>CM031874.1:13912620-14314563 GCA_018697195.1 Certhia americana
GGTTTACAATTTCTTTTGAAAGACTCTCGAAGTGTTGTCTTATACCTCTTTTTCCTTTTAATCACTCCTGGGGTTTCCTCCCTGACCTTTTTTAAGGCATGGTCACTTAATGATGTGGAAGCTGCCAGCATGGGTGTGTAGCGCAGGGCAGTTGTGGACAGCAAGGTGCAGGCCAGCTCTGCGTGTGTTGAGGCGAGACGGACAGGCAACAAACAAGCCCAGGTCTGCCCTTCAAGTTACCTGCCAAAACCCTCAGCTAGGGATTCACTAACTGACAACCCCTTCGTCAGCTCACTGGGGAGTTGGGTCTTAATGGAACAAGCAACATCCCGGCTCTGCGTTCACCAGGTACCACAGCGACAGGGACGTCTGCAGATGATTCTGTGATCACCATGCTTGGTGTGGGGGGGGGGGGGTGGTGGGTTGCCCAGAAAAACCAGCAGCTGCCATCCACTTCTCTCCGTCGGGATGTGGGCCCGAATCTAGTAAGACACACGTTGTACGGATGACATGCGCCGAGGTGTTGTGTTCAAATACTACCGATATAACCACTGGTGTGTGGAAACAGCGCAGTCCGACACAGTGGTTTCCTAAGGCCTGAGTTGAAAATTACTATTTGCATCTAATTCCATCTGTAATAACAGCAATATAATACCAGTAATACCGCTTTTTAAACCCCCGCCGCGCCTGCAGCGGGGGGGCGGGGAGCGAGGCAGTGTCCCCCTGGGTTCGCGGCTTGGCGGAGCAGGGCAGGCCCTCCCGGCGCCGATTGCTCGGTCGCCGCAGGGGCCGGCCCGGCGGGCGGGGCGCGCACCTGAGCGTGCGATCGCAAGATGCGGTCAGGGAGACCCGTTCCCCTCATCGGGGCGCCCACGGGGGGCAGCGCTCCGGGGCAGGCGACGTACCGCGCCGGCCAGCCATTGCAGCGCATCGCGCCCTGCGGGCACGGGAGCCCCGTCACCGGGCCGCCGGCCGTCACCGGTTCATCGCCGCGGTCCCGGGCAGCGCCCGCCGTCACCGGGACAGCGCCGCGGTCACCGGGGGGCAGCGCCGCGTCACCGTGGCAGCGGCTCCCGCGTCACCGGGCAGCGGCCGCGTGTCACCGGGCAGCGCCGCCGTCCACCGGTAAGCGCCGCGCCCCGCGGCTCGGCCGGGCGGGACCGCGCCCGCCCTCCTGCCCCCGCCTGGCCCCGCTCACCTCCAGGCTGTAGGTGCCTCGCAGCGCCGTGAAGTCGCGCAGCGCCTCGGCCGCGCTCGCCGCGTCCAGGTTGAGCTCCCGGCAGAGCCGCTCCACAGCGGCGCCGGGATCAGCGGCCCCCGAGCGGGACATGGCGGCGGAGCGCGCGCCAAAACCGCCGGAAGAGCGGGGCCGCTTCCGCCGTGGGGCGGGGCTGGGGGCAGGCGCCGTGAGGGCGGCCGCGGCCGGCCGGTGTCCGCTGTCGGCAGGCAGGGCTCGGTGCTGGCCGGTGCTCGCGGCCCATTCCCGCGCACGATTCCGGGAGGCCGCGGCAGGAGCGGCTTTTCCTCAGCCTTTTTCCTGCAGCGCCTTGGGACACGCGTGGCTGCAGCATCTTCTCGGCGGCCTCAGGGCCCCAAGCACACCCCCCCCCGCAGGGCCGGGAAGCCGCCCCGTTCCTGGGCCGCCGCTGCGCTCCCCGTCACTTGTGGCACGGCCTCGCCTCGATCCCGGCCGATGGACGGAGAACCCTTGGCACGACTACGTGTCTGTCGGGAGCCGTGGCCGTGGGGAAACCGCCCGCCCCCGTCGTCAGGGGAGCGGCTACCGCTCCTCTGGAAGGGGCTGGAGTCGCGCAGCGCCCGCAGCGCTGATTCGGGGATAGGAAACAGAGCTCTGAGCCCGCCCGTCACTGCAGGATACCTGAACCACCTCCCTTCTGCTGGGAGGGCGTGGTACGGTGAACACAAGGAGCACGCCCGGTAGATCCCCCTCCCCGGTATCCAGGCAGATCCCCTGCGGAGATCCGAGGATGCTCAGAGGCGCTTTCAGGACCTGGCCCCGCCGCTGCCGCTCACTCGGCAGACCCTGGCCTGATCTGGGACTGATCTTCTGCTGGGCTGAAGATCTTGCATTGTTTTACACCTTTTGAGGTGAAATCGTGATTCTTCAGGAATTAGTGCCACCTATGGCACTGCACCGATGGTCTCCAGCCAGCCCTGGGAGCACCACAAAACACCCAGCATCCCAAATGCCACATGAGAGGGTCCAAATGAGGGTGAGATGGTTCCTCGGCCTGCTGTCCAAACATGCAGAGCATACTGTGAAAATTGATGGGAAAGGGATTGAGAAAGAAGCTGGATTTCTCTTCCCTCCAGTCTTCCAGAGCTGCTGCTCTGCAGGTGGCTGTCCGACTCCTTTCCTGGCAGCACTGCCCATGTGTCCAGTGCCCATGGCTGAGCATGGGTGCCATGGGCAGCTGTGCGCTGGCACATGGGCTGTGAGGTGTTTGGGGCCTTCACCTGTAGTGTAGTGCCTGGAAACTGCTTTGAGGTTGTAAAATGTGAGATTCCTCATCTTGTGACACAGCCCATGCTCCAGCGCCCTGGGGCTGAAGTAGCTCCTGAAGAGGTGAGAAGCAAAACTGCACTGAAAAGCTCAAGTTTTATTCAATGCAAACCAGATGTCATTAGAGAAATTGCCTTCTGCTCACTGCTGGCCAAGATTTCCGACCCGAAGTCCTTTCTTGTAACTGTCAAGAGCTCAGAGTGGGGACATCTGCGTTTGGAGTAGGTAAAACTCCCTCAACCGTGGCTCAGTGCTGAGGAAAATTCTTCCCCCCTTTTTGTGACCTTAAAGGGGATTAGAGATCCTGTCTAAATGCACGATGAGATTTCTCTATGTCCTATCAGATAAAAACCAGCCAGGGACAGCAGTGGAGATGTGCACCTGTATCCTCTGCAACAACTGGAAGCAAGCTGTGCCCACGGTGCCCATCTTCCACCACATCCATTCACTGCCTCCAGCAGGTAGCACACCTTGTCTGAAGTGACAGAGACTGCAGCCACCATTGATGTGACAGCCCAAAGCGAGCACATGCTACTCCATGGCCCTCCTCCTGCAGATTCTGCAAGCAAATATCCTGCATTATGGAGAGCAGCTGTGCTTTTAGCCCAAGTATGTGTGGAGCCAGAATTTAAAAGGAGACTCTGGAACTGGAACTTCATAGTTCGTGCATTTTGCCAGTCTTTTCTGCTGGGTACTTTTCCCCAAAGAAGCAACAAGGTGCCAGGACAAGGTGTTTACACAGGATAGGTGGAGCAGTAAAAGCACTGGTTTTACTGTGTCTTTTTTCCTGGATCTTGGAAGAATGGAGCTGCTCCTGCACATCATTCTGATGAAACACTGACAAATGCCTGCTTTGCTAAAGCCTGAGATCCTTACACAGAGATTTAGGACAGGCATTTCACAAAACCTGGAGGTGCAGGAAGCACAGAGAGAGGAGCCCAGTACCCCATCTGCTGGGAGGGGCTGCTTGGGGAGGTAACTGCTTGGGGGGTGGGTGTGTGTGTGTGTAATGACTGTGGAGGTCTCTGCCCTTCCACCCTCCCTTGTGGAAAGAGCAAGTCAGCAGAGAGCCCTTGTGCATCCTCTGTGCTTAAAGTGGCCCTGGAGCTTGGTCTGCTCCTGGCATCTTGCAACCCATTTGGAACGTGAGTTCACCCCAGGGCACTGTCAGAGCTGCGGGTTCAGCCCCTCCCAGCGAGCAGCCCGACTCAGAGTAACACACCAGGCACCAGGAGCAAGCCTAGAACAGCGACCAGGCCACTGTTTTCAACAGCTTCTCAATGGATTCATGCTGAGAAAAAGGCAAGCCACGTTTATCACTGAGTCAGGTGAATTAAACATTCACATATATTTGCTGAAAAAAATTATATACATCTGTAGCAAGGCTCTCCCAAGTCTGAAAGATAAGCATCATCTAGTCACTAAATTAAAAAAATAAAAATCTGACTTTTAAATCTTTTTCTTTTTTATCCATGTTCAATAGCACAGACAGTTTATTTTGTTAGCACATTTGGTGAAGGATGTATGTGTGTGAATAGCCATGAAAACCAGTGAAAATTTGGCGTTTGTTTGGGATATGATGGAAAAGAAGAAGCAGCCACTTAATGCCTTACAGTCTAAATAATCCACAGAGTATATGGGGTTGCAAAAGGGTCACAAAGTAGCAAAGAGAAGCCTAAACACCCAGAGACATAGCATACATGTCTGCTAAGGAAGAACAAGGTATAGAGCATGCTGGCTAATTAAATAAATTTCACTTTAAACCCTGTTCCTTACGCATGTAACCCTGGAAAAACCATCCCATAACAAGAAATGGACTCGGAAGAGATTTCTGTATCCATTCACAGTAAGGCTTTGAAGATATATGAAGTTTTATAGCATTTGTATTTTAAGGATTTAGGGCAAGTACATGTTCTTCCACTGAATAAAAACAAAGTTAGTACTTAAAAGGTTCAAAAATATATCAATCGTGACTTTTTTTTTTTTTTACATAAATAAATTATATTGATTTTGGATTTAACAGCTGAAAAAACCCTTTCTGCTTCCACTGGAGGCAAAAACTGAACAAAATGTTAGTTAAATAGAGATAGCAGCATTTCTAAGAAATCTGTCAATAGTGATACAGTATCTATGCTACAAGAATGTTATTAAATAAAACACAATTATTGGGGGGGAGGAGGATTGCATTATGATTGGCTACATACTTTAAAAAAAAAAATCATCCAATCCAGTAAACTGGGAATAAATTCTGTGAAAATATAAACCAACTGTTTTTTTAATCACGGGTAACAGACTTCTTTGAGATGCTAATTTTACCATGTACATAATTTATAATCCCAAATGTATAAAAGACAATGACAAAAAGCATCATAAATAAATAAATGCAAACTGAAATAGTTATGTCAAAACATTTGGACCATCTGATAAATTAGCAAAACTGCAACAGAAAAAAAAAAAAGTAAAAAATACAGTAAATTGTGACAACCAAGTGTGAAACTGATGAGTAGCACACTCCAACTCCCTCCCAGCCTGCCCTTCGCTCACCACTGCACCACTGTGGCTTTAATCAATTCTCAGACCATGAGCTGCAAGTAAGAACAACCCCAAGTGAAAAGGAGTGAGGGGGAGGAGAAATGGGAAGAGTAGCATATGGAGAAGTCTCAGTACCCAGAGCTGGAGTTGGGTGCTGGCAGCATTAATACCCGTCCATTTGAAATGCAGATGCTGAAATCATTTGGAGGGCTGGAAATACTGCTCAACAGCAAACGGAATGGGAAGAAGCCAAAGTCATCTCTTCACAGTCCACCACTAGAAAGTAAGAAACTCAGGTTCTGAAAGTCTCAAGGGTCCTTCTCAGAGGACTCTCCAAGGAGGGAATCTGGCCTACAACCTTCTCCGTGTTTGCTGAAAGAACATCGCGTCTGGGGTAAGGAGTGGGGAATATAAAAACTCAGAAAGCCTCAGTGTTCGTATAAGAGCATTAAAATCGGTGTGGTCTGTTCACAGCTGGAAAAAAATACCTTTAGAGCACCTGTAATGCCATAGCTGAGAACTAACGCCAGAGAGGAGAACTGAAGACAAGCAGAGTGATGAAGGAACTGATTGCTACAAATACAGTAACCCCAGAAAATTCATGCAAGTGTGCAAAGCCTTTCCAGTTCAAGCTGGAAAGTTCTTGTAACTACCAAGGAAAGGGCAACTAAACTCCACGTAACATAAAACCAAACGTTGGTTTTAAAAAATACAAAAGAATGTCTACATCGTTTTTTCACTCTCTGCAGTTTGTCTCCAAACCTTTGAGGTGGGGGTGATCAAGAAATTATATCACTACCAGTTATGCTTTTCCTTTCAAAGAAATGAATATATGCATTTTCAATCATTAGTTATATACTTCTGTCTATACTACTATTCTAGTAACCATGATAAAATAGGGAAGTACTTTAAATCAAAAATACACATTAGCACTTACTATAGCTGTGCTTTTAGCCCAAATATAGGCTTTTTCGTTCAGTGTCGCTGTAGACAGAAATACCCTTGTCCGTGTGTAAGACCAAGAGATAAACACTTTTGCTCTTGTTTTTTTGCTGCTTTTTTCTTCTCAAAGGAGTGAGCAATTTGCGGGGGGTGACCAAGTACTGGATTTGCTATTGTTGGCTGGGATGATCGACTGGAAAAACAGAATGAGAATTCGATGCCTCCCATACTAGCTAGACAACACTGTTTATCTAATAAAGTGGCAAGACCCTGCAACTATTAACATGTAGTATGTCACCAGTTTTTTCTGACAGGGAATTAGGTAGATAATATTACTCATGGAAACACAGGTTTATGAAGGTGGAGTAGGGTGGGAGGGGAAGTAACAAAGAGTTTATGGGATAAGAAACTCACAAGCCACAATCTTTTTGTGTTTTTCTTTCAGTGAAACAAAAGTTCTAATCGGTATTGTGAGCTGCTTGGCGCTCCTCCTCTGCTGGTCTGTCCTGCTCCTTCTCTGCCGCCACTGGCGGGCTCTGCTCCACACAGTTTTGACTGTTTGCAGCTTCTTTTTCCGGCAGGGAGACAGTTTCTGGCTCTGGATTTGCCAATTCCCCTTTTGCTTTCTTCCTCTTCCGCTTCTGGCTCTCCAGGTTCGCCACCTCTGAGTGCCTGGTTTGCTGGATGCCAGGGAGTGCCATGCCAATGCCCGGGGAAAGGAACATAGAGGGATAGATCAGTCCAGGAGACATCCCTGGGATAAGAAATGGGTTAAAAGCTACAGGACTACTGGTAGTTATTGCAGATTCTGTCTGATTAGAAAATGAACTAGGACCAGGCTTATCTTCAGCGAGAGGTTCTTTTTTCCCATCCTGGCTGCCCTGTTTCTCCTCGCTGGCTTTCTCGGCACTGGCTGTGCCACCTTTCGTTGTGCTTGTTAACGAAGTCGGAGCAGTCGCAGTGCAAGTTGTCGTCATCGGGGAGTTGAGGAGTCCTCCCACACCAAACATCTGGGGTACGGTTGCCATGCCTGGCAGCATCATGGGCAGCATGCTCAGGGTGCTCTTCACATCTTCACCAGCGGGCACTGCTGCAAAGCCAGCAGGAAACCCAACCAGCCCAGTCAGAGGGATCCCTTGCATATTTCTCATGTTCTGAAGTCCCACTAGATCCATCCCAGCGATTAGTCCATTCATGAACAGTGGTCCCATTCCAGAAGAAGAATCTGCTATGACACCAGGGCCTTTAAGGAGTTCACTCCGGGGCCTCCTCCCTCTCCGGCGCGGCCCAGTGTCCCGGAGCACAGGCTCAGTGAGGATGCGATTGAATTTGTTTTCGGGTAAGTAGCCCTGAAAATGAGACATAACAAAGAACACCCAACAGTTATTACTGCAGCAAAGAGAATCTGGTTTCTCTGTGCCCACATCTGCATCCCAGATGATGTTGGCACAGAAATATTTGCCTATATGATATGGAATTTGAGAGGTACACACAACTTTTCCCCAAGGGATGCTGCTAAATGCAAAACATCCTTGCTCTGCCCTGGCAGGATCCTTCAATCTCAAATGCTCAGGGAGGGGAGGAGGAAGCATGTTTTTACCCTTGTTTTTCACCCCAGCCCTCAGCACCAGCTGCTCACAGTGCCAGAAGCACCAGGGCACTGTGGTGTCAGCTGCCCACTCAGCTCCCTGCCCAGCTCTAATTATGTCTTCAGCAACACATGAAAATGGTCCTCTTTGAGGACCAAAGGGCCAAATTTTCAATGCTCTGCAGGACAGCAAAGTTCATGGGATGACACAGAGAGTAGGCATGCCGTCTGAGGAGTTCCTGGTCACAGCTTCACGGAAATGCCAGGGAGCATTCAGAAAGCTCTTCTGCCAGAAGAGACATGGGACCAAAACGCAGCAGCCAGAAGTGGGCGAGACGATCTGGTTTGGTTACACACAGCGGTGTGCGGGGTCCACCGCACAGTTTAACGCTCCCTTTTTCGGCATCCTCAACACAGACGTTTAAACATTTCCCTTTGTGGTTGCCTTGGATTTCAATATCACCATTCTTTGAACCATTTCGAACAATAAATTTAGGTAGGAAAAGTATTTCCTGTTGACATCTGTAGTGCAGAAACATGAATTAGATGCGCCTGGCAGTCTGCTCAGCACAGCACCTGCCCAAGGAGGGAGAACCTTCTGGGAGCATCTCCCACTGGCATGTGGGAAAAGCTACATGGGGCCATGACTGCCCTCGGGCTCAGTGGGGCAGCCAGCCCCAGCTCCTGCTGGCCTGAGCACCCGGAGCAGCCAGCCATCCTTCTGCATCCCTCCCCTACCAGGACGGATATGCATTTGCCAAAAGCTCAGTGTTGATGGGGTGGGAATGATCATGGGATGCAGCCACTGGAGCAGGGCACAGGAGAGGTGCCTAGGCAGTGCCAGGCACACAGTGGTTTCTGTGACAAAGAGATTGTCCCCTCTAATCAGGGGAAGAAAGAGCTGTCAGCTCACCCAAAGCTGGCTGCCCAGATGGGGCCCTGATGCCAGCCTGGACATGGAGCTGTTTCCTGGGCAGTGGGACAGACCATGCCAAATCTCCAGTGCTAGGGAAAAACAAATTTGAGAGCAGCACAAACCTCTAAGCCAACAGATTCACCCTCCAGCCCTCTGCAAGGGTGTCACACAAACCACTGCAGCCCAAAACCAGGCAGCAGGTGAGAGGGACTGTAGGGAGAAGTCTGGATCAGGCCAGCCCATGGAACAGGGCAGGGCCATCTGGCAGTGCCATGTGTGCCAGAGGGGAGAGCGCTCCTTCTGCACAGGCTCTGCCATACACCGGGGCAGGGACTGGAAGATGAATGTGGCACAGGAGGCTCCGTCCTGCCCCTCTCCCTGCCTGTGCCTGACCCTTCAGGCCTGCTGAGCTGAGGGGCCTTTGGTGGGCCCACGGCTGCGCAGGCAGAGTTCACAGGAGCTGAGGAAAAGCATCAACTAGAGGTGTTTTTGAAAATTTGACCCATGAGGATGTTTTGTCCACCCTCTGCCGTCCAGCTCCTAGGGCATTCCTCTTGCCCCTGCTACCCTGAGCATCCCAAGGCTCTCCAGCCAGGCATGCTGAGCCCCACTCCCAGGGTGCTGACCACGGGGCTGGCGGTGGCACGGCCCAACCTCCCGCTCTGCCCCAGTGCTGCAGCCATCCCCTCCCACACGCCCAGCCCAGGGCCTGCCTCGCAGCTCCCAGATCCTCACTGGAGAAAGGTTGTGGGGGTGGGGAGGGGAAAAGAAAAGATGACATGATACAGATTTCTCCAAAAGCTCTAACTTACTGAAAGCTTAACAATGTCAGCCCAGTCAGCTGCAACAGCATACTCCAAGTTTGCATCAAGCCACCTTGGCAATTCCTTCAATGCTGGTGCTGTGGCTCCCCCTAACTACAAAACACAGCAGAAGGATGACCTCTATTGCAGAGAGAGTTATGTAAAATAATACAAAAAATATGATTACACTTCTCCTAGCTTCTTGCTTTGGGCCGCAATTTGGCTGGGGTGGAGACTCTTGCCTTGCTACACTTGCCTATCTGCAGGATTTGGTGTGTTCCTGCTGCCTCTCCAGACACACAACTCAGGGAGAAAAGGCAGGTTTCAGCCTCTGTGGCCCAGCCCATCACCCTCCCAGGTACCAGTGATGCAGACAGAGCTTCTGTGAAAGCCATATTTAGAACTGGTAGAGCCCCAATGGACCCATGAAAGGCCAGCATGGGGGCAACAAAGGGGAACACAGATGTGTCTGAAACAACATTTCTGCCTCACTCTTTAATTTTGCATTTAGATGTGATTAATGTCACATCACCTTCTGACTTTGTATAGTCCTGCGTGTGCTTAAGAACTAAATTTCAGTGCAAAGTACCCCTGGAACACCCCTTCTTGTTCAGAGAAGTTAACATTGGTGCCCTGGAGATTAAACAGACAAGTAAATCCATGCTCCTTGCTCAGAAAGCAAGAAAAAGCCCTTCCAACCCTCGACTTTCTACAAGCCCAGCAGTGGGATGGGTATTGGTGTGCTCTGTCCTGTACCTCATAAGGAGGAACAAACCAAAGGTATTTATATGTCAATGTTACAATTTGTGGCCTATTGCAATGAACTCAAGGGGAACAATCAAGTCCAGGATGGGAAGCACATGACAGGGCTGTGCTGAGGGTGGCTTTAAAGCCAAAGGCTGTATCCCATTGCCACTGAGGGGTCTGGGCCCCCTGGCAAGGGATGACACTCCCACATCCCTTACTTCACACAGTCACTTATTTCACAGGTCTGCATGCCCCTGGGCACACATGTGTCATAGGATAATGTAGATTAGAGACCTATTCCAGACTTCTGTCTCATCCACAGGCTTCTCTGGATTAAATCTCCCCCACAGGCGAGCTCAAGGTCTAAGCATTTTGGGACACTGAGGGCAGAGCACAGAACAGGCCTTTGCTTACCCGCCGTCCGGTACCCTTATGTACCACCGGCACCCGCTCCTCTCCCGTCAGAGAGCTAATGTCCAGTTTGTTGGGGTCCTTGCAGCGCTGCCTCCTCTGCTTGGGCTTGTCTGAAAAATTCTGGAGTGCAAACGAGACAATGTTAATGAGACTAGATGGCTTAATGAGCCTGGCTGGCTACAAGCCCTGCAGGAGAGCAGCATGGATGGGCTCCCAAGGGACAGGGAATCCCTGAAGGCTGGGGCAGGAGCAGCACCAGCAGCACAAACTGGTCCCTGCCACAGGACTAGCTCTCAAATGAGCAAAAATTATTTTTGTACATATAAAGGGGTCTCCAGTGTACCCCACTTAAGAGTGCTCTAGCCCTTTCTAACTCCCCTTCACTCCTGATGCTGCAGGTTCTTATACATGCATCTGTAAACAAGACACTGCATACAGCCAGCAAAGAGCCCTCTGGAACTGCAACCTACTGAGTTATAGCTAAGTCACTGCACACCCATTGCATGCACCAAGCCCCACTGTCAATATGCCTGCAGGGATGGAGCATTATCATGAACAACTCGGATAGTGCGGATTCCTGAGAGTCAGAAAAAGACCCTGAGCACAGTTTATCCTCTGAACTGAGCTACTGCAGTACCCCAAAGCCCCTCTCAATCCATCCTACCGAGAGAGAAGAGATCCTGCAGGGCTGGCCTGGGGCACTGGGGGCTTGTTGGGAGCAAGAGCTTCACCAGAGGCATGGTCAGACTGGGCAAGCTCCAGTACCTCCCTGGAAGGCTAGGGTGTTGGGAAGGAGTGGGAAGGCACCTCTACACCTGCTCCAGTGAGTCTGGCCCTGGGCACACAGCTGTATGTGTCTCTGGGCTTTTGAAAAGCAAAAGGCCATCCTGCTGAGCAAATGTTAGGCTCCTCACCTCTCACCTCTAGTAAGCTTCAAAATGCTAATGTCTTGCCTGTACTCCAAGCTCCAGGAAATCTCCGCCTCAGGCACATGAGCCTCCAGGACCAAGATGCAGTGTCTTTTCTGTTTTACCATCACATTTCTTCCTGCTCTGTTTCATGGCCTTTGCTCTGCCTACCACATGATCTAACAGGCTAAATAAGCTGAAACCTGTAGCATACCAACCTGTGAAACCAAGAGGTGGAGGTTTATGAAACAGCAGGAAGAATCAGACAGACTCTACACCTCCCTCTGAGCCACTGCTTTCTGAGAACATCCACAGCCATACAGCCACAGCCTGTCAGCCTCCAACACAGCCTCTTTGGTCTGGCTCTTAAGGAGAGCCTTCATCTTGCCTGGGAACCTTACTTAGTACAACAGCACTGCCTACAATGACCCCAGGTGAAAAAGAACAACACAGGCAGACCTTGAGCACCTTAAATCCATTTTCTCATTTCTGTCCCCATCCATCCCTGGCACTTCTGAAGACATTATGCACTAGGCAGATGGATGCACTGCAGCTGGAGAAACAACCTTGGGCAACAGGGCTCAGCTCCTGGAGGATGCCAGACACGTCCATGCCCAGGGAGCCCTGAGGGTACCAGCAATGCCCCATCTGGGCATGTTTGTTTTCTAGGGGAGAGTTCTCCAGCAGCAGGTGCTTTTTGTTGCTGTACAGGGGAACAGTGATCACCTCTTAAACATGTCATGAATCCCTGAACTGCCCCAATGAACACCACAAACCATGTTACAAGAAAAAACCTATCACAAAGAGCAACACACAAGGCAGGCACGCACACACACACACACACGCCACTGAAGGCCACCCTTACTGTGCCAAAGCCGGGAACATCGAGTGTGTAGTCAGACTGCTGCCGGAGCCAGTCAAGGAGACTCTTATTCGGGACAGTCTTCTCTTGACTGCCTGCAGCTGGAACTGGCTGTGGAGTTGAGGTAGCAGCAACCGGCCCATCAGGGAGGGAACTGTTCTGAGGGGGTTGCAGCTGGTCTTCCTGAACATCCTGCCACGGGAGGAGGAGCAGGGAGAGCCCATCAGCAGCGTGCAGTGATGCATGTGCACCCCGAGAAGGACAGCTCCCAAAGCAGGTCATCTGCTCCCATCACACAGACTAATCCACATACTCCCAGTGCCTCTTCCTTAAATCACCACCCACCACCACATTTCATTCTCACTCCATCCCTAACACTGGTGGTAGGAAGGGCAGAGGAAGCTGGAAGGTGCTTCTGAACTCACAAGGAAACACTCAAATCACCAGGATTCTTCCCCTTAGATCACTCCTAAAAGTGGTCTAGGGGCACTAGTCTTGCTCCATTCTTTGAATAGATCCCAGGACAGAAGGAGAAAGGGTGCATGAGGATCTTGTCTTCCTCATTTTCCCTAAATCTAAAAATTCCCTGGGGTTGGACAGCTGCTTTTGATAATGCTTAAAAAGATTCAAACGCTCCAGAGTGCTGTAAAACAGGTGGCTAACTTCCCTTCCTCCGTGTAGTATCTACTCCTGCCTGGTCCTGCACAAACCAAGCTGTCCTGGAGGAAGCTGCACAGTGTCATGGGCAGCAGAGCTTGGAGCCATGGAACAAACTATGCTGACTCCACTGGGTCCATGTGAACGGGGGGAGCATCAACTCACCTGCAGCCTGTTTGGGAGAGGCCTCTCCTTCAAGAAGATGAGGTCCATCCCTTCAACATTTTTCCTCCTGCCCCGTCTCCTCCTCATGGCAGCGTCGTCTCTTCGGAGGCTGCCGTTTACAATCTGTCCAGTGACAGGATGGATTAACCCTGCCTGTAGGATGCCAGACAAGTCCATGCCCAGGGAGCTCTGGAGGGCATTCACAGTCCCCAGTTTGGGCATGTTTGTGTTCAGGGGGAAAGGAGAGGAGTTCCCTGGGGACCCATCAGAGGCTCTGGACAAGTCCACCGCTGCCTCGCGCCAGCCATTCAGCACAATGGGTGGATGGACGTGGGCTGTTGCCAGCTGCTCCAGGCTCCTCTGTTTGGCATCTCTCTCCATCTCAAATTCATAGGGTCTCCTGTGCTTCCGCTCATCTTTTGCAAAGGCAGGGCTCAGGAAACCTTCCTGTGTGTACCAAAGCCACAGAGGGTTACAGCTGCTCCTGCCCTGCCCAGGTACCACAGCTCCTCACACCAGCATTGAACTAATGGTCATCCCTGCCTCTCCAAGGAGCCCTGAGGGATGTCATTTCCCTGGCTGTATTGCATCTCTTTCCCTATGTGGGGATGGTGCAGGAGCATCCTCGCACACACTCAAATATCCCAAGGTGTTATAACCTTGGCTGCTCCACCAGCTTCTGGGGCCCCAGGCCATCAGCTCCAGTCTGTCCAATATGACTATTGGGAATTGGGGAACTGGGACTTGGGAGCTGGAGACTAGACAGGCCAGTGCTCCTTGCACCCCTTCGCTTGGGACACCAATGGGATGTCCCTTTTGACCATGTCAGCGCTGACTCTGGAAGCACCTCTAGAGCCACAGAAGCTGCAGAGCTGCCAACAACAGCTGCCTTCCAAGGAGGGCAGCAGGGCACCGAGAGCACAGGGCACTCAGCACGGGACCAAGTATCCTAAGCCATATGTTATACATCCTAACTGGCACCAAGGGGCCCCACTTGGGAAACTCCTGAATACTTCTGGGCAATGTCTCACCCAAGAGTCCTGAGCCTGTCACTGCCTGAGGGCCCCCCTCACCTTTTGTACTCGTGACATTAAGACTCCGTTATTGAAGCTGGGATCAGGGGCTTCTGACTCAGTAAAGCTGTTCCTGCTGCCGATGTTGCTGGCCATGGCTGGGGCTGTCAGTAGGCTCTGTGCCTCAAACTGCTGGCTGGAGGAAGGCCACTTGCCTTTCAGGATAGCATGGCAGATGTTGTCAATGCGGTTGATGATCACACGGTCCTGCAAACAGAATTGGATGGTGGCAAGCTAGAATTGGAATGACTGTCCTGTGTATGACAGCTAAGGACTAGAGTCAAGCCCAGCCCAGGTAATCTCAGTTTAGCAGGAAACTGCTTTTGGGGGCAAGCATTTCCACAGCACAGGTGCTTGGGAAGAGCACCTTGGCAACATCATCCAATGGGGTGTGCAGAGAAGCAGGAAGCAGAGCTGGAGATGTGTGAGCCACTGCTGATCAGGGCTACCCAGGAACACTTCAATACAAACTCTGTTCATTTTAACCTCACCTTAGGCCACTCAGAGAAGGAGTAAAGCGTCTTCTCCTGCAGCAGCTGGGCAATGGTTGGTGCCCGGGCATCGTGAAGATCATCAATCTCCCTGGGCAGGACAGAAGCAGAATTCTTGTTCTCTTCCTCCAAGTACTTCTCTGGACCATCTGAAAAAGCAAGGGAGAGTAGAGCCCACCACCATTCTGCCTTTCTTCCCATCTAGAGGTGGGGAGCACCTCCTCACACATTCCCACCCCAATGCCCAGCTAATTCCATGAAAGCCCCAAACAGACACGAAGGGTCTCCAAGAGAAGCAGCAGACTTGGATCAGGGCAGCAGCCCAAGCTGCTCAGGAAGGACCATCACACCCCTGAGCTGAGTTTGCAGGGCTTGAATTCCAGTAGCCCCCCATCCCTGATCATTCCCAAATGGGCGAGGGAGGGCATATGCTTTTCCAAAGAGTATGCTCAACAAGCAGTGTTAAGCAGTGCCCTGTGCCAGAAAGGGAAAGGCATCCTGTGTTCCATGGCATGCTCTTAGCAGGAGGGCTGCTGGGGCTCAGGGTGGAGAGTTCTGGTCAGCTCTGCTGGCAAATGTAGCCCCTGACATCTTTTGCCCCCAGCTGCAGCGGCTAAAGGGACCTCAGCTCCAACAGATGAGAGGCCATTCCACAGGCTGGCCAGCCCCAAGGTTTGGCTCTGCAGGGAGGCCAGCAGGTCCCTCCCACCATAGCCAGAGGGGACCGTCAACCTGAGGGAGCTCTCAGGACCATACCTTGGCTCTGGTTGCTGCTGGCTTTCTCCCCGTCATCTCTGTTCTCACACTCTTCTTGCTTTATGCCCTGAGGCTCAGGCTGTGGGGCCTCTGTGCAGCATGTCTGCCCCTCAGCATCTCGGCCCAAGGGCTCCCCACTGACACAGGAGGCCTCGGCACCCTGAGGCCCCCCCTGAGGAAGAGGTGTGGGTAGGCTGAAGGGTTGGCTTTGAGCCTGGCTTGGTAAGTGCTGCTGGGTGCTCTCCTCATTCAAGCCACAGTCCTCCCTGCCCTCTGCCCCGGGCTCCCCCAGCCCCAGGGACTCCCTCTCGCCATTTACGTCTTCTGAGCAAGTGTCCTCAGGTGTGGGGAGACCAGAGCTCTGCTCCTCACCCCCCAGTTCATGAGCCTCGGGGTCACAATCAGCCCTGTTCCTGGGACCATTCAAGCCTTCCATGGCATCTGCTGCTGCCTCAGAGTTATCATCGTCCTCTTCTTCCTCCTCATCTTCCTCGCTATGGCTCTGACTTGGCCCCGACTTTGCCTCCAATCCTTTCTCCTGCAGTAGACTGATGAACCTCTGCTCAGGAGGAACCTTTAGCTCATAGTTATGCAGACTGGGACTGTAGAGCCCCACACTTAGGACCCTTTCCATGGTGCCATGCTCAGGCAGCCCTGCCACCGGGCTGGCAAGTGCGCCTTTCTCATCCAAGCCTTTGCTGAGCTTGGCTGGGGCACTCTGTGAAGGATTGCTCTCAGGAGTAGAAAGTGAAGGCTCAGCTTCCTCATTCTGATTGTCCATTTGGTCAGAGCCCACCTGCAAACCCTCTAGGAAGGGAGCCTCTCTCATGGCATCTGCATCGCAGCTGGATGGATCCTCATCCCCCTCCAGCTTGCCCTCAGAGAGTTTGGCAACACTGCTTCCAACATCTGTGCAGCTTGGGCTGTCCCTGGCAAGGGAGCTCTGCTCGCTGGGACAGGCCTTCTCATCGTACATCATGCACACCAGTGAGTCTGGCAGCGAGCTCTCGTCGTAGTTACTGGAAATGATGTCCCGGACTTCGGACATGAATGTGTCACAGTTTGCATCCAGTGGGCTGCCCCCAGCCTGGGACATGGTGCTGTCCACGGTTTCTAGCTTGATGTGACTCTCGGCTTCGCTCTCCAGAGTTTCACAGGTCTGGTCCATCTGGCTGTACACAGGGGAACTGTAGAGTTTGGAGTTAGACTGGTAAAGGCAGCACAGGGTTTCTGGGCCTGGGAGCCCTGTTTTTTTATGCTGGGCATAGTTTCTGTATGCATCCAAAAAAGACAGCTGGGGGTCATTCATGATGTAGTAGTCAGTGCGGTTCAGGCCATGCTTGGCAGTGCCGATCAGCAGGTCCCGGTCATGTTTGCCACATTCCCACCACACGGGCAGGTAGAGGCTGGGCCGGCACAGCTTGAGGCGCTCATGAAGCTGGGGGCACTTGAGCACCTGCTCGCGCACCTTCCGCAGCAGCTCAATGCGGTACAGGGTCCTGGCAGCACGCTCCTCTGTGATGGGCTCCACATAGATGTCAGGGTCTGGAGGACCTACAGCAGGAACAGCAAAGTCAAGTACACATCATTTGGGTTGACAGGAATTCCTCAGAGGCAGTGACAAGCAAGCTGAGTTTTAAGCCTTGCTCATACCGCAGGTGAGGTGGGGCCAGTGCTTGTAACCACTGTTAATGCCTATTTTTCCAGTCTCAGTACCTTCCAGTCATGTCCCACCAAATGGACATAAGGAATAAAACCCCCTGACTCAAGCAGCTGGATCAAGAGTGGCACCAGCTGCAGAGGATTTCAGAGTCTTCTGTGAGCTCTGCTCCATCATCACCAGTAGTGCTGGAGCTCCCTGGACCTGCAGGTAGAGCAGCTCCCGACTCTAAGCCTCTGGTAGCCCTTCAGCCCCTTGTCAGGGAAGGGCAGCTCATGCAACTCTTCTGATGAGGAACACGTACCTGAGGCATAACACACACACACAAGGAAGTGTGCTAAAGACCAGACTCCATGACAGATCTGAGGCAAAATGTTTTCTGCTGTTGGAAATAAATTGCTCTGTGCCTAAATAGCCTCCAATGAGCTTTTCATCTGTCATGTCCTGTCTGGTGCCAATGCAGGGCCTCTGCAGAGCACTCAGAGAAAACGGATGCCCTTGTGTGTTGGCCTGGCTTCCTGAGCCTCCTGCAGTGGATCCAGGCTCCATATACCATGCAGCAAGAGCTCCACAGTCAGCACAGGCATAGATGGAGTGGACTCTGTCCAATGGCAGCAGAGGGATGCTCGGAGAGAAGCAACATAGCTCACCCAAACAACCCCCAGCTCCAGCATGGAGCTGTGCTCTGTGTGTGGTGCTTCTCTACTTGTCTCTCATGTATAGAGATTGCTGTCTTGGATAAAACTGGTTGTGATTTCCTGTGAGAACTCGGATAGATTTGTGAGAGCAAGGTCAGGAGTCCATGGGGCTGCTCTACCCTCCCACTGTGCAAGGGAGGCACTACATGGTGGGGACAAAGTAGGCAGAAATGCATGACTGTTGCAAGCCCACAGCATGCCTGGCATCTCACTGCTTCCAACTGTCTCTGAAGATCCTCCCTTGCTCTCCTGCTCCCAGAAGAGCTGTGGAATCCCTTCTACATGGACCTACCATTATGCCTCCATAGGCCATGCAATTGCCACTCACCATCCTCTTTCCACAAAGGGAGACCACAGACATTCTTGCACATGGCCACAAAGCTGTAGAAGTACTTCTCCAGGCTCTCATCTGTCTTCTTCTCCAAACGAGAAATGGCTCGGAACTGGGCCCAGTCAAAGATTTTTTTCTCTTGGTCATAGATAACCCCAAAGGAAGAGACAGTGCGGTAGAAATCTGCCTGCTCCCTCCTGGTCCACCTGTGGAGCAGGGAGGAGATGGGAACCACTGAGACATGTTCTGGGCCCAGAACAGGCAAAGCACCAGGCAGAGAGGCTCAGAGAGCATGGTTTAGTTACTGACCAACAGTTTTGAGGGAGGTGTCAGGAAGAGCACACTGAGGAGACCACCATAGCCTAAGACGCCTGCCCTCTGGTGCACAGAGTGGAGGAGCAGAGGCCATGGGCCCTCTGGCTCTCAACTCAAATTCAAGTTACAAATTGCTGAAAAAAACAAAACCTTGGCTGCTTCAATAAACCCCCGAGTGCAGCTCTGGGCTGCGCGGCCAACAGGGTGCAGGCTCCAGCAACTGCTGTGGAGGCACAAACCTATCCCATCTACTCCTTTCCTGCCACATCAAGCTGTTTCACTTCCATGGAAAGGTCAGTTCTCTGTACCAGGAATTACAAAGGAAGGATATGCAGACACCGTTCTCATCCAGCCTCTTCCAGAGGGAAACTGAGACTCAGGCTTGCTGCTGTAAGGGTCCCAAGTAACAAACACCACCCACCTTAACTGACTCCTGTGGACTCCTGGGTGTTACCCCCTCCCCACCAGAGGAGAGCAGCAGTGGTGATGGAGTTCAGCTACAGCGCTCTTAGAACACAACTTTCATGCTGGCTTGGACCCTCTGAGCTCTCACCTTGTGGGGACCACTCAAAGGACAGAGATGGTGAAGTGTCCTCGGTAAATACAGCCCCAGGCAGAGCCCAGAGAAACAGTCACAGAGAACAGACCTGGGTGCTCACAATGGGGTAAGGGCAAAAAAAGGGGAGCACTGATGCCTGAAGAAAGCTTCCAGTCAAATCTCAGCCTCTGAATTGCAGCTCTGAGCCAGCACCAGCAAGCAGCTGAGACATGTCAAAGGAAAGTAGACAGGGTGACAACACCCACAGCACTCTCCAACTGCCCAAAATACACCCGGGCCAACATTGCCACCCCTGTTCCCAGGGACTGCAGTCATGTTTCATTTCAAAAATGAGAACAAGAAGAAAGTTAATAAATCAAGGAGCTCAATGGTGAATTTGTCAAAAGGCTTCAAATGAAAGGCTAGTGAAAAACTCCTGTAAGGCAATCTCCCCTACAAAAAGCCCAGAGAATTAAGGAGCAGGAACTACCAGGCTGCTGTGATGTCCACAGCATAACCATTGATGCCCCACTTCAAAGAGGAGACGGTACAACCGGAAGAAGTCCAGAAAAAGAGGAAAGGGAAGGTGGGCTGGAGCAACTTCTATACAAGGAGGCCAAGAACATAGCACAAGGCAGGACACATTCCATGTGGTTATGTGGGTCCTGCTGCAGGGACAGGTTCACAGGAGGGAAAACCATTGAGAGCTGGTGACCATAGAGAGTCCCAGTCCCAGGGTGGCACATGAGACTGGAAGCAACGGCAGCAGCATCACCCTGTGCACACCCTCCCAACACTCAGGGTGCTGCGACAGTCCCAATCCCCTCCCACTTATTGGGACAAAAATGAAATGGGAGCACACCACAATCAGGATATGTCACCACTGGGCTCCAAAGGCTGTGTGCAGGAGGCAAAGCCAGTGGTGTGAGAGCCACAAGTGTTGGAAGGGCCCAAGGGCTGTGACTGCTCATCTGTCGCCCTCATCCACAGTGTGTCTCAAGGACACAACTCTCCTCTGCTGAGACTGACCCCTGGCCCAGCAGACACTGGATTTGACCCTAAAGAGCTGTCCCCTCACTTCCATTCACTGTCACCACCTGCTACCCATGAACTCCAGTTTGCAGTGGAGGCTGCTCCCCATCTCAGCTGGCTGCTGGAGCAGCAAGGCTCCCATGGCTCAGAGCACATTCCCTGCCCAGCAAGGACCCATGTAACTCCATGCCCTGGGCAGCCAGCAGCAACACAGCTCTGGTGACATTTACCTGGGTTAGTTCCAGGGGCCAAGGAATTCAAGTGGGCTCAACCAACTTTGTAAAGCTCCTCTGCTGCATTACCTTTTCTGCATTTCTTTGTTCACCGAGTCCATCTCAGATGCTCTCCGGAACATCTCATCCTGCAGCCAGTAGCCATGGTTACCAGGCACCAGCATCTCAGTGCGGGGAGGCAGCTCCTTGCGGTTGCAGCGCTGGTAGACGGTGACAAGTCGCCGCAGTCTGGCCGTGAGAGCAGAGGAGACAGGCCAGCAGGATCTGTCTGAGTCGGAGCCATCCTGGGCTTCAAACATCAGCAAAGACATTAGTATTTAGCACAAATGCAAAAGCCACAGGTTCCCACATCCCCTGGCAAGCTCCAAGAGCTTCCTCCCACCTTCTGCCTCCTATGGGGAACATCAGTGATCACAATCATGAGTAGGCCTGGGCCTGCTGGCTCACAGCCTCACCATGTCTTAGCTTCCTTCAGAGAGAGTCCAGAGGCTGAGATCAGGGTAGGAATGATGGCTCCAGGCCAGGCCAGGCCATGCATGGGAGAAGACTGCAGCTCCCTGCTCAGCAGTGGGGCTAGCCAGCCCATGGCATGTGCCAACACTGCCCACTGCAGAGACCTCACACGCTCATCTCGTGCAGGAAACTGCATGGATAAGAACAGGCTAATGGCTTCCAGTCACCCTGGGTAGCTTGGGCTGGAATCCCTTGGAACTCTGGCTGCCCCGCCACAGGACCCATCCGTGGGTCACCTCTCAGTCTGTGCATGAGGGCCCCTGCACAGGCTGAGCTGCCTCACCCACTAACACAGAGTGCGTGTCCCTCCAGTCCAGCAATGTGTTCTTCCCACCAAGCAGTGCCTGGGCTAGCACTCAGGCCCAGCTGTGCCACACCAAACCCTGGGAAGCCATGGACCACACTGCAGGAGACATGACCTCACCTGCCGCTGGCTCGTCCCGCTTCTCACTGGCTTCACCCACCCCAGCAGCCACAATGTCCTGCAAAAGGAAATGATCAGAGAGGGCTCAACCCCACACAGAACCTCCTGCACCCACAGCCCACCCATCCTTGGCAAGGTGCAGGGTAGTGGGATAGGCAGGGCTGTGTGTCCAGTGCCCTTGGGCTGCAGATGCTGGCTATGCTCAGCACACGGGATCAGAGGTGACAGCTCAGAAAGGTCATTTTGGGCCTGGAGGGAAGGATCACCACAGTGACAGAAGCTGTAGTGCCACTGCTCAGGACAGCAGCAGCGTGACTGCCTCCACTGTTCAAACAGCCCCTGCACTCTCCTGTGCTGCCTCATTCCCCGATCTTTCTCTCCCCCAAGGCCATTTCTTCTGCAACATCCCTGACTCCTCTGCCAGGGCCCCACGTAGCTCCTGAAGCCCACCAAGAGCGAGATCCAGTATTCCTGGGCATCCACAGCCCTCATTACCCCATAGCTCCTCACAAGGAAGATGCTGCCCAGGTCCACAAGTAACACAGAGAAGCACAGCAAAAGCTATGTTCCAGGGAGCAGAGGCAATGCACACAAGATGGGGCACAGACAAGGCAGACCAGCCATGCTAGGTCCCTACTGCCACACAGCAGAGCTGATGGGGCCAAGCCTGCACCACAGAGCAGGCTGGGCAGCATCAGATTTGTATCTAACACTGTGAATCCCACTCACCTCCTGCTTTGACAGCTCCTCCAGCTTTTCTCCACTGCTCTCTTCTTTTTCCATGCTGCCCCTAGGTGAGAGAGTGAACAGTCCCCGGTAAGTGGCAGCACAGCCCCTGTGGTTGTGCAAGTTCTCAGCACCAAGAACCAAAACAATTTGTGCTCAAGCCATCGCTCCACCTCATATGGGGGACCAGCTCCCTTCTGCCCTTCCCTCTGCACTCAGAAGCACAGCCTACTCCCACCCTCCACCACATTGCCCTAGGAGTGAGCCCAGTTGCTGCAAGAGCTTGGCTCTATCCCCTGCCCACCTTTCAGCAGCATCCTGCGCCCCATCGCTGATGCCCTGCTCGGCAGAGAGCAGCTTCTCATCTGGCATGCCCACCTTCTCCAGGAAACACAGCGCTGGATCCGCCCGCATGGCGTTGTACCGCTCATAACCTGCCACACCGTCAGGACAGACAGACAGCACACAGCAACACCTGAGCCTGGTTTACAAAAACCTCCTGCTCTGGGGACACAGCTCCCCATCTGGCTCTCACTCCCTCTGTGCTGCCATGAGAGCAATTCTCACCCCCATAAATTCACAACACTTTCCCAAAAGCTGCTAATGGCTCTGCAGCCCTTGGGCAGTAGGCAAAGGGAAAGGTCAGCCTTCCTATCTCACCCAGCAGCAGCACAGCTGCCATGCAGGGTGCAGCTGGGGCAAACAGCCAGGAGACTCCTGGAAAGTGCACTGGGACTTCATGATGAGGCCAATAAAAGATCTGTGCCTTTCTCCTCGCCCTCAGACAGCAACTGTACACTGCTCCTGGCAAACCAGAGTCTACCACGAGGTCTGGCATAGCCATCCTGGGCACCATGGAGGGCCTGTTCCCCACCCAAACATGCTGCTGGCACCTGGGGAGAACTGTCCTGGCACTGTGTGGCTGTGGAGCATGGCCATGGCTCTCACTGTGGAGTATGGCCACAGTCCCTCACACTGACATGATATCCTCCCCAGTACCAGAGGTACTCATTCCCTCACACACCAGCACCCACCAGACAGCTGGGTACACACCGTGCTTGAAGACGCCGATGAGCAGGGATTTATCGGCTTCAGCATTCCACCAGTCCACTGGGATCTCCACATAGTCAATGTCTGGCAGCAGCACATCCAGCTCCCTGCGGCAGACATGGTATGAACACCTCTCTCCCAGCCTCACCAGACACTGAGGGGCCCTGCTCAGAAGGGACAGGGGGGAAGCAGGAGCCATTGCTTGCTGGTTTGGGGACAGCTAATGAACACTGGCCTGGGACCCTGCTATGACATGGGTACACATCTCCCTGGGGTCAAGGAGCTGGAGCCTGGATTACACCACAATCTGCTGCCCTCCTGCCCCTCTTTCTCCAGGGCAGTGAGCACCCCCAGCCTCTCTCTCCCCTCCCACCTAAGCAACACCAGAGGACTGAAGATCCCTTCTGACCCAAACAGCATCTCTAGGGGTAAAACACTTCACACTTACCAACCCCAAATAACAGTGTCTCCTCACATACACTGGTGTTGATGGAGCTGTGCTGGGGAAGCCAGCAGCCCCTACTTGGGGATTAAGCTTTTAAGCTCAGCATATCATGCTTTTCTGAGAAGCGCTTGAGAGCCGGGTCTTTGCAGAAAGGTCAGGAGCTGGCAAGCTGCAGGCTCAGTGCCATTTACACAGTCTGTGGGTCCCACTGTTCACCATGCTGGGAGGGACTGCAGGCCACAGCAATGGGGCATGCTCTGCTCTGAGGCCTGGCCCTGAGACCGGGAGCAGTCTCTGTGGACTCCCACTTTGAGTAAGGGCCCATTTGTCAAGCAGCACACAACCATTTTCCTGCAGGGTGTCTCTGTAAGTCCCCACTGCCCGCAGGCTGGTGCTACAGTCTCAGAGCTGCCTCAGCAGGGCTGCCATGACTGCAGCCTCTGTACAGGCAGGGTGGCTGCCTGAGAGTGAAGTTTTGCCTGAGGAAGACCTGGGGACTGATTCATCTGAAGCTGCAAAGCCCAGATGTGGCTGGGTCAGACACCTCTGGCAAGCCCGAGAAGCCTCGCAGGGGTTCATCATTAGGTCCCTACCTGGCAGGGGTCCCCTCAAAGGCTTTATCCGCAGCCTCCCCCAGAACTTCGGCCTTCAGGTAGTAGAGCATTCGCACCCGCAGCAGAACCCTGTCCCGGGCAGCAGAGAGGTCAGCAAGGCCAGTGAAACCTACTCAACACCATATTTTCCCAAGTGGAAGGACCCACTTCCATAAAGCAGGATGGGCAGTGACTCTACAGTGTCATGCCACACTGCCCAGGTCTGTAACCTACTGGCCAAAGAGTCGCTGCTCAGGATACGATTTCCATGAGCTGGAGGGGAATGAGGGCAGTCCAGCAGTGGGAGCATGGTGATCCTCTGTGGGCTATTCGCCCTTCACAGTTCCCTCCCACCCTCCCAACTCTAAGGCCCTCCCTCAGCCCACTGTCTCCATGAGCCAATGTGAGCTCCTGCAAGGGGGAATGGTTTTAAACTAAAAAAGGAGAGACTTAGATTAGATGTTAGGAAGAAATTCTTTACTCTGAGGGTGGTGACGTCCCGGCCCAGAGAAGCTGTGGCTGCCCCATCCCTGCAAGTGTTCAAGGACAGGTTAGACAGTGCTTGGAGCAACCTGGGATAATGGAAGGCGTCCCTGTCCTTGGCCAGGGTAATGTAATAAGATGTTCCTTAAGGCTCCTTTCAACCCAAACCACTCCACGATTCTATGACTCACTTGTTGCAGTGTTGTTTGAGGTGCTTCTTGTAGCTGTCATCATGGAGCACCACCTCGGGGTTGCAGGTGGCAAGCCAGTCTGCATTCTTTATCTCAGGAAGCAGCATCTGGTTCTTTGTCTTCTTCCCCTTCCTCCCTCTGGGTACCGGTGCTGACAAGCCTGTAACAGCAAGTGGCAGACAGTGAGCACCACAGGCATGACGGGCACAGACCAGCACTGCTACCAAGCACCTCCAGCACTGGAGGCCGGGTGGGGCAGCAGAGCCAGGAGCTGGAGGAGCCTGTGCAGAGGTCCCAGCTACAGCCTGGAGAGCCAAGGAGAGGAAGTGCACTGGGCAAACTCAGAGCATGGGAGAGTCCATCTCTGTGAAAAACTCAGGGTTCACCACAGAAATTGAACTGCTGTGTGTTCTCAGTGCAATGCTGACCCCAGATGATAACATGGCCCCTCAATGTGTAAAAATATCACACAGGAGGGATGAAGCATGGAAGGGACATTGGTCCTGGGCATAGCCCTTGGAGTCTTACTTAGACACTACAGCCTCCTCTGAAGGTCTGTGGGGACAGTTATTTGGGACAAGAGTTCAAAATAGAAGTTCCCAATGATCAAAGAGCAGCAGACCTGCTGATATGATCTGTAAGGGTTGTTTCTTATACCGTGCATCTGCAGCCAGGTTGGGGGGAACTGGATCACTGCAAGAGGGCTAAGGTACCAATGGGAAAGGGAATGCAGTCCCATCTGCCTGACAAAGATAAGGTCCAGTGGAGATAAGACGGCTGGAAATGAAAATTAAACACATTTCAGCCTCAAAATAAGGTGTGAGTTTACAGCAGAATGTGGAAACTACTCCTGGTGGGGTCACTGTTGTTTGGAATCTCCAGAGAGGGATAATCTGCCTCCCTGGGCAGCTGCTCTTGATGTAGGAAGAGCAGACATGAAGGGGAAAGAATACCTGAGCAGTCCCACCCCATCTCTCTGGTCTTGTGACACCAGTGAAGAAGAGAAAGCATCACCATATCATCAACTCTTGCATAAAGTCTGCAGCTCCATGATAGGACAAAGGCTGTGGCCCAGATGGCTGCTGGAGGCCTGCAGTAGGCAACAAGCCTCCTGTCCCCAGCACCAAACTGGCCTGATGAACTCTGGGAAAATGTTCCTTCCTCAGCAGGTTGGTCTGTTTCAGGATGAAAGGCAGGATGATGCTGGATCAGAGCAGAGCTTTGAGTTGGACTGCCTGAGTGCTGCGCTCACTCCTTGTGATTGCATGGATGTGGGATTGAGAAGAGCTCCAGGATGCCCTAGCAAGGGCTGAAGGTTGCAGCTCCTTTCTGCACGTCAGGGTTGGGGCAAACTTGCCCAGTCAGCTCTCTACGGACACAAGTGGTACCTGAGGCTGCCTGGGGAGCCACAGCAGTTACTGCTGAAGGACTTCCTAACTGAGAAAGGAGCACTGCTTTGCACAGCAGTGTTCTGCTTCTGCTCTTCTCCAGCTACTGACATCAGGCTGAGATGTCGTTGCTCCTCCTGCCCAGACAACATGGAGGTTTCACAGATGGGAAAAGCCATTCTAAAAAGTTGATGGAGAAGCTCCTGGTTGCTTTGCTGGTCAATATTCAGTGGTCTTGCACTAAAGCAATCCTGGCCCTCCACTGAAACTGCGGCTTGTTCATTACTTGGCATTATCTAAATCAAGCTCACTCATACCAGTTGTTTGTTTCTGGCTCTTGTTCTGCTCCCTTACAGGACTCTCAAGCCCACTCCCAGCTGCTCTCAGGGCAGGGCTGTGTGGCAAGAGCAGGAAGCGGCACTGCCAAAGTGACTCCCATTGTAGGAGGTGACTGGAATAAGTT
Source organism: Certhia americana (assembly GCA_018697195.1). NCBI lineage: Eukaryota > Metazoa > Chordata > Aves > Passeriformes > Certhiidae > Certhia > Certhia americana. The sequence goes on from CM031874.1 coordinate 13,939,082, forward strand.
ACAGCAGCCACCAAAAGCCACATCCTTGAACCTCACACTGCAAAACTACTTGGACACTTCCAAGCAGAAGGAAATGATGATGCTGGATTTTAAGCACCCACTATGATGCACTTGGTGCTCAGCAGCATCACCATTCCAGAACAGCTTTCCCTGTGTGCCGTCCCTGCTTTTGCATGTTTTCTTTCTAGCCTTCTGATGTTTTCAAATTCCTGGAGTCAGATGCCACACACATCTCTGTAAACAACAATTGTTTACATTCCTCTCTGGAGGAAGCGAGAATTGATGGACCTTTAGTTTGACCCATGTGGTCTGAGAGGAAGCCACCTGTCAGAACAATCACTGAACAACTTTTGTAACATGTATAAATTGGAGTTTTACAATAAACTTCCTCTTTCTTCTGCCCTTGCTCAAGGAAAGGTGTCATGCATGTGTGATTCGTTTCGTGTCGTATTGTGACACCTGTGTTCCACCATCTGGGAACAGAAGCCCCAGGTTTCAGCCCAGCTCCCTGATGTCAAAAGCAGTCTGGAGATTTCCAGCCCCCTCACTACTCACCTTATGCCACAGATCACAAGTACAGAACAAGCAGCATATGGCTGCTGAGATATGACTCCTTGAGGAATACTGGCCTACCCCAGCTCCACTCACCTGTCCTGAGAGCCACAGGATGCAGCCACTGTGCTGCAAGGTCAGCCAGAGCCCTCTGGCACAGCAGGCAGTGACCACATGTCCCAGGCCACAAGCCCAGAGCCTGGGAGCCGGCAGCCACTCTGTGCTCACGGATGAAGACAAAGGCCCCTGTGGCTGCCTCATTCACAGGGTGGACTCTATGGCTGCCCCAGGGGAGCCTACAGAGAGCAGCCACTGTGCTGCAGGTGGTGAGGCCAATCTGCAGTGCCCATCAGAGGCAGAGCTAGAGCCAGAGGGAGAGCAGGGATGGGAAGCCTCTGGGTGACCTGTCTGAAGCTGAGGATACACTGGAACTTCTACACAACAGAATACAGAGACCTCTAGCCAACAGATACAATTACAGATTTGACATATGACACATGAACACTCAGACACACTCTGAGTAGAGAGCACAGCCAGGCCTAGGACAAGGGTCCTGCTACATAGAGTGAGAGAAGACAGCATCATCTGGGCAGCACCATGCACTGTATAAGTCACAGGACAAACCAACACTGCCCCTCCACCCATCAGGGCAGGCACTGCAGACCAGCAAATCTGGGACAAGCACCATGACGAGGGGAAACAAAAGCTGGAAATCACAAAATCACAGAATATTCTGAGTTGGAAGGGACCCACAAGGATCACAGAGTCCAACTCTTAAGTGAATGGCCCATATGGGAATCAAACCCACAATCTTGGTGTGAGATGGATGCCCAGCTGTACCCCTAGCTTTCCCTGGTGCAGCTGCCCATGCTACCCAGACACACCATGTCCATGCAGTGCCCTATGAGGCCCTGAGGAGCAGCCTGAGGCATATCCATACCCTGAGTGGAATCAGCAACCTCATCCCTGCCACACCCAACACGTTCATAAGGTCACTGGTGCTCACAAGTCCACTGCCCAGCATCTCCCTGTGCAGCAGAAACACAACAATATTCACCAGCCAGAGAAGACTTAGTAGTGCCTCTGTTCCCACCACAAGGCTCTGTCTGCACTGAAAGCCAGAAAACACCCTCCCTCAGTCAGCCAGCCCCTGCTGCTGCCTCTGAGGGTCAGTGTGGAGGTCAACTCCACGGAAGCCACTTCCTCTGTGAAGAGAATTGCAGTGCTGAAGCACAAACACACTTGCAGACTGTTTCCATTAGCTATGCTTTGAATTCTGCAGCCTCAGTCCTGCAGGCTGGCACAGGGCAACTGGTACAGATGCAATGGCAGAGAGAACACGCAATACCTGAGTGATTCTGCAGAGCCTGATTCTGGCCGTCCTTCGTCGGCGTGATGAGATCCCAGATAAAACTCTTAATCTTCTCATCCCCCTTGTAGTGTTTGACACAGTACACCAGCAAGGCCCGACAAATCATCTCCATGTCCTTCTCATTCAGGTGCCACTTGAACCGCCCATGGGTCAGGATATCTTTCCAGCGTCCCCAGCTGAAACAGCAGGAACACAGACTAAACTGTGTGCACTCCTGTGCAATTAGAGACCCTTCTGGCACCTCTCTCCAGGAGCTCCTGAGGGGGCACAGCCCTGCCAGATATACATAGAGATGTTTTGCCCACACATTACAGGAGCAGAGAGGGAGAAAGGTTTGCAGGACTGAAAAGAGCAGAGGCAGGAGCAGACTCTGGAAGTGCCAACTGCCAGCTATGCTTTGTCCTCCTAACTCTTCTTCCATCCAAAACATCCACTTAGAGCGCAGGTCCCACCAGGGAGGTCACTGCTAGAAGGAGGCAACACAGCATGCAGGACAGACAGGAAGTGGCTGATGCAGCCCGTGGCCAACATGGGCATTGGGACAGCTGGAGGCTCTGGCTGTGCTCTCACAGGGGTAAGACTCACCCAAATATGAGCAGGTTCTTCTCCACACGGAAGCACTCAGCCCGCAGATACCGCCGTGTCTTCTCATTAAAGCGCCGCGAGCGTGTAGGCCGCTCATCTGAGTCACTGTCCAGCTCAGAGAACTCCATCAGCTCATCCTCTTCAAAGGAGTTGTAGTGTTTGGTTTGTTTCCGCACCCGGGGTCTGTCAATGACCAGGCTCTCCTGTGATGGACAGAGCAGAGAGTGCTCTCAGGTACAGGCAGAAACACTTCTGGCCCCTGTCACACAGGCTCTGCTCAGCCTCTGGCTTCTAGCTTACCAGTCCTGTGGCTGACCATCACTTTCCCACTACGATACCTGCTTCAAGTTACCTGTGTGCAGTTCTGCCTGCACAAGTGACAACTCCTGCCCTGCAGAATATTCAGCCTGACAGCTGACAGGCTGAAAATCAGCCCCTCTCTGTCTAAACTGCTGACTGCCAGCAGCTGACTCAGCTCTGAGTCACTCCTGGCCCTCTCTGCACTGCCTGTGCCAAGTGCTGTGCTGCAGTGTAATCTCTGTGTCGGGGGGACAGGTGGGCTGGAACAGGAGAGGCAACTTTCAAGAATGTGCAGGAGGCAACTATATGAAATAAAATAGCATGTACTTGCCCCCTCTCCTTACCCTGCCCTGTTGAACGAATGAATGCTATGTAAATTTGCCTGGATTTAAGGCACATAGGACATACATACACAGACACTCTCTCCAATTGCTCCAGCTTGAGCAGTGAGTTCTGCAGAACCTCCCTCCCGCTGCTGTCTACAACCACCTCCTACAGCACTGCTGCCTTAGCTGGAATTATGGCAGCTGCACTGAAGCCAGTGGCAGCACCCCGTGCCAGGAGGACCTGGGAAGAGACACCTGAGCTACAGCCAAGCCCATCACCTCAGCAGGGCCAGCAGAGCACTGAGACCTCTCCTGCCTCCTGACAGGCAGAGGCACTAGTCTGCCCTAATGAGAAGCAACAGAGTGGCAGCTCCAATCTCTGCTCTCTGTGACCAGGAACAGGATCCAGAATGACTGGAGTTGTGTCAGGAAAAGGTTCTTCCCCCAGAGGGTGGTCGGGCACTGACCCGGCTCCCTAGGGAATGGGCACAGCCCCAAGGCTGCCAGAGTTCAAGGAGCATTTGGAGCACAGTGCTCTCAAGCAGAGAGGGGGATTGTTGTGAGTTGCTGGGAGTACAGACTGAGTATCCTGAAAGATCAGGGAGACTTAGACCAACATGTGGCTAAATAAATCAGGGCTTTGGTCAGCATTCATGGGTCAGTCTTCCCTTGCAGTAATTCTTGATGCCCAACAGAAACCTCTTTAGGAGCCCACAGGAAGCATGCAGCTCCTACTTGGTGTCATGGTGTCAGATCAGCTGTAGGGCATGTGGGCCACAAACTGCATCCTACCTTTTCATTCTTGGCATCTGTATCGAGCTCTGCTATCTTGGCCCACTTCTGCCAGAAGTTGGGGTCATCTAAGGAAATGTCAGTTCTGTTTCCTGATGCTACAAAGCTGGCCTAGGAGAGAAAGAAGAGGAGTGAACAGGGTGCAACCCACCATCCAGGTGTGCTTTCTCCCATACAGAGATCCTCCACATGCCTGTCTGAGTGCTGGGTCTTACTGCTGTGGGATATTACACCCTAAGCTGATACGTGCCAGAGGGTTCTTTGTGTGCCTACGGGAGCTGAACCCCTCTCTTCTGCAGTCATGCCCGACTCACTGTAAATGGAGCCTGGATTGTGCAAGAGGAGGAGGGACAGATGGCCCTTAGTGGCCCCAGTAGGCACCAGCGAGAGCATAGCACAGAGCTGGCTCCTCAGGCTCTATCTCGAAGTTTTGTCAGGCACCACAGCACTCAGCTTCCATAGCTCAGCAGCACCTGACTTTGGGAACCCTGCAGCAGCTGGGTCCCACCACCATGCTGGGATCCCTATGTAGAGCCAGACCTCATGGCTGAACCCTCCTAGGCAGCCTGCTAGGACCCAAGGCTGGTGGTCCTTCCTCAATGCTCTGCTGACCACCAGAGATAGGAGACCACACAGCTGCAGCACCCCAGCAAGGCCTCACTCCTGGGCACAGCGGGACAGCAGAGCTTGGCCTCCATGTGGACGTGTCTCCACACACAGGTAGGAGGTTGGCTGACCACTACTGCCTTGCATGCTCCCCTTCCTCCATCCTCAAAGAAAATCCCCCTTCCCTCCCAGTGGAGCACAGCATACCTTTGCAAATGTGGAGCCCTTCCCTTCAGACTGGATCGTGATGGTCTGTGTCCTGCGCTGGAGGATCTGATCAATGTCTTCCTCACAGAACTTCGACCCCTCGTCCTCCTCATCCATGAGTGCGCCATAGGCACCCTTCCGCAGCAGGTCCTCCACCTCCATCTTTGAGAGCTGCTGAACCTGCCCAAAGCACAGGGGCATCACCAACCCGGCCAGCAACCATGACCACTGCACAACAGGAGAAGGCTTCTCCCTCTTCTCCAGGAGAAAGAGCCCCAAGCCAACCCAGACTTGCTGCTGTTAAAGCAAAGAGGCCACTTCAAAACTCTTCCTGAGGGACTGTCAGGTCCATGCCACCCTGAACACAGCATCACATGTCCCCTATCCCCATAGCAGTGCAGGAACAGCCTAACAGGCCAAAAAGCAGCAGTGGGAGAGTGTCGGACTGGGCTCTCCTTTCCCCAAAGCCTGCCCAGACCCTGCTCTGACCTGTCAGTGACTTGCAGGGGGAGGAGAGATCTCCTGCAGAGGCTCCCACCTGGTCCCGCTCCAGCAGCCAACCTACCCCATTGGTGCTGCCCTTGCGGTTGATGTCCTGCAGCACAGCTTTATCCAAGCCCAGCTTCAGGCTGGCCTTGTCAAACATCTCCCGCTCGTAGGAGTTCCTGGTGATGAGGCGATAGACCTTCACGGCTTTGCTTTGCCCAATCCGATGGCAGCGAGCTTGCGCCTGTCAGTGCAGAGGGCACAGTGTCAGTGCAGGGAGCCCAGCTGGATGAGGACCATGTGGCTTGTGGCATCCTGCATCAGCATCTACACTCACCCACCTGACCCACAGTCACCTCCCACCCAACAGAGCACCCTCACTCCCTGCCTATGGCTGACTTGGCAGGGGTCTGGCACAGCCTGCACAGCTGTGGAGCAGGAACGGGAGATCCCAGCACCCTCAGGCAAGGACACAGGTCTCAGGATTGAGCCTTGGCGCTTTGCAGATGTGGCACACAACACTGCACTCACTCCAAAACAAGGTATGGACACAATGTTGCCTGCTCTGTGACCCAGTTGTGCTTTCAGAGCCACACTGTGATCTCCCCTATATCCTGTTCCCTCTGCCCACATTCCTGCCAGCAGTCCTGGCACAGCACCTCATGCCCAGTACAGCTGGTGCTGCTGCCCTGCTCTTCCTGTCTGGCACAAGTGTTAGGAGCTGTGCCTCAGGACCTCCTGACAGCCTGGCCCTGCCCAGCCCATTACCTGCAGGTCATTCTGGGGGTTCCAGTCGGAATCAAAGATGATACAGGTGTCAGCAGCAGTCAGGTTGATGCCCAACCCGCCTGCCCGTGTGCACAGGAGAAAGACAAAGCGATCCGAGTCGGGCTTGCAGAAGCGGTCGATGGCAGCCTGGCGCAGGTTGCCACGCACCCGCCCATCAATGCGTTCATAGGTGTACCTGCTCAAGAGGGGAAGAGGTTAGAGCAGAATCACAGTGGGACCTGAAGAGTCTGTGGCTTTCATCCCTTTCTGCTCCTTCCCTCAGGCTGTAAGCAAGCCAGGACTTACTGGCAGGACCTGTGCCCAGGTGGAGGCCCAGGCCCCATCAGCCTGTGTTCCCAAAAGTTGTTCCTCTTACGATGACAAAATCATCACAACCCCATGCACAGTACATGGATATGGGGCTCATGGGAACCAGGACCAAGGGAAGACCTACTTCCATTCTAAGGACTAGCCCTAGACTACACAGGTGTGAGTTGCTTAGCTCTTGGGTCTCCGCGTCCACCAGCAGTAGATGGTAACTCAGATCCATCAGTATGTGGGCTTGGAATGGCCAAATCCCCACCCTGATTTGTTGTCACTGCACATGCATGTGCAGTGCATGGAGGTACTGTGGAGGAGCCATGGTGAATGCTGGAGCCTGTACTAACCGTCTCTGGATGAGATAGTCTTCCAGGATGTCAAGGCAGCGCACCATCTGCGAGAAGATGAGCACCTTGTGCCCACCAGCAATCAGCTTGGGAAGCAGCTTATCAATGAGCACCAGCTTCCCAGCTGCCTGGATCATTGCCTGCAGCTGGAAGTCTGGTGCCTCCGGGCAGTGTGTTTTACGGAAGTCTTCTAGGATCTTCTCTTCTGCCCCTGCCAGGTGAAAAGGGATGTGAGCTATTGGCAAGGCTGGCAGTGCAGCTGCCCAGGACAGCAGCAAGGGACCACATGAGCAACAGAACCCATGCAGTCAGAGCTAGGAAGGCTGGCTAGAGACCTCTTGCAGACCCCCTCTACTCCTGGGACTAAACTTCTTCAGAGTTCACATCAACTCCTGGCAGAACAAGTCAGGTTGGGATGTTGTGTCAGAACACCCCCAAAACACAGTGAGCCTCAGGAGACCCTGAGGTGCTCATCAGCAAGCAGCCCTTGGAGCAAGCTGGGCTGCCTGGGAAGGCAACAGGGCAGAGCACTGTCACACCATCAGCAGATGGCACAAGGCCTGAGCTGGCTCCCCAGCCGGACAAGCTTTGTTGGGAGTGAACAGTAAATGTTGCAGTGATACCTGTGTGTCCCCACACACAACTCCTCTGCACAGCCCTCACTCACCATTGATGAGGTACGGGTGATTGCAGCACTTGCGCAGCTCCATCATGGTATTGATGAGATTGGGCATATTGTGCTGGTTGGCACCCTTGGAAAGAAAGGAGAAATTCTTCTCCAGGATAGCCCGGTAGTATTTCTTCTGGATATTGGTCAGCTCCACCTCAATGATGGTCTCCTGCTTGGGTGCCAGATTCTTCTCTACATCATCCTTCAGCCGCCGCAGCATCATGGGCTTCAGGATGGACTGCAGCTTCTTCACCTGCAGAGCAAGCGCAGACACTCACTGCCCTCCCTGCATGGCAAGCACATAGGCCCAGCAGAGGGGTCTGCAAGACTGAAGCGTCCCCATGCTGCAAACCCACTACAGGTGACTCTGAAGCAGCTGCTCAGCAGCCAGCCAGGACAACCTCAGGGGCTGGGGTCCTTGGGACAGGCATGACCAGTCCCAGGTTATGAACTCCACATGCCTCTGCTTGCTCAGCCTTAGGTGTCTGATGAAGGAGGAGAGCTGAGAGTTTGGATGGAAGCTGAAATGGTGGTTGCTTCATATGCCTGTGCCTCCTCCTACAGAATGACAAGCTTTGTGCAATTTCCATATTCAAAAGACAGTGGGACAGCCCAGGCAACTAAACAGCTTCCCATGACCCACGCTCAAGGAAGTTTTGGAGGAAGGCTCTCCCAGGGGAACCTGACATGGGTGACTGACAAGAGGACTTACTGACCTCCCCATTTCCCCTGCACTCTTGTTGGTCTCAGGGACAGACCAGGTGGGGAGAGGCAGGTGAGCTGTTCTACCCAGGCATGCAAAGGCAGCAGGGAGTCAGTTGGGAGCAGACCATTGTCTTGGCAGGAATAGGTCTCCTCTCCCCAGAGCAGCTTTGCGGGCTCTGTCACAACTTTGGTTCTCGTGATATGAGAAGTCCTATCCACTTCCATGAAGCACATGTCTGAAAGCATGCCTGGTTTGGTCACAAGGTGTCCCAGTGGCCTGTGTTAAGTCACCGGTATCATTCTTCCAGGTACCTGCTCTTCTGTTTTCAGGTCTCCAAATTCTTCCAGGAAGGCTGTCTCTGAGGGGAACTGCTGTGGCTCCAGGAAATTTAGGAGGCTGAAGAGCTCCTCTACCGAGTTCTGCAGGGGAGTCCCTGTCAGCAGCACCTTGTGCTCCTGGGAACACACAGAAAACAGGTTGATGGCTCAACCCCATTAGCTGGGGTTGAAAGTGTCCCAAGAGCACAATGCTTCTTGTCTTCCAGCCTAAGAGGCACTCTGAGTGGCCTGGGAGCGCACACACACACCCTGAGAGGCTTCCCTGGCCACAGTGACAGCCCTGACCGAGCCACTGCCACACAACTCTATCCTGTGGCTCCCAGGATACGCCCAAGCACATGTTCCAGTTCAGCTCTGTGCAACAGAAATCAAACCCAAGATCTCACAATGCTCCCAGGCTTCATCCCCGCCCTGAAGACCCTCGGGTAGGGCTGTGCTGGTGCTGGACAGGGACACCGACAGAGCCCAAGCTTCTGTGTAGCTGGGGGCAAGGTCTGTCTCTGGGGCTCAGACAGAGCAAGAGGGAACATGGCCCAGAGCCATGGGACACTAAGGGGCAGCAGTGACCTGCTGCTAGGGTCAGTCTCAGCAGGGTGCTCCAAAATCAGCACGGGCAGGTATGACTGTGCACTGGAACAAGGGGAAGCTTAGAGGTGTGAGGGGGTGTGAAGACCAGATGATCCCTCAAGGAGAATGCTCCCCCCCTCCCATGCCTGACAACATGGACTCAGGCTTCAGGCACCACCAGGTGTTGGTCCCGGGTGCACCAGCTCCTCTGTCCCAGCACTGCCAGAGCCTTGGGCTCACTACTCAGTCTAATCCTTCTGCCCAGTCTAGCACAGGAAATGTCCTCAGGAGTCACCAGCTTGGAAAGAAGGCCAATTGTAAGGTGGGAGACTCCCATGGGACTTATACAAAGGAAGGTGATGGTTTAGAAGGGGAACTAATAGCAACCCTGCTTTGACCCAAGCTCACAAGCCAGCAGGGTGCTGCACAAGACACAAAGTCAGGGGAAACAGCAGGATTTTTTGGAACTTGTGGGAGTCACAAGACTAATTATTTTCGGAGGCTTGACCCAGCTACACGTGAGTGTGATGGAAGCTGGGTATGGCTGGAAGATCCAAGATGTTTGTTGGCCCTTGGTCCAGCTAACAGCAGCACTGCTTTTCCCAGGCCTGGAAAAGAGCTGGACATCCAAATAATTTGTCAGAGCAGCTCATTGATCCCTTTGTTAACGCACCCCTGGCATGGCCTGGTCCCATGTTTGCATAGCAGTAAGAAATCAGCTCAAACACCACAGCCCTGTCCAGTGTAGGGCACAAGGCACACCACGGGCAGGGGTGCTGTGCAGGGCTGGCCAGCAACTGTCCCCATGTGCTGCAGCAGCTTACACCATGCTGCAAGGCTGGGCAGGGCTCTGGCAGGGAGCACCCCCAGGGTAGGAAGGCACAGGGGAAGTTAATATTCCATTCTGGCAAAAAGAAGTTTGTGAGGGCTGCAGGGCACCAGTGCCCCATCCATCAAGGGGCCCCCTGGCTGGTTTTCCTCCAGCTCGGCACAGGGCCTGAGCTGCTGACAGTGGCATCTGACTGCTCAGCATGGCCATCTCCAGCCCACCCTGCTCCCAGGTGAACCCAGGCAAGACATGCTCACCAGGGCCATGAGCTTCAGCCCCTCCAGGAGTTTGCAGTTCCTATTCTTCAGGCGATGTGCCTCATCAATGACCACACAGCGCCACTGGATCTTCTTCAGCTCTGGGCAGTCAGCAAGGATCATCTCAAAGGTGGTGATAACCACCTGGAACTTGAAGATCCCAGGGAGAGGGTTACCCTAGGGAAACAGAAACCAGAGTCTGAGATGGTTGCATGGTGGCAGCACATTGTCAGACCTCCCTTCTGACAATATCTGTGAACATCTGACTCTGAGCTGGAATTTCCCCAGAATAATATCTCTCAAGCATTGAGCAGGTTTCTGCAAGCCTCCTTGATGGCCAGAGGCTGTATATCTCCAAACGAGACACTGCCCCAGGGCAGGCACATAGGCCTGGACAAGAACCAGGGCTATGCTGCACTCTCCCCATTCTGAATGAGTTGTGCCTGTTCACTCATACATACTGCAACCTGAACCCATGTCAGCAAATGGGGCTGTAAAGATCACCTTTCCGTCTCCAAATGAACGAGCTCCACAGGTAGCTCAGTGCTTCCCAAGTAAAGGAAGACAGGGATGGGGGATGCATCCTGGGAGGGCAGTGTGCATCAGTCACCTGTGTGTCCCTGTACACCATCTCGTACTGCTGGATCATCTGCCGGCTGATCTGGCTGCCGTGGTACACGATGGCGTTCATCTCCGTCCAGGTGCGGAACTCCCTTTCCCAGTTCGTGATGGTGGAGAGAGGTGCGATGATGAGGAAGGGGCCATGGATGCCCATCAGGAATATCTCTGAGAGGAAAGTGATTGACTGGATTGTCTTCCCCAACCCCATCTCGTCAGCCAGGATACAGTTTTTCCTGCAGAGATGGACAGGGTCTTGTCAATGTGGCTCTTGGGGGTAGAAACTACTCTGTCACCAACTCTTTGATGGGATGTCAGGCACACCACCTCTGCCCACACTTCTCTGATGCTCCAACATGGAGCGTGGGGGGACTTCGGTACAGTGGCCCAAATCTGTCTGGGTAAGCCAGCCAACTTCTTGTAAGATCATGGATTTGAAATCAGCATGAAAGATGCTGTTTTACAGGTACACATGAGCAAGGGAAAGAAATTGTTTTTCTCAATTTACCAGGGAGAAACATTCCTAAAGACTCAATTGCAAAGCTAAAGTAAATGCACTGTTTCTGGCAACTGCCTGCCAGCTCCAGCACTTGAAGGACTCAGCAGCTGCTCTGTCAGGCCCCTGTTTGTCTGCTCTGCTATCCCAGCTTCATTGTTCACATGACAGCACACACAGGGCCTGCTGCCAGCAGGACTGCTCATAGCAGCACTGGGCTCCAGCCCTTTCTCACCTGTTATACCAGTTAAAGAGCAGCCAGTTCATCCCCTCCAGCTGATACTCCCGCAGCTGATTGCTGTTCTTGTACTCCCGAGACTTCTCCAGCTTCTGCCACGACTCAGACGCTGGGCGCTCCTAAGAGGGGACAGCAGGAGCAACGTCCATGGGAGATGCTAATGCCCAGTGATGCCAGATCCCACTGCTGGGGCTGCACATCAGGGACAAACTTCAAAGCAGTCACTGATAGCTGAGTCACAGCAAGGGCCTGGACTCTGGAACCCATCCTCAGACCTCTGGAGGGGAGGATACAGGCCTTGCACTACAGCACCAGGGACAAGGTCAACACTGCTGGACTGTGGCAAGACACAGCTAGTCCCTGCACCGAGGGAGCTGCCAGCCGGGTACGTTACCTCAGGGTACGTTACCATGTGCTTGATTTCTGGAGGGATTTGGAGGGCTTCAAACTCTTTAATCTTCCCTGGGTCAACATCCTCCTCCAGCTCCCAGGTGCTCTCCTCATAGGGCAGTGAGCACCACTTCACCAAGTAGTGAGTGACCTCCTGCATCACAGAAAGAGACAAGGCTCAGAGACAGGTAGGGTCAGCAGCCCCCCATCCACCCTGTGCCAAGGGTCCTTAGGGACAGGGAAAGCTGTGCAAGAGAAAGCTGGGATGGCTCAGGGTGCTCAGAGATGACCCACAATGTACACCATGGGGCTGGGCCTCCTGCCAAGTCTCCCTCCTTCCCTCTATGGGGCAAGCAAGAGGGGCAGCCTCTCACCTCTCCAGTGTCAGGGTCCTTTGTGTGAGCCACCTCCAGAATTCGATCTACCTCCACATAGTCTGGGTTGAACAAATCCTCATCAGGCTGTGATTGCAAAGGGTAAGGCAGGAGGTAAGTTCAAGGTGATTCCAGTGTTAAACAGATGGGCACAAGTAAACAGCTGCAGGGCATCTGTCCCCAGGATGCTGCTAGCTGTTTGCATCACACCAAGTACCCTGGACATAGGTACAGACATCTGTCTCTGGGCAGGGAGGACACAGGAGCTTGGCAGAAGGCAAAGCTCTTTCTTTAGAGCAGTCACATCCTCTGTGCTGCCCTTGCTGGGAGGCAGGAATGTCCTCTTTAGCCTATCTGGCCCCAAGGTACAAGTCCTAAGCTGTCTGCTCCAGCTGATGTGCAGCATTCAGAGCTGTCACTGCCACAGTGCATAGCATCCAATGAACCCCGTGGCTGCAAGGGGTGACACCTTGGTCTCTGTCTCTGCCTCCCTCTTGCCCCACCTAGCATAGTCCTTGGAGACACATGGCCTAGGGCTTGGGAAGGAATAAAATCAGGCTTCGATACTCACAACTCCCCAGGCCCCAGTTAGTTACAAGAAAAGAGCATGTGCTCCTTGCTGAACTGTCAGTGGTAAAGTGTTCCAACACATGCTTTTATTTTGCATCCTGAGAAAGACCCTAAACAGTGTTGTGAGTGAGAAATTTGACACACATCCTCAGCTTTCCAGCTACAATGGATAAATTTTCATAGCCTACTGGCCTGATTTACACTTGTAAGGGGCAGTTTGAGGAGCTCAAACAACTGCCTCTGGAGCAGCAAGATAAATTATAGAACACCTTTCATACTAAGCAAGATTAATCTGCTTATAGAGAAGAGCAGGCCAGAGCTGCCCTAAGCCCAGATATTTATAGCTCCCTCTCTCTCACAGCATCTCTGCTCCACCACAGAAGCACCTTCAGCCCTATATGCTGCCCTCCCTCCCACCCAGCAACTCTTCCAGAGCTAGCAGTGCCCAGCAAGTGACACTTGTCACCCTGCTCATAATTCCACCAGTGACACTACAGGTGTCCAGGGCACAATCATGGACCCTCAGCTCCAGTCCTGGTACCTGTGGCCCTGGAGATGAACTGGTCTTGGCAGCAAGGTGTCAGGAGCAGGTCCTGGCCTGCTCAGCCACAGCACTGGGCTTAGGATCACAGGCACTACTGCTCACTGTGCTCCACTCTCACCTCTGTAAATATATGTTTCATCTGAGCCTGCTTGTTCCGGAAGCGCTTTATCTTCTGCGAGATCCTGGGGTCTTTCTCTAGCTCTTCCAGCGTTGCCCATTTACAGTGGAGGTAAGAGCTGCAGGGGGAAAAAAAATCAAGATGTGCCCAAGAGACCTTTGGTCCCAAACCCATGCACCACACAGAGCCACATGGATCTCCCAGCAATCCAGAGAATGTCCAGTCCATAGCTATGCCTATATCACCCCAAACTAGGGAAAGCCATGCCCCAGGACCAGACCAAGACCAAGCACTAAAGCTGCAGTAGTTTCCCTGCTTCCCACCACCACAGCTGGCTCAGTAGGACAGGAGCAGGAAAACAGGGATGCTGGGGCTGCAGCTAGGGATGGATGGAAGTAGGAGCACACAGTCCTTGCTCCTGCATGCACAGGACCCACAGAAAAAAGCACCACAACACTGCACGTACAAGTTCCTGTACTTGACATAGAACTCCTCTGTCTCAAATGTCAGGCCTCCAGGATGAGCCTGCAACCAAGAGAAGGAGAGTCAGTGACAGTCAGGCTGTGCAGAAGCTGGGGGGGCACACTCAGCCATCCCCTGCCTGGCCTCAGGCTCCAGGGACCGAGCCCCAGGGATGGTGAAGACAGCACTTGTGCTGATGCTCTGGAGATGCAGCAGTCCTGGGGAACATGATGTAAGACCACCCTTGAGCATGGGGACCTCCAATACCTGCTGGGCATCAGCCCAGGCCTAAATCCTCTCCAGAGGCTTTCTGGTGCCCAGGACAGGAGAGGCACCACACTGACCCACAGCCCAGAAAGGTGCCAGTCTGGGGATACCCCAGTACCTCGCCATAGGAGCAAGAGCACCAACTGCTGCTACATCTCGTGTCCCTGCTGCACAGGACAGCGAGGTCCTATCCCTCCTCTGCTCAGAGACTTCCAGCCCCACTGACATCTTTGCCACTCACCTCCTTCTGCACCATCCTGGAGGCAAGGATCTTCTCAATGATATTGGCATCATCCTCAGGAGGCTCCTGGAGACAGAACAAGAGAGCTCTGTTTTTCTGGCTCACCACATGCCCCTGGCACTCTCCCAGCACGGAACGGCTGCTTGCTCCTCTCCCAGTCCCCCAGCCAGGCATACAGAGTTGGCACTGGGAGCTGGGAGAGCTCTGCTTGGGGAGCCCCTGCTAACTGCGAGGGTGTAGGTGCTGCCAGCTCAGCTACACTCACCCTCTGCCTGTCCTCTTCAGGTCAGCCAGGTCACAGCACTGTCAGGTTTGCTGTATGGGTCCTTCCAGCTACACCAGGGCAGCCAGAAAGGGTGGAAAGACTCCCAGAAAAGAGGAGGGAGCTTAGGCATTTCTGCCCATGGACTTGAGGAAGGAAATATGCCAAAATGTGCACATTCCTACTCCAAGGCACTCTCCATGCCACATTCTGGTCAAGCCAGTTATACAGCCCCATAGTGCTGCATGGCCCCAAGGGCCTCAGGAGAGCAGGCAGTGTGACTGTCAGGCCCTGCCACATGTCACCCACATGCTGTCATCTGCCCATGGCCACAGGACATGGGCAGCAGCACCTCACCCCACCACTCTCCATGCAGCTCTTCCTGCAGGCTCAGAGTGTTGCCTCCTTCCCTCTGCAGGCTTCTGTCCCCAGAGACTCACACATAGATACACTCTGCTGGCACCCAGGGGCTACCATCACAGCCCCTGTCACTGAGCACAACCTTTGCTGCACATGGCCCTAATGCTGTCCTGCTGCCAGCTCTAGGGAGGTGGAGGCTCTCCTGGCTGCAGCTGTACCAGGACCAGACTCACCGAATACCAAGGGACAAGGACAAGAATGCCAGGCTTGTGCTTGTCTGTGCTACAGAGGAGACACAGAGAGGAAGATTCAGGGGAGATGACAAACACCAAAAACATAGAGCCTGCTTGAGCATTAGAAATATCAGTTCTGCTTTTGCTGGAAGATAGTGCAGCAGAAGGACTCTTCATTCCCTTTGATGGAGGCAGAATACAGATCAAGGCAAAGCAGCCCTGAGATACCACTTTGCAGACTAGAAAGTTTCTCAAAGAAAGGCATGGGACACCAGGGGCTGGGGAAGGACAGACAGGGCATTCCACACAACTCATCTGAAAGTGTCTGGGAAAGCCAAGACCATACCCAGGGCCACAGCAACCCTTCCATCCCCAGCCCAGAGGTGATTGCTGTCTTGGCACTGTCCTTGAGTGCAGGGACCCAGCACCACAGCACAATCAGTGGGGAACAGCATGTCTGCCTGGACCCCTTGGCTACCATCTGAGGCCCAGAGCAGGATTTCTGCCCTGTTTGGAGAACTCTGCCCTACATTGGGTTAAGACAGCTGAAGGGAATGGCAGAAGTGCTCCTGCCACTGTCACTGTTCAGCGCCTGCTCCTCCATGCCCAGGCATCCCCCTGGCACTGCTGGGCTCTGCTTGACTCTCCCACAGAGGGTTTGTGTGAACATGGCCATCACAGCAGCCCAGTGCCCTGGTGCTGGGAGCTCCCATGCTGATCTACAGCCCTTACACAGGCTTCCACCGGTCTGTGGCTCACTGCTGGCTGCCTGAAGGCTGCTGGAGGAGCCCAGCACTGCCCAAAGAGCTGTTTCCAGGATGCAGGGGGAAAGCTGCAAGTTCAGGCCATGGAGAGAGCAGCCCTGAGGTCACAGCATTCACAACCTGCCCTGATCCTGGGACCAGCCACAGGGAGGCCCAGATGGACAGGCTGTCCAGCCTCAGAGCAACCACCCAGCCTGGCTGCTTTGGACATCAGCCTTAATAACCCATCTGGAGCAGGACAAACTGAGGTGGAAGTTTAGGACTAAGAGGAGAACAGAGTGGGAGCATGGACACATGCTAAAGGCAGCTCATACCTGCTGCTTTGAAAATCTCACTTGGAGAGATGACTGCCAGGAGCCTAGCTGGGGGACAGCCTCAGACAGGACTGAAGCAGCACCAGCAGCATGTCCTGTGGGTGTTTGGCAGCCCCAGGCCAGGCATGGATCATCAGGTCAGGGCTTATCAACAGACCAAAACCTTGGGAAGAGTAGACTAGAGAGGGTAACAGAAACACTGTGAAAACAACTAGTGACCATTTTTAATATCTGGCAGCTTTGTTAGCGGCCAGAGAGATGGAATGAGTTGCAGGATACAACACACAGTCACGGACAGGCAGAAAGGAGCAGCCAGCACCCACCAGGAGCCAGCACTGAACCAGTGGGCAGACAAAGGACAGCCAGGCCCAAACCGCAGTGGCACCGGGTGGTCCCTGCCATGCTGTCCAGCAGATCAGCTCAGCTGGCAAGGATCAGGCTGGCATGACTATGCTTTGAAGCACCAGTGGAGAGCAGAAATGAGGGCAGAAAATGATGACCTGGCACCTACAAAGCCCTCAGCTGCCAGGGTCAAAATAACAGAGTAATCATGGACAAGAGCTACCAAAGACAGACTAAAGGTGGGCATAGGCAGTGGGTAGGACATGTCCAGCTGCATGACACATTCTGGAGGCCTTCGTTTCCAAGCAGAAGGGAGACAGTTGGACCAGCATACCTCTTGTCTATCTCACAGCTCCTGAAAAGGCAGCCTGAACCCTCCCAGACAGGCACTCTCTTAAGGATGGGGTAATCCTTAAGCTGGGACCCACCATGTCCGGAAACTTCAGCACTGACATTTCGCGATATCCTGCATGAGGCAGACCCCCCCCAGACCCCAGTCCCACACCCAGCACTACCTCTGCCTGCCATGCCAGAGTAGAGGCGGAGAGCGCGGAGGTTCGCCCAGCTCCCAGCACTGCAATTGTCTCGCCGTCATCATCCACAACCTTGAAATCCAGGTCCTCATTGTACTTCCTCCTCTTCACCTGCCGTCCTGAGCGTCGTTTCTGTACACAGGATGAAAAAAGGCAGTGCCGGGAGGCCTGGGCATACCAAGTACCTCCTTGCTTGAGTGGCAGAGAGAAAGCCCCAGGGCTGCCAGAATGCCTTCTAGGCCCTCCCTTGCCCCAGCTGGATGGGGGTGGTAGGAAGCACTCCTTGAGGTGCTGAGATTTCCATCCTGACCCACAGAGCCCCATCAGCCCCCAAGACATGAGGCAGAGGAGCTCTGTAGACATGCAAGGCATGCAGCCCCCAGGCTACAGGGCCAACATGTCCCCCTGTGCTGTGCCAGGAAAGGGATCTGCCCAGAGCTGTGGCGGAGAGGGACAATCAAGGCTGAGACACGCAGGGCCCAGGGCAGCAGTGTGCACCCAACCCTGGGCCAACAGCTGACTTCAGTCTGATAGAAACTGACCACACTGCTGAACATGCTCTCTGATTCCTGTGCCCAGGGGCCCTTGTTGTGATCCCACTGAGAGGCAGCCAGGAGTTCACTCACCGGCAGCCAGATGAGGGCTTTGGACATACCTGGTTGTCAGCTGACTCTGCAGACTCCTCTGGGCTCTGTACAGATGGGTTCAGGAGATCCTGATCCAAATCCAAACTGTTCACTGGTATCTCATTTTTCCTCTTCCCTTTCTTCTTCTTCTCCACAGGGGTGTCTTTGCTGCCGAGGCAGACTGACAGTTAGATCATGTCCTTGGGATCCCAGAGGAGAGGCAGCAGGCACCTACACAGAGCACTGCTCCCACTGGATCACCCAGAGGCAGCTCAAGCCTCCTGGGACCTCCCCCAGCACTGGGAATCCCTAGTTGCTGATGCTCACTAAGCCCACCAAGCATCTCTCCATCCAGCTCCAGAACACTGGGATGAAAGGGGCCACCTGCCCTGCCTGGTGTGAAGGCTGGATGCTCTCACCAGCCAGGGGAACAGCCCCACAGAGGCTCTATCAGCTGGGGTCTAGCACAGGCACAAAGAGGATCTCTCCATCACAAAATTCAGTATGCCAGGGCAGCAAGGTGCCAACTCTGATCACAGCGCTCCTGAACACATTTTGTGCTGACCAAAGTCAGAAATAAAGTTCAGCAGCTCCAGAGGCAACCTGACATCCTGGAAACAAACCTTCAAGCCCAGTCTGAGAAGCAGTGGCCACACTGGTGGCCACACCACCTCTTGCATGTGCCACAGAGCCCTGCCAGACACCAGTAAACCCTTACACCAAGTAGAAGCTGCTCCAGTTTATGGTTTGTGTTCCTGAGTCACAGCACTGAGCCCCCTCCTGAGGCAGCTAAGCAGACTGGCGTGAGCCTCCAGCTGGAGGGAGTTAAGCCCTGTGATCGCCTCAAACACAGGAGGATGCAGCTCCTACTCCCACAGGTGCAATGGCCCATCATAGCAGTCACTGTTGGCTCCAACAGCCCATTGGGAAACTGTCCCACCAGGCATCTGTCCTCCATGCTCAGGTCACAGAGAGGATTTGGGCTCTGCTCCCATGAATCCCACCACCTTTCTGAAAAACATGGAGAGACAAGCCCAGTCCCATGGCATGTTCTCAGGGTAAGGGCCACCTGCACCCCTGTCTGCACAAGGAAACAGGACCAGGAAGCACCACAATAAAAAAAACAACTGCTCCCAGCATGCCAGTCCATCCTTACGCTCTGCAAGGAAAATTGTTAAGGGAATAGCTCCAAAGAGCTGGTGCTAGTCCCAGGGCTGAGCAATGCCTCCTTCCTCACTTCCAGCCCCACCATTCGTTCCCTTCACATCCCAGTTCTGCACAGGCCACTGAGGAGCCATTTGTTTCAAAGTGATGTCAAGGTTTCAGCTCCATTTAATGAGAAAATCTCTGCTTGCCTGTGACTAGCAAAAAATAAAGGTAAAAATCTGTTGTTCAAGCCAAAAATGCTCTGACCATGCATATATGCCTAAATTAGAAGCCCTGAAAATGCTCTGCGAGCCGTGCTTCCACCAAGCAATAACTCCCAAGATATTGATTTGTAAGTCACAATTAACAACTGCTTCGCTCATGAGTCAGTCATTGAAATAATTTAGAAGAAATTATGCCACCATTATCTGCCACTTAGAGGACTCCCAGCAATCACTCCATCCGCAGAGAGTAAAAACTAAAGCCGGCTGCTCGCCTCTCTGCTTCCTGTGCTGCCAGGGCCCCCAAGCCACCTCCCCAGTTCCACGTGGCCAGGGGGACAGTGGGATACACAGCCCTGCTCCCTGCAGAGCATCCACCCTGACACCTATGGCCATCCCTCACACTAGGGTTTGCTGGTGGCTGACCCAGCGCCCAAAGCAAGTCTGAGAAAAGGCTCAAAGAGGGACTACAGAGGCAGGGAAGTTGTAAGGAGGATCCATGGGGTGGACTCTCCAAGCAGCAGAGCTGGAACTAGGTCCTCCTGGAAGGTTCAGCTGAGTGGGAGGAAGCACCACAGGCTCAGGCTATACTGGGAAAGAGCATCAGGAATGCACAGAGCTTTGTGGAACTCCCAGACTCCCACACACAGTTTCTTCTGATTGCAGTGTTATGGAGTTATATTACACTGTTTGGTTTGTATGAAGTGGCCTCTTCACCAGGGCTCTGCAGGTACCCAGCACTGAAAGCTGGTCGCTTTTCATCCACCCATGGTATGCCCAGAACCTTCTGTGCCCAGGTAGGAGAGCCAGGATTTACAAATCTGCAGCTGGGGTTACCCTGCCACAAGCCCCATCTCTGGCAGGGTGATCTGTCCACCAGCTACTCACAACAGGTTGCACAGTCATGGGCTGCCCTGTAGGTAATGCTCAGCATCCTGCAAAGGCACTGATGTCAGCCAAAGGACCAAAAAGAGCCATGAATGCCTCCAGGAGCACAGGCCTCCATGGCCTGCTCTTCCCCTGGGTTCCCTTGCTTTGGTATGGTCCCACAGGTCCACTGGGGTCCACACTGCTGGGGCAGATCTCTGAACTGGCTGGATGGCAAGTCCTTACTGCTGGAACAGAAGCATCGTAAGGAAAATCTGACAGCTGCATCCCTCATCCCAGGACCCTCCTTGGGACCCAATGCTGCATTCACATAGCCTTCCTTGCCTGCAGCCCCTCTCCTTCCATCTCCACCTCTATCCCTCTGCTGCAGCCCTCCTTGGGGCCTGGAGGAGCCCTTCCCTCACCCTCCCAGCACTATCCACTTGATCTGCCCATCCCGATTTGCCCTGGCTCACCAACCCATGACAAACATCTGCAAAGCCCCAAGCTCAAAGAAGAACACAAGTGACAGCACTGCATGGCTCAGGGATACACTGGGAACATGGCACCCAGCTCTTGTCCTGCTCAGTAACCCACACCTCCTCTTGTCCACAACCAGCCCATACCAATCACACTAAAGGCCACCCCAGTGGCAGCTCCACAGCCATGGCCTCCCCAGGATCTGGAGTCAGTGAGCTCTGAAGGAGAAGGGCTGTGGAAGAGCAAATGACATTGGTGCTCTTGAGACCTGCTTTGCTCCCTGCACACGTTCTCCAGCAAAAAGAAATCAGAACTTCTGGCCAACCAGCCTGTTAATTAAAAGGCTGAGGAATTACCAGAGGCAGTGGTGCTGGCCTGTGCAGAACAAGGGAGTCCTCAGGCCTCCCCCGACTGCTGGCTTTGACTGCCAGCACAGCTCCACAGCTGCCAGGAGAGGGAGAGGGATGGGGTGTGCTCCACCATCCTCCCAAACCTCAGCCAAAGGGAGGCACGCTGCTGGCCCTGGGTGCGCAAAGACCCTCATTTGCACACAGTCCAGGGCCAGGTTTTTCCCATTCACATACCCTATGCCCAGGCCTCAAATCATGTATGACAGGCCCTCTGCCACACAGCACCTCACTGACCTGATAGGACACTTCCCTGAAGTCCCTTTTGCCACAGGACATTTGGCACAAAGGCCAGACCAAGAAGAGGCGAAGACTCTCCGGTCCTCTTAAGGACCTGGTGTCTTGCAGGGCCTCCTCCCCAACAGAGCACCCACCTGTCCCATCTTTGCATAGCCAGAGAGCTCATCCTGGCATCCCAAACACCACATGCAGCCTTCAGTCCTGCACACCCAGTTCTGCTCTCTCACAGCTGCAACTCCTGCAAGCCCACAGCCCTGTCCACAGCAGGCACAGGGACAGGGCCGCACCACCACCACCCACCTGCTCTTCTTGGGTCTTGATCTGGAGGCTGGCTCAGAGCTACTCTTCTTGTCTTTAGGCTCCTTCGGGGCTTTGGGTTCCCGAGGTTTCCGGGGCTTCTTAGCCACCTCCCTCTGCTTGGGCTCCTTCGGCTTCTTAGACTCCTTCACCTTTCTAGGTTCTTTTGGTTCTTTAGGCTCCCTCCTCCTCTTTGGTTTCAGCTCCACAGCTGCTTTATCTCCCCCTTCCTGCTCTCCCAGATCTTTTTTCTTCCGTTTCTTCTTCACCCCCATGCCCCCACTGTCCTGCATTCCGTTCTGGGTGCTTGTCCGCTTCTGGGGAGCCCCGTTGGGCTCCTCCTTTGGGCACTGGCACTGGACACCTGTATTTGTGGCTGTCACTGCCACCTGGTGGGGCACTTCATCCTGCTCTTCACTGCTGACAAAGGTGTCCTGCGTCTTGCACTCCCAGGCAGACGACATTGAGGAGAGGCTCAGTGCTTTTACGCTTGGCAGCTGTGGAGAGAACGCAAAGCAACAGGTGAAGCAAATCCAAGTTGTAAATAGCAGGTGCCCCGGGGGAACTGCAGCCCCACAAGGCTCCAATCACCCCATGCAGCATGGCAGCATCCCTCAGCATTCTAGGACTATGGCTAACAGCCACCATGAGCAGATGCAGATCAACAGGAGGATCCCACTCTCCTCTGCCCAACAAAGGCTGACACAGAGGCCTTTTGGCTCCCCCTAGCCCATGCAGGTTCCAAGCAGAGGTGGCTGGCCCAAACATTGTTCTGCCTTTGATCAAATACTCCAGACTCTACTTGCTTAAGACAAGAGCAACCTGTGCATCCAGACCACTTCCTGGCTGTTGCCCGGAGCCAGAGATTGTCCCAGAAGGGCAAAGAGAGGGAATCAGGGATATCTTGCAGCCTACCGAAGCAAAAATTAGGCTCCTAGGTCCATCTGGGGCTGAGCTTGAGGCAGAAAAGAAGGGCTAGACCAGCACTGCTCACAGGAGCTGCTGGGTGTCGGGGCTCCCTCCAGACCAGGAGAAGAGCTGTTCTTCCTGCTTCACCACTTCCTTCATTTCCTTTGAACTTTCCAGCACTGAACACTGAAAGGAATTGAGTTGCCTCCTGGGCATGCTTGGCCTCAGCAGGCATGACCAGAGCAGCACTCAAGGGCCTCTGTTCTCCTCAAGCAGCAGTAGGAGTGCCTGTGGTGAGGACCCAGGCTCAATGCACAGCAACCTTGGCTCCAGGAGAGCAGCCCAGGCTGGCAGGGCTGGCATGGGACAGCCCAAGGAAGGGAGCTGTGGGTAAAATTCTCAATGGGAACCAGAAACATCCCTTGCAGCATCTGTCAGAGCAAGAGAGAGCAAGGGATGCACAAAGGCACAGGCAGAAGTGCATTTGTGTGCTGCAAGGATGGGGAAACGTGTCAAGTTCCGTTTCAGCTGCTGTACTGGTCAGTTCCCATCCCCAGCACCCCAGCTTCTCCTAATGCACGGCTCAGCCATGGCCAGATGGAAGCAGTGGCCATTGCTGGGCTTGCTCATTGCTAAGGGGCTGGTAGGGCAGCACCAGACCAAGCCCAGCAGCTGGAAAGCTGGTCCTGCAACTGGGGACTGGTGGCTGTGACATGAGACAAGACACGGGCCCTTCTCACCAGCTCCTCATAGGGTGAGTGGCCCAGGAAGTTCCAGGTAGCATCTGCTGTGCCTGTGGGGACAGGGGCAGTGTTTGCCCAGCCACCTCACGCCCACGGCTGCCCCAGGCCAGGAGTGCTGCTTCCTTCACAAGCCCCTTCCCTGGTGATGAGGTGGAGGTGCCAGTGCCTTTGGCAGCCATGCCCTGGCTCTGCAGAGCCCTGGCACCATCCAGTTCCCCAAGACACCTCATAGCTGTGGGAGAGAATGCAAATCTTTACATCTTACAGGCTGAGGGCTGGAGCCCATCCAGGGCTATCTACGCACAGGGTGCTCTGTAACACTCAGACTTCTCATTTGGATTAGATGGAAGCATTAAATGAAACAGACTGCAAGTGGAATGCCCCTGATGCCCCTGCAGCCACCCATGAGTGGGGCTGCAGGCTTGGCTGGCATCGGTCAAGCAGGTTGCACCAGCATCTCTGCCCACATGTAGCCACCTCCAGCCCTGGCCTCTGCTGCCATCTGCACCAGCAGCCTGGGATGGGGGAGCAGCCATCCCGCCACATGGACCAGCCATCACGGGGCACCTAAAGAATTAAAGGGAACCTATTCAGGACCAGGAGAAAATCAGCACTATTGATGCTGCTTCTGAGACAACTGGCTGTGCAACAGGATCAGTCCCAGCTTTTCCATTCCTCAGCTCTTGAAAGATGGTGATCAGCTGTAGCTGTAACAATTTAGAATCATAGAATGGCTGGGGTTGGAAGCAACCTTACAGGTAATCTACTTCCAACAACCCGCCGTGTTCAGGGACAACTTTCACTAGATCAGGTTGCTCAGAACCCCATCCAGCCTTGACTTCAACACCCCCAGGGATGGGGTAGACACATCTTCTGGGCAACCCTGTCCAGTGCTTCACCACCCTCACAGAAAAGAATTTCCTTCTAATATCTAATTATATATATATACTCCTAATATCTAATCTAAACCTACTCTCTTTCAGTTTGAATCGATTCCTCCTTGTCCTATCACCATCTGCTCTTGTAAGAAGTCCCTCTCCATCCTTCTTATGAGTCCCTTTTAGGTAGCACCCCTGATAAGGGTAGCAGAACAGAGCAGCATTTTACTCACTTGATAAGGATAGTAGAACAGAACATTTACTCTTGTCAAGGACAGTAGAACACAACAACACAGCCTTGTAGAAATAGAGAAAGGATAACTTAGGCAAACAGAAGTCATGCAAAATGCAAGCAGGATGCCAGCTCAGCTCTGCAAGGCTGACAAAGCAGAAGTTATGCAAAACAATGATATTGTGCTTACTCAAAAGCAGGGCTCGAGGAACAGCCACCTAAAATGGACACCAGAAGTTGAAGATGGACCGCAAAGAACCACACGTAGGGACTTCTGATAAGATGTATGACTACGTAAAATCAAGCCAAAGAACTGGGGATAGCTAATGATTATATGTAATCAGTATGCATGATAGAATTCCTGTTCACCTAACACTCGTCCCACTGAAGTGGAGGAAGGATCTCCCTGAGTGACCAGCACACTGCAACAAAGAATGCCTGCTTCTAATACTCAAAACTGTGTTATAAAATTTCTATCCAGACAATCGGTATCACTCCTTTAGGTAAGCCTCCTTTAGGAACTGGAAGGCTGCAATTTTGTCACCCCTAGGCCTCCTCTTTTCCAGGCTGAACAAACTCAATTCTCTCAGCCTTTCCTCCTAAGAGAAATGCTTCATCCCTCTGACCAACTTGGTGACCTCCTCTGGACTGACCCTACCAGGTCCAGGTCTGTCTGGCACTGAGGACTCCAGAGCTGGATGCAGCACTGCAGGTGTGGCCTCACCTGAGGGGAGCAGAGGGGCAGAATCCCTTCCCTTGACCTACTGCCCACTCTTCTTTTGATGCAGGCAAGGACATGGTTGGTTTCTGGGTGCCAGCACAAACACATAGGCTGGGCGTGTGCAGCCTCTCATCCACCAGCACCCCCAAATCCTTCTCATCAGGGCTACTCTCGATCTGTTCCTGCCCCAGTCTGGACTGATAGAGGGATTGATACCCAATCCACACTTCCTTAAAGATCTGCCAGCTCTGTTCTACTCCCTTGTGCCAGAGGGGAATCCCACTGACTATCTCCCTGAAGAGCTGGAATTCTGTTTCCCTAAAGCTCAGTGTCAGCACCTTGGCCTGGGATCCCGGTAGGCATCAGGTGTCACAGCCTGCCATGTCCCAGAAGCAGCGCTGGTCCCAGTCAGAAGCAACTGCCTCCATCTGGAGCAACCAGAAGCCTCTGGTGCAGGGCCTGCCACGAATGGGCCATCAAATGCCAGCCTGTGGGACCCAGGCACACAGCCAGGGCTTGCACAGGCAGCACATGGACAGAGGGGCAAGAAGACCTGCTTCACACCAAGAGCTGTCAGCCCAGAAATCATATTCCCAAAGCTGCTTGGTCTATCTTGAGGGGAAAATTCTTCATGTTAAGCTCCTGAAGCTCACAGCAAGCTCTGGCCATGCATGTAGGACTGTGCTGCCAAGTACAGTCTGCAGTAAGAGCCTGGTGCACTGCCACAAGCAGTTTTTCTACTACCCCGTGATGAGGTTCAGTTTATCCTGGCTTCCTGTCAACAGGAAAAGCCTAAGAAAGCAGTGCCAGCTTGTGCTCCTGCATGACTCCAAAGCACCCTCGCTGCTTTGCCTGTGGCAGTCCCGCCAGCTCCTCATGGCAGGCAGGAGCTCAGTGTCCCCGTGCAGCTGTTGCCAGAACATCGCTGCTGCCCCTATGCCACAAGGGAAATCGCCTCTGCTTCCAAAGGGCAAGAGCCTGAAGGGCCAGTATCTCACTGATGGGGACACAGCACTCACTGCAGGGATCTCTGCTGCAGTAGAAACCTCAGCCTGAGTGGCCTGAGATATAGGTGTCCATGAGCCAACAGGCTGCCCCACTGCTGTGACTGGGCTACTGGCCACTGTGTCTGCAGCCATGGCCAGCACAGACATGCCACCACTCAGACCCCCTTCACAGGGGAGAAACAGGTATAGCTGCAGGAGCCTAAACCTGGCAAATCATAGTCCTGGGACACACTGCAGCAGGGCAAGGCAGGCTGCTCTGAACCAGCCAGGAGCTGCTCTAGGCAATGCTGACCCTGAGGGGAAAGGGCAGCCATTATCTCTGTAACCCATCTGTCCAGCAACAGGCTGCACCTGCACCACGATGAACCCACCTTTGGCCCTGGATGCCAAAGAACCTGGGGGCATTCAGTACTACAAATTCCTAAGGTATTGGGGAAAACAACTAATTTTGGTTAAATCCTGGTGCCTTCCTAAGTGGCTTCTACTTCTCAAGGTGTGAGGGTGTGAGAATTTCTTCTTCTCCTTGTCATACACTCTGTACAATTCAGTTTTGCCATCCTCCCCCTGCAAAGTTCTCTTGGCCCAGCTCAGGCATAGGTGACAAGTCACCCTCTCCTCGCAGGTGGGCTGTGCCACCTCTCAGGCCACCTGCTTATCCTGCACAGAACTTCTTCCAACCCCTCTGGCAGTAGGAAGCATGTAGCATCAGAGGTACCACATACTAGGAGGGTTTCTGCTCTGTTCCTTTTCTCTTTACAGACCATGGAATGCATCCTGGGACAACCTGTAGGCAGATGCCAGTGCTTTACAGTCTCCTCCAGGAGCAGGCACAGACCTCAGTGACAACACGTGCATAGCTGGTTTTCCCATACTTTATCGGGTGCATTTTGAGACTTTCCTCAACTTTTCAGACCCCATCTCCATTTCGGCATCCCAGACGACTTACAGGAATCAGCCAGCACCTTTCTTCCCTGGTTTGTGCTGTGAAAGCAGCAACATCTTCCCTGTATTTGATTTCCTTGCCTTTAACCAATCACTAATTCACAGAAAGACCTTTCATCACGACAATGCTTCACATGTTTACAAGCATTTGGTGAGAAACTTCTGCAGCTGCTGATTGGGAGCCCATGAGCCTTGCACCAGCCCAGCCCAACTTCAGCCCTGTGACCCCATTATCTTTAAAATTCCCAAAAGAGAGGACTAACTCTACTTTGCAAAAGTCATGTTAATTATTCATCAGTGTAATATTTTCATAAACAAAGTGTTTATTATAGTTCCTAACGATTTACTCAATGCCTAAGGGAATCTATTGACCTTTAGTTTCACATTTACTCCCCTCTCCCCTTCCATGGCCCAAATGGGTGATAGCCCCAACACTATTTATTAGCAATTCTCAGGTGGCTTATGTTACTTTGTTCAAAAATGTCTTTACCACACCCTTCAAGGGCAACCTTCTGATGCCTGTGGCATCAGAGATGGCTCTGCTTAGAGAGCCTATTTAACTGAGCTGTCCTGCCAGTGCTCAGTTTTCACAACCCCTGACTTGGCCTCACCATATTTACTATGCGACTCCTCTTAAAGGCTTTTTAAATCCTGAGAGAGTTGGAAAAAGATTTGTTATTAGACCCCATGTCTTTAGTGGTTCCTAATGTGATGCCCTGCCTTGCTACAGGGTTACTTTTAAATTCACAGAATATGTGTCCTTTTTCCTACTATCACTTGCTTAAACTAAACAGAAACGTAATTTTCCATTCAACTGCCCATTCTACATATCATTTTACATGTCTACTTAAGCAAGCAGCTTTGTTGCTTCTGGGTATTTTGCAGTGGGGAAGAAGTAAAGATGATGACTTCCAGATTTTGGTAGATGATGCCCATCTCTGAACCTTTGGTAACCCAATCCAAGCTGCCTCTGCTTCCCCAGAATACTTTTTATCCCTAGAACTATGCCTTTGTACTGTCTCTGAACTGCTGGGGGGGTTTTTTTGGTGATGATTGTAATGATTTCACATTTCCAGAGTACGCTTTTATGTATTTTTTTTAATTATTCACAGTGGAATCTTCTATAAATTACATTTCATACAGTCCTTCAGCATCAGCACGAAGTCTTGTTCCATGTGTCTAACGACTGTCAAACAGATCAGGAGAAAAAAAATGTTTAAAACCTCCCCAGAGAGCTGTAGAGGCTAACAGAGGGCACTTACAATTGCATAACCCCATTCTAGGGCAAAGCCAAGGTCAGGGTGGGCCTTAACGGTGTGGTGAGTTTCCTTAACTTAAAATTGTTTTGTTTCATTTATAGTCTCAATTTGAATGCTGAGTTTGTATTCAGGATTTGGGGAAAAGCACCACCGGGACGCAGGAGGCAAAGAGGCTCCTGTACCTGTTACTCGAATGGCTCCCTCCCCTCTCCCAAAATGCTGAGCCTATCGGATGCACTGGCTACTCCAGCCACAAGGCCCACACAGCATCCCCCACCCTCTGCAAGCCCTCCAGCAAAGCTGGGTTCACAGGAATGTGAAGGGACAGTTTACAAACTCCCCTTGGCACATGCATGGGAGCTGAGGTGCAGTAAAATTCGGCAGTGTTTTCCCCACACCTGCTCAGGGCAAGGCCAGTGGGACTGCTCGTGGTGAGCTAGGGACAAAACCTGCAGCCTCACCTGCCTGCACCAGGTACTTGTAAAGGGAACAACAGCAGAGAAGAGGAAACTGCAAAGATGAGGTGGGGAGAGGAAGAAGCAACATCTGTTACTGCCCCATAAAGGTAGCACTGCTTTACACAGCTTATGCACTTTCAGCAGCAGCAATAATAATAATAATAGTAATAATAGTAGTAATAATAATAATAATAATAATAATAATAATAATAATAATAATAATAATAATAATAATAATATCTGTGAGAGACAGGAGCAGAGAAGCTCCTCTGGACCCACATGGTAGAAATCACATGCCAGCACTGCCAGGAGATGTGATGGGGATGAAGGAGGTGCTGCATCTCCACTGCTGAGCGCTGGAGCCTGATCCATATCCAAACCCTGCACTATCCCGTGAGTTTGGGTGTGGGAAGGAGAAAAGACCAAAAGCTTCATGCCCACCCCATAATCCATCCTGCAGGCTTTCCTCTCCAAGAGCAGTGCCCCCAACAGGGCAATATTCTACCACAGCTTCAGGATCTAAATGGCAGCTCTGTCCAGTAAGTAGGCCACAGATGAGCCCTTCCAATGATCACAACACCAAGAGCAGATCCACCTCCCCTGGCAACCAGGCTCAGACAACATCCACACAACACAGCCTCACACAGCAGTGTGACTGCAGCCAGCAGCAGTGGCCATGCCACATGCCACCTTGCACCCAAGTGCAAGGACTATTCAAACCTCGTTTGCTGCAGGCTTGGCCAAACTTTCCTGCAGCGCACCAGGAGAACTCTGCAGAAGCCTGCATTTGGGTCTAGGGCAAGCAATTAAACCCCACAGAGATCTGTTCTGTATGTGGAGTGTCCACAGGGATCCTGACTGCAGGGGTCATCAAAAGTTTCCATGCTTTTTAGGCAGACACTGATGCCTGGGGGCTGCCCAGGACCCCCACTGCCAATTTCCTCCCTCAGCACTAACCAAAACCACCAGCCAGTCTGCCACTCCAAGAGCAGCCCAGGATAGCCACCATGACACAGCTCTGCCTCCCTGAGATGGTCAGGCTGGCTGTCACTATCCACACAGCTGGTTGCAGAGCCCAATAGGAGCAGGACAGGCAGCTTCTTTCACACAGAGGGTTTTGGTAAGCTGGTGAGTCAAACACTCCAGCAGCCTCATCCCCACCAGTAGTGCACACAGCATGGGCTGTTGTCCTCTGGTTGCCCAGAGTCTGCACCCCTTGTTTCCAGCTCTTAATCCGATGCAGCAAGAACCTAAAAATATACAAGTGCCACCTTCCATCGTGTCTCCGAGCAGGCTCTGCAGTCACCATGGGATGTGTGCAACAGAGGTGGGGCCTGGCTCTGTTCCCAAGATGCTCCACCACAATGGAGCTCTCAACAACTACAGCTAGGAAGCTCTGTCCAATGACTGGGCCAGCCCTGGCAGTGGGCACAGGTGTTCCCACTACCCTAGCAGAGAATGGGTGAGGCAGAGGGCCATGCTGCTGCCCTGGGCAGTCCAGGCTGTCCCACCCACTTAGCTCTCCCTGGCAGGGTGGAAGACCTGTGCAGCTCTTGGAGCCTGGGGGAGACCCAGCACTCATGGCTGTGTGTGCAAAGCACCCTGGTACCTCACTGCTCTCCCACCCTTCACCCATACAGAGAGAATGCTCAAAACTCCTCCATGCACCCAGCATCGGGGTTCATCAGACCTGACAATCTCACCATGACAAAAAAGAAGCTCACAGACACAGCCTGGGACAGAGCTACAAGTGCCCTTGGGCTTGGACAGCCCCGTCCCCTGTGCTGGCTCCCACTGCTCAGGAGCCTGCTCCAGTCTCGGGGAACTCTGGTAAAAAACCCAACTGCATTTGCAATATGCGAGACAGCAAAGCTCACTTTCACATAAATAGACACAAAATTCAGGAAAATCCTTCATTTTATTCAGTGAGTGCTTGAAGCAAAGGCAAGCAGAGCTCCCCCAGATGCTCCCAGGGGTCTCCCTCTTGGCAAGCGCTTCCCAGCAGCCACATGGTGCCTGCAGCTCTGGGCTGTTTCCCACTGCCTCCCACTGCTGTCCACACACTGCAGAGAATCCAGCCATTCCTGCCACTTCCAAGCCCAGGCTGGAAAGTCAGAAGACCCCTCCAGGAGAAGGCTGAGAGATCACAGGGCTTTCCATCTCTCTGTCTCCAATGCAATTCTGCTCTGCTCTCACAGTCCATGCAGGATGGGAGCATTTCCATGGCTGTAGGGTAAGATTTACAGGCACTATGGGATAACTGCATTTATTTTAGTTCATTATTTCTCTGGTTATTTAACAAGTCAGAGTTTGGCAGAAATAAGGAGTAGAAGACCCTTCAATTCCCAGGGACAAGCAGGACACAGACAGGAGAGGCAGCCCAGGGAATGATGATGCTGAGCCCTCAAAGGAAATCCATCACTTGTCATTGCTCTCAGGGGTAACCAGGCATTCCTGTCCCCCTCCACCAGTAGACAAGGCACCCTGGCATGAAAACCTGTAAGTCATGAGACAAGTGATAGGTTTCACGAGTTAGTCACAGCTCAATGACAAATGTACCAGATTTTTGTGCATTACTAAGGAAGAAGAGTTGTGGAAACACATCTCCTTCCTTTGCTAACAACAGCCCTCAGACAAGTGAACCAGTTGGCAGTGCCCTGTACCCCAACCCATCATAATTTGCATGGGAAGAGGGGCACTACAGCAGGGGTCACCAAAGGAGCACAGAGAGGAGCTCCTCCCCAGACAGCCCACTTTGAGACCCCACCTCTCCAGCCTAGGTTTCCTAATCCACTGGTAGTGGACATAGGCAGGACAAAGCACTGGCCTAGGACAGCCAAAGGCTAGGGAAAGGAGAGATACTTCTTCCCAAACGCTGTTGACAGCTCCCCCTGCCATCCCTCACCAATACAAAGATTACCAGCAGCTTGCCAACCTTTTCATCCTTGGGCCTGATCCCACACCTGCATGATGACCAACATGGAGCTTCTGCAGGTGAGAGGCTGGCAGGGAAACACGTGACTTCTGAGAGGCTTGGAACCACGTAAGTACCTCATCCAGAGAGACTGTTCAATGGAAATCAACAGCCCCCCTTGGTGCCATGAGAAGCCTGTTTACAAGGTGTGGGGGCTCTGGGGCTCAGGTGTCAGAGTGATGTGGAATGCTACCTCTTGCTAGTTTTACCCCCAGTGCTGCTCATCTGAGCGTATCGGGAAGCCACCCACCCCTTCACCACTTCAACCAGGCACCCACAATGGCCACAGGAGCCCTGCTTGGCGAGGCTTTCTTCCAAACACTGGATTTGGGAATGCTGCACCCCACCCCATGACATGCTGCAAGGTATGTCCTACACTGCTTAGAGAGCTCAGGAGATGAGCAGCTGGAACTCTATCCCTCCTTGCTCACACCACATGCCTTTATCTCCCGCTCAGATTTTATCTGCAGCAACAGCTATAGAAAATGACTTGTCAGCTGAGCCCTCTAAAATTTCTAAATGGTGGGGGAGGATGGTTTTGCTGTGCTTAAACCCCGTGTCATTTCAGTAATCTCATTTCCAGAGCACCCAAACGTGCTGTATTAGACCAATGAGTGGCATGAATTTCTTACCTGGGCTTTGCTATCAGAGGAGGGAGATCACAGACCCACACCACAAAGCACCCTGCTCTCCTCCAGGCCTTTGCCCTGCCCCATCAGGAGCAATCCAACCATGCTGGTACACAAGACCTTCCATGATCCCTTCCTTCTCCTCACCTTGAGGCTGGCTCTGTGTCTTCACAGCACCTTTAGGACACACTGCTAAACTCATTACTTCCTACAGTACAGGTGCTCTGAACACACACCTTCCAATATCTGCAGCATTTGCCTTGCTGCAAGCCCAGAACAGCACACTGACCTCTTCAAAACACTTCCTTCCCTTCCTCCTCCCATCAACCTGCCGTGGCAGTGCGATCTGGGGTGCCCTGAGCAGCACGCACTGCTTCAGAGCTAGTTAAAAATGGCACAGGCTTGTGCTCTCGAACAGATTTATCCCTTAGCTCAGTGCTCACTTTAATGGTTTCCCATTAAAATCAGCATGGACACAAATAAGCTCCAGGCAGACCAGTTTATTTTATACCTCCAGCCATATTTCAGCTCTGCAGGCAGAGCGACACTCCATGCATGTAACAGGTCCTTTCCCCTCAGCAGAGTGCCAGTGGTCAGGCTCTTCCCCTGCACACAGTTAATACAGAGACCACTGGCTCATAAATCTCCTCTGGGAGCAGCAGGTTGTTGTGATCCAATGCAGCAATCCAAAAATGACAGCTTTGTGAGATGGGATTTTTTTTTGAGTAAGGGAAGAAAATTCCTTCCTGTCCAAGCTCCCGGACATGATCTTCCTGAACCTCCCAGCTGGTATTAGTCCTGGTGTCTCATGTTAGTAAAAGAAATCACAGCAAACATGTGGTTTTGTAATGAGATTACAGCAAGAACTAATACTATGGACTTTGAGACAAAAAGAAGGGCTGTTCCTCTACTGGAGGCAGCACCAAGTCAAGAGCATTTCCATTACTGAAGATAAATTCAACCTTGCTCAGTGGCCCCATCAGGCTCACCCACTCTGGGGTGCAGCTCAGGTCAAATTTTAAGGAGCTGAGCTGCATCCCTGTCTGGAAATTCGAGACAATGCTCCCCCAGCCTCCTTCCCACCACACATCAGTTGCAGCAATTTCCACATGGGACGTGGTCCTCAGGCCTTGACAGCTGAATTGGAGAAGGAGAGAGGGTCACAAACCTGCTTTTCTTTTTTCTGTATTTTCATTATCATCAAATCTGGGATGAATGTTATTTCTGCAAGACACAACACAAAAAAAATTCACAATGACGAGACTGCTGAATCTGACGCACTCCATCCTTCCATTCACGCCTCCAGGAGGCTGAGCCAACCCCGGGGCAGCTCAGAGCAATAAAGCTGCCACAATGAAACTCTTAGGGACAAGCCTGGGGACATCTGCTCTGCTGAGCCACGGCAAGAGTCCAACCACAGATACTGCCACAGCTCAGTGCTGCCTGAAACCCACTGGCCAAGACCAACATGGCAGCCACGGCCTTGGCAAAAAGCAGCACAACTGGGGCTTGCACAGAACATACTCCAGCTCCTCAGAACCCCAGGTATAGCCCAGGACTGCTGAGAGACTTGTTGGACACTGACAGCCCTGCAGCAGCAGAGGGAAGTAAACAAACCGGCCTCTGCCAAGCAGCAATGACAGCAGAAATACACTGGAAAGAATGCAGGGTCCTGACATGGGCTGCAAGCCCTATGACCGTGACAACGGAAGAGCTGCTATGGGAATGAAGATGGGGCAAGCAAGGAGGGGAAGAGCCATGTCTCCCCACAAGCAGCCCCAGGCACAGTGCTGGGGCTGGACTGGCTGTGTCCCCAGGCCTGTGCCCCTGCAGCGGGGAGGACCCTGCATGAGTGGCACCCACCTTGAAGCCCACAAGGAGGATGGGCTGAGGGAAGGGTCATTTCTAAGCAAATCCCCCACACCAAGCCTGATCAGAGGGGCTGCAGCTGCAAGTCCAGCTCTTAGCAGCACCTTAGTGCCAGGGGCAACCAGGTTCCCACACTGTCCCCCTCCAGTGGACCAATGAGGGTCTGTGGCAATGCAGTAGTACCATGACAGCTCTCTTGGGCAAACAGTGTTCCCTCAGGCTCCCTACAACAGTGGCTATGGTCCAGCTTGACCAGCAGAACTTTTTCGCTGGTGTCTGCAATAGCTACAACTCACAGGCACTGAACAGAGCAGCGAAACCCAAATGCAGAGCCCAGCATCCCCTTGTGGGCTTTATGCACTCTTAGGACCAGGCAAGATGGTGAGCTGACACAGTCTGGGGACTGGGCATAGATTGGACACCACCAGATGCATGAGAAAGCTGGCCTCACTGCCTCTCTCCCATCAGTGCTGCGGTGGCAGGAAGGCCAGGAGCAGCCCCACCACACACAGGGTCAACATTGGAAACAGCGCAGATCCTGGGTGGATGGGGCATTGCTACAGCTCCCCAGGATAAATATGCTGTGACAGTCAAGGGGACAGAGTGAGGTCACAGTCCGTGCCCTCCTCACTGCAGCTCCAGCCACAGCATACTCAACAGAGCTGTCAGCAGTAGATGCTTTTTGGGCAGCCAATCCTCAGCAGTTGTCTGCTCAACAGTACCAGCAACAGGTGCCAGAGCTCAAAAGTATTTGACAAATGTTTTAAGACAGAAATCCCACAAACACCTGCCTCTCCTTTCCCCACGGTACCATGCAAACCCCACTCCATGAGATGTGTGCTGTCAGACTCACTGGCACAAGGCCACAGCTTGCAGTGCTGCCAGCCCAAAGGCCAGCCCCAGTGACCTCCCCCTACCCTCACCATCTCTCCCTTCCCGGCAGGAACACCAAAACCCAAGAGGTCCTACAGGGCTCAGGCCAGCATTAGGTGACTAATTCTGCATGCTGATGCTGGCCCATGGCCCATACCACCATATGGAAAAGAAGAGGCAAACGCTGCTAAGTCTGATCTTGGCTACACGGCACAGGCCATCCTGACCCACACCTAAGTCAAGCTAGGTGGGAGCAAGGAAAGGCACCCAGTGCCATGACATGATCAGGGAGGAGTTTCATGGCTTCTGTGAACAGGATGACACTGAACTTCTTTCTCGTGACTAAGTATCTTGGGGATGATTTATTATCCTATATAGTTTTTGGGGGTTTTGATCTGTTTCATTTTGTTTCATGCCCAGGGGTGGCTGCTGTCCCTGCCCCATCCCCATCCTCCCTGGCTCTGGGACTACCACCATGAATGACAGCCAGGCCGGGGTTTCCAGAGCGAGCTGGAGGCAAGGCAAGGGGCAGTCCCTTTTCCACCCAAGCTGTTGGACTGACCATGCAGCTGGTGCCTCTGACCAAAAATCCTACTGTTTCTTTTGGGTTTGTTTTTTCCTTTTTTTGCTTCCACACTGTGACCAGACTTGCCAGCTTACTTTTTCTGTTGCTCCACTGTGGGAAGCCTGGAGCCAATACACGCAGAACCAGGATGTGGGAACACCCTTGTTTTCCCATTGAGGGCTGCCCCCCTGCACAGTCCAGACCTAAAAACCAGCCAGCACTTGTGGGAAATCCCTCAGAGCCTCTTGCACGCCCTGTTCTGGAGCAAGGCTGCTGCTGCCCAGAAGCCCCCACCATGCCCCTGCTATTTTTCCAGGCTTTTTTGCTACACTTTTTACCCCTGGCCTGCTGGGAGGTCCCATGGTCCAGGTACAGCTGCAGAGCTGCTGCTACCTCTTGCTTGCTACCTCTGGATGTGCCCACCCTGCCACTGCAGCTGCGGCTCAGAGGTTCCTGCTACAGCTCCTTTCATTACCCTGAGTGTCACCGGGTCCGGGACCGGCTGCTTCCCGTGAGTTTCCACAGTAAGCCCCTTCTCCATCCCTGCCGCCAGCCCGCCCGCCATTACCGTGTGGAGAGAGGCGGCCGAGCTCGCGCCACAGCGCCCCCTGCAGGCGCGGGGGAATCATCGCCCCCACCCTGCCCGGCCGGGAGCCAGCAGCGCCCCTGCCGGCTGTGCCCGGAACTGCACCGCAGGGGAAGGCGCCGGCAGCCAGCAGAAGGCTGATATCGGGGTTTGGGGGGATGCGGGGTAAGGTTCCACAATTTCAATAGCTAGCATTTATTCAACTTTTTTCCTTTCTTTCTTTCTTCTGTGCCTTGCAGGCACCTTTTTTTTTTTTTTTTGTTAATAAACAAGGGGTTTTTTTCAGTTTCACGCCCTGCTATCCACTTCTATCTCACAGGCAGAAGAAAAGAGAATTACTGAAGCCCTTTCTCTTTAGAGGAAACGCTCATTCCAGGGCATTTTCTCCTGAAAATTCTCTTAAAACCAAGACACTAAGCCTGCCCTGTGCAACCTCCCCTGTACTGCTGCAAATATGTCCCAGGAGGGCACAGAAAATACAGGGTTAATTCAAGCTAGAAGACATGTGCAGCTGCAATAGAGGCACTCTCCTGGAAAGACCATGCAGAGATTTCAGACCAAGTAGGTGCAGCAGCTCAGAACAATCCTGCTGAGCTCCAACAGGAAGCAGTCCGACCCCAAGGTTGTGCTTGGAGCCAGATGTATAGGAGACCTGGGGTTGGTTCATTTTTCACATGAAAATGTGATCCCTCTGTGCTGTAGGAGGCTCCAAGGTGCTCAGCTTACCCTTCCCTGCCAGCAGCACATGAGCGCAC
Source organism: Certhia americana (assembly GCA_018697195.1). Classification (NCBI taxonomy): domain Eukaryota; kingdom Metazoa; phylum Chordata; class Aves; order Passeriformes; family Certhiidae; genus Certhia; species Certhia americana. The sequence continues at coordinate 13,975,921 of CM031874.1, forward strand.
TGGTGTTCCCTCACCTGCCTCAGCTTGGCCCCCATCAGGGGCTGCCAGCACCCACCCAACTGAGCTGCTCCTGCCTTGGCTTTACTTCCCAGCCCTCTCCCCCCACAGGTTTTAGAAACACCAAATCATAGAACATGCTGAGGTGGCTCAGACCTATAAGGATCATCAAGTCCAACACCTGGCCCTGCACACATCACGCCAAGAATCCTGTCATGTGCCTGAAAGCATTGTTCAAATACTTCTTGAAATTGGACAGGCTTGGTACTGTGACCACTTCCCTGGGGAGCCTGTTCCAGTCGTCAATCAATTTTCTGCTGGAGTAACCCAGAAGATGGATCTGGGGCACTCCAGCTCTTATGGGAACTAGCACTCTCTTCCTGCTCTGTTTTCTTTTATCATCAAAAGGCTGTGAAGTCCCTCAGAACTCTGGCAAGGCATGTGATGCTTTCTGTGCTCAAGGAGATTTCCCCACTACTGCCTTGCCTCAAAGAATCACTCCGTGACACTTAAAGAACCTGGCACACTCCAAGGGTTTTTGCAGGTCAGCCAACCTGCTGCTCCCAGAGCCAGAGCAGAACTTACGCCACCCAAACAACTTGCAGGCTGTAGGCTGAGCCCTGGCACCTAGCATTACAACTCTTAAGTGCCTGTGCATGTCTCCAGCTGATAGAGCTGTGGGGACAGCACCAGGACAGAATCCAGCAGCACAGGACTCTCCTGCAGAAAAGCAGGACATTGGTAGCATTCATCTGCACCCCTCTGGCAACCACTGCATCACACCAGTGCAGCTCTGTCCACCTCCAAAGCCTGGGGAAGGGCCACCGCCAGCCCAGAGAGACTGGGGAGCATCTGTAGCCCTCTGCTCCTATCAAGCAGAGCCAAGGTCCCACAGGGAGGACACAGGAGGTTTCATTGAGACCCAAGTGATGCCAGGGAAGAAGAAAGACTCAGATGTTGCCTGCACAGCACCAAAACTTCTGACAAGCTAAGGTCAAGATAAATTCCTTGCTACAAGTTCCTCGTAATGGGGCTAGCCCAGGCTGGAAGTCTCTCATTCCATGGCCCACAAGAGGCCTATCACTCAACTCTAGGTTTTCAGGGCACTTGTTCTTTTTTCTTAAATAAAGAATCAAATAAAAAAACATATATTGTGCATCACACACATTGAGTGGCCTAGGCCCCAACATGCTCATTGCCTTCTGTACAGCATTAGTTCAGGCAGCTGCAGGTGCTGAACAAGGGCTGGAAGATGCCCAGACATTTGGTGCTGCAGTGAGTGGCTCAGCTCTGCTGCCTCCAGAGCCCAGCAAAGGGCTGCAGGGCCCTGCTGCCACTAACCCTGGTACTGTCACACAGCCCTGGCTCCTACTCCCATGGGTGCTGTTCTGGCATCACCCTACTTGCTCCTTCCCAGGCACCCAGCACTCAGGTAGGGCAGGATCCCAAGCAGGCAGCACTGGGCTGGCAAGCAAAGGCTGTGGGCAGGGAAGGGAAGGGCAGCTAGTGCCAGGATCAGCTGCCCAGAGGAACGAGCTTTAGTCTTGCTTCATGAGCCTCAGCAGCAGCAGCAGCAGGAGACCAAGCACAGCTTCTTCACTAGGATAGAGAACAGGCAGCTGGGCTCTGCTACACATCCAATGTTCCCAAGAGTGGCTGTGAGGGACACGGATGTTCCTGCGCTCTCCAGCAGAAAGAAGAGGCTGCCAGGCTGCCAAAGCAGCCCTCTGCCTGTAGCCTGACATTCTTCTTCCCAGGTGTATTGGTTTTGCTCAGCCTGGGTTTTGGTAGCAGGGGAGCCACAGAGCTGCTGGAAGCTTCCACTATGTCTGACAGAGCCAATCCCTGATGGCTCTGAAGATGGACATGCTGCTCACCAAAGCTGGCTAAATTAGAGAGGTTGGTAACGCCTCTGTGATAATAGATTTAAGAAAATCAAAACAAAGGCACACAGTTTTTTCTTTTAGTCTGAGAAGAGGAGGAGGTGAGAATATGAGAGGGAAATAAGAAGGAAGGGAAGAGGTACTCCAGGCACCAGAGCCAAGATTCCTCTGCAGGCCATGGTGAGGACCGTGGTGAAGCATCTGTGCCCCTGCAGCCCATGGGGATCCATGGGGGATGCACAGATCCACTCACAACCCTTGGGGATCCATGGGGGATGCACAGATCCACCCACAGCCCATGGGGAAGGTGATCATGCCAGAGTGGGTGGATGCCTGGAGGAGGCTGGGATCCAGTGGGAGACCCAGTGGAGTGAGGGGGCCGTGCTTCCAGGCTGGAGCAGCCTGCCCTTGGAGGACTGCACCCCGTGGACAAGTGACCCATGCTGCAGCAGTTTTGGGAGAACTGTGTGCTCGTGGGAGGGATTCGTGTTGCAGCAATTTTGGGCAGACTGCTGCTTGTGAGATTGGAGCCACGCTAGAGAAGTTCATAGACAAGTGTCTCTTGTGGGAGGGACCCCATGGTCCCACAGGGCAAGGACTCCTCTCCCTGAGCAGTGAAGAAAACCCTGAGTGATGAATTGATCAAACCCCCACACCCTGCTTCCCTGCACAGTCAGTGGAAAGGAAGGAGGAGGTTGAAGGAAGAAAAGGTGTTTTAAGGGCTCATGTTATTTCTCATTATCCTCCTCTGACTCTGTTAGTAATAAATTCAATTTGCAACTTGAAGTTGAGCCTGTTTCACCCTTGAAGTATTCCTCCCCATCCTTAACTCATGAACCCATTGTTAATTTTTTTCTCTTCTGCCTAGCTGTGGAAGGAGAGGGCAAGCGAGAATCTTCCATGGCTGCCTGGCATTGGGCCAGTGTCAAACCACAACACCAGGGCACCTTTGGACCAGGTTGTGGGGTAGGATAACCTGCCTATTCCTAATACCTGTTTTCTCTAGGGTGTACAACATAACTCACAAATAACTTGTTGAAGTCAGTATCAAGGAAGGCCTTTCATAGTTCCCTGAGTGTGGCAGGCTGCAGATCAACCCCAGCCTTGGGGTTTACAAGAGGCAGCACAGAAGCCCAGTCACTGGGTGAGCGAAGCAGGGCTGGCAGCACTGGGACACAGCAATGCAGGAGCTCCTGGCCAGCCCCCAGCATGTTCTGAATGAGCATCCAGACCAGAGGAGACAAGGACACAGGTTAAAGACAGGACATGAGACAGCAGAGCACAGGAGGGGATTTCTTCCCGACCAAAGCAGAGCAGTCACCTCTTGGCACAGAGCTTTGTTTCTACTCACTCGCACCCATGGATAACTGTGGGGGACACAGCCAAACACAGAGGGGCACCCTGTACAGCACCCACTCTGATATGGCAGAAGGCAGCTACCAGGCCATGTGCCTCCTCCTCTCAGAAGTAAGCACCACCCAGAGCCACAAACACAGCCACCTGCCCTTGGAAGGGAAGTGCCTAGGAGTCCTCACCATTGGTCATAGCCTGGGACAGACTGTGCACTGAAAACACTTGTCTCAGGCCACAGCCAGCATTGGACAGCCAGGAACAGAATGGGCAGACCCTTCTCTCAGAAGAGAGCCAAGAGGAAACATCTATAGGTCTTTCTTCTTCTCTCGGTGCCCAGCTTGAACATACCAATCTCTACACAGACATTACAGGCATTCATGTCCCATTGCAGTCAGAGCCCAGCTGCTTGGCACAGCAAGCAGAGCAAGGGCCAGACCAGCCCCAGAACAGGATAGTCCCATATTCAGCAGTGGTCCCAAACTAGCAGACCTGGTATGCTCTGTCCACTCATGTCCAGCTAGTGACAGGCACAAAACAGTATCACACCTGTGGCACACCCATGCATTTCCATAGAACTGGAGCCATCTGTCTAGACAAAATAAGGATGGGATACCAGTTACATCCAGAGGAGACAGTTTAATCTCAAAATCCACTTAATCTGCTCAAGGGTAGGAAGGCTCTACCAAGACACCTGGACAGACTCAATCAATGGGCTGAGGACAACTGTGTGAGGTGCAGTAAGGTGAAGTGTCAGGTCCTACATTTGGGTCGCAGCAACCCCCTGCAGCTCCAGGCTCAGGGAGGAGTGGCTTGAGAACCATTTGGCAGAAAGGGATTTGGGGGTGCCAGCAGTTTGCCCAGGTAGCCAAGGAGGCCAGTAGCAAGAATAGTGTGGGCCAACACGGCTAGCGAAGTGACCAACACCCTGTACCTGGCACTGGTTAGGCACCTCAAGTACTATGTTCAGGTTCAAGTCTCTCACTTCAAAAGGGGACAAAAGGATATTTTGGTCCTGGAGCACATCCAGCAAAGGGCAGCATGGCTTGTGAAGGGTCTATAAAAAAACGTTTTATCCGAAACAGCTGAGGGAGCTGGGTTTTTTCAGTCTTTAAAAGAGAAGGCTCAGTGTGAACTGATCATTCCCTCCAACTCCCTGACAGGAGGTTGTAGTGAGGTGGGGGCTGGTCTCTTTTGCTGTGCCTGCAGTGAGAGAACAAGAGTAAATGGCCTCAAGTGAGAAACGGGAGATTCAGATTAGATATTAGAAGAAAATTTTTCAGTGTTAGGGTGGTTAGGAACCAGAATAAGTTGCCAGGGAGGTGCAGTCAGCATCCCGAGAAATATTTAAGAAGGGGCTGGATAGGGGTGATGTTTAGAGATTACAGTGGTAGTGCTGGATGGGCCACTGCACTTCATGATCTTAAAGGTCTCCTCCAACTTCAATGATTCAATGATTCTAACCAGAATACCCACCCTGACCATGTGCAAAGTCTTCCAAATGCAAGATGAGGCCCTACAAAGCCCCTATGGGTGTCAGGAGAGAGCCCTTGGTCTCCTGTCTGCACATAGAGCTGGCCACAGAGAGAGCCCCCTCAGAAGATGGCAGCACCCCAGGTCATCACGGGACACTGCTACAGCTCCCAGGATGACGTGCCATTCCAGTTTGTGGAAGGCTCCTTTTAAACTGTGCTGGCAGGGGTCAGAATCACTGTTGCCAGCCGTGACCCCAGACACTAGGGAACCTGTGTTTTAACACTGTACTATTCATAATGCTCAGTTGGTTGAAGCATGGTGTTAATGCCAAGATTGTGGGTCGGATCCCCATACAGGCCATTCATTTAAGGGCTGGACTCAATGATCCTTGTGGGTTCCTTCCAACTCAGAATATTCTGTGGTTCTTTGATAATCCTGAGGAGCAAGCATCTCTTCCCATTATCTCCTAGGGGACAAGCTGGGCAGGAGGAAAAGGACACAATCATGTCTGCCTGGTTGTCTTAGGTTGTAATGCAAGATGTAACCGGAAGTACATATTCTATTACCATCTGTTAAAACCAGGTGGGGCAGTGTTGTTTATCTCTTCCCCAACACATTCTCCATCCAGGGAGATATCTTCTGTTAATTGAGTCTCACTGCAACACTGATAGAATTACATCATCCTATTGCGAGATGCTCCACCCAGGGGGAGAAGCCAAGCAATCCTACCTGCATATAATCTGAGACTTGGAACACTGCAGTCAGCTTTTTCATTGGATTCCTAGAGGAAAACCAGGCCCATCTATCACCACCACTGAACTTTTAGAGGAAAACTACACCCTTCTACAGGATCATTGTTTCAGCAGAACCACATCTACCATGCCAGGAGGACTGCAGCCACCCTTTAATCGGACTGCTACCAACACCCTGACCCACAGGGTATCAGGTTGTATTCTAACTCTGTCAGTGGGATTTTTTGTAGTACTGCATTTTTATTTTAATTTTTCTAATAAAGAACTGTTATTCCTATTACCATGTCTTTGCCTGAAAGCCTCTTAATTATTATAATTCAGAGGAAGGGGGTTAACATTTTCCATTTCAAGGGAGGTTCCTGGCTTCCTCAGCAGACACCTGTCTTTTCAAACTCAGACACTGGTGCTGTGGTCTGCTTTTGCCTGCTGCATGCAGAGCATCCTGCTGTCCTCAGGGCCAGGAACTTGTCCATCCTCCTAAAGGGAAGCACACCACCTGTTAAGGAGCACCATTACACTGGTATGCAGATATATATGACAGAGAACCCCACTCAATGAGCTATTTCCATACTAATTAAGAATTTGCAGATTAGAGAGAAACTCTAGTCTGAAATGAGACAGCCCAATTTTCTAAATAAGCTTATGGTTTTCATAGTGAGATCACATGTTCTCACTAGCACATCACACAAGCGCTGCAGGTTTATCGCCACGGTCACAAGTGGGGAGTTTTCATTCTCCATGCTCAAGTTTTTATGCCTTTTTACACCTCTTAACTGATGCATGCCCCACCCCCATGCCACCAGCCTGCAACACCCGTGCACCAGGCAGGCATCATGCACTTCCATCAGCCAAGGACAAGTCCTCCATGAGGTCATGGCCTCATCAAGCCCCTAGTGCCAGGCACCATGCACGTGCAGTGAGCACACCAACACTGCACATTCTGGCAGGCTGACCATGCACTAGGAACTGTCTTGTTGCATTTCAACAGACAAGCAGAGCAGTGCTGAAAGCAGTGCTTTCTCCCTCTCCATGAGAAGCCCAAGTTGCTGTGGCACAGCCTCTATACAGCATCTGCTGCTAGCAATGATGTTTTCAGTTACACAATTTGAGGCACATCAGGTTACTATCCTCCTCCCCTGGCTGAATCTACATCATGCCATTATTTCCTTTTGCTCTTGTCTGGGTTCCTCCAGGACTTGGAGCATCCATGCAGAAGCCAATAATGTCATCAGAAATTCCACAACTGAGCCACCACCAATCCAAGACTAAGCAATGACCATGTCCTCTAGTTATGGGTTGCAGTGCAAAATGTAAACAAAACTCTGTATTCTAATGCCATCCGATGAAACTGGGGGGGTAGGGGTGCAGGTAATTGTCTGTCAATGGCCAACTGTCAAGAAACCTCTGAGGCAGTTTTCTTATCTCTTCCACAACTCAGCCTCCCTCCGGGGAGAGATCTTCTGCTCATGGACCATTGAGTCTCACTGATAGAATTACATCATCCCATTGGGAAATGCTCCAGCCAGGAGGAGGAGCCAAGCATTCCTACCTGGATAAAAATCTGAGATTTGGGACACCAAGCAGCCTTTCCACTGGATTCTCAGAGGAAGACCAGGCCCATCTATCAGTACTGGACCTTCAGCAAAAGAACTCTTTCTACAGGAACATCACTTCAACAGAGCCACATCTGCCACTGGGACTGCAGCCACCATTGAATGGCACTGCCACCAACACCCTGACCCACAGGCTGTCAGGTTGTATCCTGACTCTGTCAGTGGGGTTTGTTTGTTTGTGTGTATGTTTTCTTTTTCTCTTTTGTAATACCGCATGTGTTTTTGTTTTATTGTTTATTTTAGTTCCCCCAATAAAGAACTGTTATTTCTATTCCATATCTTTGCCTGAGAGCCCCTTAATTTCAAAGTTAAAATAATTCAGAGGGAGGGGGGTTAAATCCTCCATTCCAAGGGAAGCTCCTGCCTTCCTTAGCAGACACCTGTCACTCAAACCACGACAGATTTCCGCTTCTACCAGCTTTCCCATATGAATGGCCAAGGTTTCCTCTGCAGCTGGAGGGCTGATTTTCCCAGTTCAACGGCTGAGGCTCACTAACATGTGCTCCCAGTATCCTGTGGACATGCATACTTACTCCAGCCACGCAGCCCCAACACCAGTACCATAAGCACTCTGTGAAAGCAACCACAGCTCCCTGTGAGGAGCAATCTTCTATCTCATTTGTACATACAGCTCCATCCAGCACATGTCCTGCAGAATGGTTCACCTCTGTTTTCGCTCAGAAATGGGAGATCTTCTCAATATGATCTTCAGAGAAAAAGGGGCACTGAAAATGAGTTGAGAGAAGATTCAGAGAAGCCACAGTGGCTCTGACTAGTCAGCCTGTAAAGGGACAAGATATCCAGGGCTTGAGAAGAACTTTTAACAGGCATTGCAGAAACACGCTTGCCAAGTCTGGGAGAGGAGGTCAATATATGAAGAAAAAGCAATAAAGCTCTAGAGTACTAACAGGGATAACAGGGATATACATACCCAAAGTCATGTGCAAACAACTCCTCTCAGCCTGGTTTAGCCACAGTGCTTGCAGGCATCCAAGCTGGAGCCTTGGGAGCGCAGAGCCTTGTCTAGAGTATGCTGCCCAGCAACCCTGCATGACATTAACTCATGCACATAAGCATGAGTTAATGAAGTTACACATGAGTTAACAAAGGAACTCAACATTTGGAAGCCACAGCACTTGGGAGATAGCACTCCCTTTTGGAACTGGCACAGACAGCTGTGAGCAGCCCCAAGGACTGTCCAGGACAAAGCCATCACAGATGGGCAACTGCTGAGGATGCTTTTCAAGATCACACCTGATGGAAAGACAGACTGCCATTGCCTACATCCTGTTGCATGCCAGAAGGAGAGATGGATGCTGGCATGAAAGCCAAAGTGCATTTCCAGACTTTCCACCATACAACATGTCTCTACACCAAAGTATACAATTTCCTGCTTGCTCAACACCACCTGCTGAAAATCTAGCTCTGAGCAAACAAAATGCACCCTTGTGCAACACGATTGATGTATGTGCAGGGCAACATAAGCACAGCACCAAGGACTCCATTTGTATGTGCAGTTGCTACACCACTATTAGACCAGGAAACTTGTGCTCCAACAGCCACCCAGCAGAATGAGAGCACTCGGGTGAAGCCAAGACAGGAGATGTTCTGAGCACCCTTCTGCATATGGTGGGAGCAGGTATCAAGTCTGTGGTACCCAAGGAGTAGCTGGATTCAGTTTGGAGCAAAACAAACAGGTACCAACGCACACCACAAGTGCAGGATCCTGGCAAGCAGGACTTAGGGCTGGTAGGACTCACTGCTACAGGGTGCTGATCTGCCCTGATACCTGCAGCACCTTGCTGTCCTGGGTGTCCCACAGGTTGCTGCAGCAACCCACAGCAGTGTACACTTCTGGAAACACAGCCTCACTCATGTCAGGCAATGATTTTACAGTTACGCAGGCAACACATCCTTCCTGGCTCCTGTAAAGCCCTGAAGCATGGAAATGAAGCAAGAGGTGCTCAGACAATACTGGACAACACCAGACCTCCTCAAAGAGCCCAGCTCACATCGGCTGCAGTTCTCTTCAAACCTTCCTCCACTGTTCTAAACCACTATGTTCTCTTGAAATTCGCTACCTGGGTGGCACCCCAGCCTCAGTTCATGATTCTTCTGCTCAGACATCTTCCAGCAGCCAAGCTATGGCACCATTCAACACCAAAGCTCCTACTGGGGCTGTCCATATGTCACACAGCGTGGCCCTGCTCCTCTGTGCTTCAAAAAGCCTCCTCTCCCAGTTTTGTCCCAAGCTCCCATGTTGGAACAGGAAGCCTACCTTGCTTCTGTCTCTATATTATTTTATACTGTATTTTTATTTTATTTCCATTCTGTATAGGGGCTAAAAGGAGCAGACAAGCAGACCCATGGTGCAAAAGCAGGATGAATGTTGCACATGATGGACCCCAGCTCTTCTACTGCTCTGCACACAAGGAGCTATGCTTTCAGGATGGGCAGCCTGAGGCCAGAGAGGGCTGAAGGTGGAAAAACACAGCACTCGTCATTTCTGTGTTCAATCTTCAGGAAAATCCAAAACAAAACTCTGTTTGGAGTGAACAGCAACTCTACAGCACATCCAGTAATTGCTAGGGCTGGCATGACTGAGCAAATGGGGCAAATTCAGGAGGCTGGGTAAGGCTCAGAGTAATCTGTACTCTAAGGAAGAGCTCCTCACCAGTCCAGCAAAAGGGATGCTGGGAGCAACTGCACCTCACTTCAGAGCACACTGCCGAGAGGAGGTTCTCAGCCATGCCAAGAACAGCTTCCAGACTCTTTTCTCCAATTGTGCTGAGCTCCAATTGTGCTCTACCAATGAGAAAGTATCCCTGACTTTTTAACAAGCCCCTGGAAGCACATCCCTGGCCACACTGCCTGCCCAGAGCAAGGACCAGCCTAGGAGACCATTTCAAAGCCCCTCTGTGAGTTTGACTACCCAGCAGAGTTACCACAGCACCAGGCTGACCCAGCACACTTTGTTCTCAGGCCCAAACTTGCCTCAAGAGCTGAACAACTCTGAAATATCACTGTAACCATCTGATCTGAGAAGTCCTTGGGCCACAGCAGACTGGGTGAGAGGCACCTGTGGCAGCACCCTCCGAGCAGGTCCCAGTGTCTCTATGTGCACCCGCTCCAGTGAGTCCCACAAAGTCACTGCCATGGCATGTGAGGTCCACAGAGAAATGCCCAAAGCCGCTGCGACCATGAGCCTGTAAGAAGCATTGTAAAGTCAAAGTGCTGGGAGCAAAAAATCTAAGACAAACTGCCACAGGACACCAAGGAATTCCTAGTATGTGGCTTGCAAAAATAGTTACAATGCTAGCATGCCTGCAACTTGTCACAGCATGGAAACAACAGCCCTTCAGGGTCCCCCCGGCCCACAAAGAGATCACAGAGAACCTCAGACACATCCCACAGCAGTCTCAAATCCCCAACTCAAAGAAACCTCTTGATTTAATGTGATATGCATATTCTTGGCCAGGTTTTGAACTTTAAAGACAACAGAGTCTCAAACAAAACTCTCTAATATTAATTAAATTTACATACAGCATAGCTAGCAGTCTGTTTCCATAGCAAGTAGCATTCATTGTTTTGCTACTTCAATTTGGCTGGGAAGATGCTGCAACACACACCTCCTCATCTACAGGCTGAAAGCAATCAGAAGGAAATCTTGATGGATCAGCTCCAGCTGCACAAAGCTCCCAGACAAACACTAACACGCCAGCCCAACAACCCTGTGTCCAGAAGTGTCAGTGTTTATATTACTACAGAAGAATAAATAATTTCTAATATTTATCACCTTGTATGACAATTGATAGTGAGCTCTGTGTGAAGGTTGCCCAGACCCAGATCATTTTGGGAATGATACCACAAGTGGGCCTGCACAGGTGAGGACATGGACCACAGAAGAGGACCCACCACAGCCAGCCCTGCACTGAAGGCTGCGAATGGGGCTCCTTGCAGAACCCAGGCTGGGTCCTCCAACCCAGGACCCAGGACCCTGCTGAGGCCAGCTGTTAGCTCTGAGAATAGCTCAGATCAGCTGCAGAGGATCAAATAATTGCCCTGGGGATAGGAAATACCAACTATTTTCAGTTTTATGGGAGTGCTGTTGGGCCAGGGGAGGCAGGGTGCTTGCCACCCAGCCTGGGGGAAGGACAGGCTGACAGCTTGTTATACACTTTCATTGTTGCTTCTAGGGAAAGAAAAAGGTTTCCAAGAGGATTAAAACCTCAGACTTGCTTTTTTGAAATAATTTTCCAGACTGCAGTTTTTATAGGAAAAAATAAAATAGACGGATTTTCCACCTGAGGCTCAATCCTGATGTGTCCCACCCCTCCTTGAAGAGCAGCAGGGAGTAGGTGGAGCCCTGGTGCAAGAGGCTGCAGCACTGCTGGCCAGAGCTCCAAGGGGCAGCTTGGATCAGAGCTCACACCACTCATTACAGGCATTCAGCAATGTGCCCTTGGCTCCTTTTCCATCAAATCTTCGCAGAATACCTTTAAAAGCCACATGAGATCCCTAAAACTATTTTACAGGCTCAAAAACTATTTGTGTCCATAAAGAAGCTCCTTATGGAAGCATGAGATGACAGTTCCAGACACTACTGACTCCATGCCAGGGCAGCAGCAGAAGCATCTGCTGCCCACCTCTCAAAGCAGCACCTCTCCCTCTCCAGAAACCTGATGTCTGAGGGGCCCATGGACTTTGTTTTGTTTCAACCACACCATGTCACATCTCAGGAGGATATTTAAAGGACTCTTGAAAACACTAAAAATGAAAATACCCCAGTGAAGGTCTAACAAGTACTATTAACTGAACTTTTGCAAGCAGCTTTTCCACAGGAAAAATCCTGCCCGCCAATGCTGCATGCTAGTAACAATGCCAGAATCCAAATCTGAAGCTTGGATGCAAAACTGGGAAGGAGCAGCCATTCTGTGCTAACATCATTCAATAGCCCTGCTGACAAAAGGAACGGCTGCCTGGCATCCCTGTGGAGCAAGCAAGAAGGAAGGGGAAAAGTGAGTTAATGTTGCCCAATCCCTGTCCGACTGACTGAAACAGCAGTTTTCTGACAAAAAAAAAAAAAAAGAAAAAAATCCAGAAATATGCATATAAAATTCTAAGGAACCTGTAAGAACAGCTCAACCCTGTTGTGCTTCACTGGCAAGGCCAGGGGAACAGGTCCTTCATGTGCACAGGACAGCTGTGGGAGTGGGGCTGTAACAGCACTGGCAGGGCACAGAACACCTGACCTAACTGAAGCCTCCCCTGGCAGCCCTTGGCTGGGGTTCAGATGTGAAATTAAGATTAGAGCTGAAGGAAAGCCAAAATTCATAGCTTGAGAGGGGCCAGAAAAGGCCCACTAGAAGAAAGCAGGGGCTGCTGAAGACATGAGTTTGCAGACACCTTCCTGAAGAATAACATTGGCAGTAAGATTAAGGTTGGGACAATGCTGAGACAAAGTCTGGAGCTAAGGCGGAGCAGCTTTCAAGAATGCTGGCCTGGGAGAAAACACTGGTCCAGGGAATTGGTAGGAAATTTCTTTACAGTTTCTCAAGAAAATCAGGGCTGTGGCTAAGAAAAAGAAAATCCAGAGGTGCAGAGGCAGCAGAGCTCACCTGAACAAAGAAGGAACTGCATGAGGCCTCACCTGGGAAAAATCCTTCATTAGGAAAAAGGTTAGAGAGCTTAGCTAAGGCTCTGCTGGAAAACCAGCATCAGGGTCCAGAGTCTAGCACTCATGTAGGGCTGGAAAGCAATGGTAAAAAGTAAAGCGGCTGGCCTGGGAAATGGTTTAGAAGGTTCCCTACAGTTCAGCTTGGAAACAGCTCAGGTCAGGGTCTTAGCTGAAAGGAAAGGCTACACTGCACCCAGGGAGAGGGGCTCCCAAGAGTCCCATGTGGGACACCTTTTGACAAAAAATGGCTGTGGGCCCTTCCTTATAACCTTTCCTCACAGTCCACAGGCAAACACAGGACTGGGCTCAGAAGCAGAGTGTCAGGTGTTACTGCTGGAGCAAAGCTGGAAAGGGGCTGCCAAACATAAGTGAGAGCAGCCCAGAGTCCCAGGATGAGTGAAAGCTTTGGTGTGAGCCATGGGTTAGGGGACTTTCCTGCAGTTCTTCACAAAAAATAGGAGGCTTGAGAGAAAGCCAAAGTTTACAGCTGAGCCAGGGCTTCAAAAGCCAAGCAGGAGGAGCTGGCAGGACAGCTGGGCTGGGTCAATTTTCATCCAGGCAATGGTTGTGGGGCCTTTTCAATTGCTCTGTGGAAATATGAGAGCCAGTGCCAGGATTAGGGTTAGGACTGTGAGATGGATAAAGCCTAAAGATGCACTTGAACTGTGGCAAGATAAAGGCTGCCAAAACCAAGTGGCGATTGCCAAGAAACATGGGCTGGAAGAAGTCTATCTGGATTTCCAGCTCTAAGGCTCAGATGGAAAGCAAGAACTACAGCTAAGGCTGACAAAGTGAAAGCTTAGGGTTGCATTTGGAACAGGGCTAGAAATGGTATGCCAAAGATTATTTTAGTTTGTCAGGAGTCCTTGTCTGGGAATCACCTTTTGCACAGCAGTTATAAAAAGTTCAGCTATAAAATTAGGTTCATAACACTGATGGAAGCCTTGATATACAACTGAAATATAGCAATGGGTTGCCAAAGCAAAGTGGGGGCCTGCAAAGAGACTGGGATTTAGAGAAACCTTTGGTCTGGAAAATGACTCAGTAGCCTTCTCCAGAACGTCTCCAGAAAGGAAGAGCTAGGGTTCAGAGAAAGCCTGGAGCTGAAGGCAAAGCCAGAAAGGGGCTACCAGAAGGAAATGGTAGGAGACCCATGCTAGAAAGTCTCAGGTCTGCCTACATGGCACACCCATGCCCAAGAAAAGGAAGGCTAGGACTGAAGGATGAGAACTGCCATTGGAGTAGGGCTGGAAGGTGCCTGCCAAAGATTTAGGATGGGAGAATTTTTTTTCCATGCAATGTCTGTGCAATGTCTGGGGGTCCATATCTCAGGCTTAGGAGGAAAATGACAATGAAGTTTCAGAGAAAGACATTTCTCCATTTAAGGCAACACAAAGCCTGTGGTGATGCATCTTGGTGCAAAAGACGTGTCTGCCAAAGAAGACAGGAACTTCCCTTGGAATGGAGAATATGACCCCCTTCCCTCTGAATTATTATAACTTTGAACTTCCGAGGCTTTCAGGCAAAGATATGGGAAGAGGAACAGCAGTTCTTTCCGTGTGTGTGTGTGCGTATCACAAGGCAAACAAGCACCAACCCCGGCAGCAGCAGCAGCCAGATGCACAGAGCCAGTCCCAGCCTTCTGCCGGCGCCTTCCCCTGCGGTGCAGTTCCGGGCACAGCCGGCAGGGGCGCTGCTGGCTCCCGGCCGGGCAGGGTGGGGGCGATGATTCCCCCGCGCCTGCAGGGGGCGCTGTGGCGCGAGCTCGGCCGCCTCTCTCCACACGGTAATGGCGGGCGGGCTGGCGGCAGGGATGGAGAAGGGGCTTCCTGTGGAAACTCACGGGAAGCAGCCGGTCCCGGACCCGGTGACACTCGGGAAGCTGAATGGGCTGCAGCAGGAACCTCCGAGCAGCAGCTGCAATGGCAGAGGCGAGCAGACTCCCTGAGGCTTCCAATCGAAGTGTAGCACTAAGCCCCAAGCGGTGGCAGAAGCAGCCGGGGCTCCCGGGGGGCACAGGGTGTCAGGTAAAAGCACAACAAAAACGCCCAGAACAGCGGCAGAAAGCAGCGGGGCTGGGCAGAGGCAGGAGGGCTCCCACAAGCAGCTGCCGCAAGCAGCCAGAGATGCTCCCTCCGGGGAGGGGGAGTGGGCCGGGGTCCCCTTCCCAGTGAGATCGGGTGTTGGAAAAGTCGCAGTTCACCAGCTGCTCTTGGGAGCAGAAGCTCACCCACGGTAAGCAGAAAGCAGTGCAGCACAGAACTCCGCGGTGGCAGCAAATTCTCCCCACAGCAGCAGCCTGCCCGTCTCACCTCTGATCCTGAGGGTGAGCGGGGAGCTGAGCCCAGTCTCTCACCCAAAATCTCCCACTATTTCTGCCCTTCCCAAGAGAAGGCCTTACAGCCAGCTGCACCCCTCCCCCTCACATCTTGGCAACTTCTTTTGTCTCTCTTAAGTATCCTCGTTATCATCTCTTAGGCAACAAATGGGAGAAAATTCCCTGAGAGAAAGAGAAAAAATAAAGGAAAAATCCTAACCTCTACCATGATGTCAGGCTCCCTTCTTCACCAGGTGCAAAGGGAATAGAGCAGAGCAACAAAGAGAACTTTTAAAAATCAAATGTTTGTTTTCAGAGGCTGATGGTGTGCTGAGGCTGGCTGAATTTTTACAAGGACGGGTAAAAGATCAAAAAACTGTAACCTCTTTCTCAAAAGCAGCACCCATTCTTGTTGAAACGTTAAAAAGAGCCAGCCGGAGGCACTGCACAGATTTGCACTGCAAAACAGTGAAAGCTAGACACGGATTATTCCAGCTGCACAGAGGAGCTTCCAACACCACCTAAAATTGAATTACATTAGAACATATCTTGAGGAAAGGAACTGTAATTAGACTGGCCCACAACAGTCTCCATAACCAGCAAGCTGAAAACACAGCATGTGTTAACAAGCAAAAAGGACTGTGCTCACAGGTTATGTATTCCGAGAGCAGGAAAGGGAATCCATCTGCACCATTCAAGCTGCTCTCAGTTTAAGTCCTACTTGCCTTTTAGGAAACTCTGCTGGTGGGCTCTCAAATCTCAAACTCCATCCAGTTTTTGCATTGCATCATCAAAAAAGGCTACATCCCCCAGTATAAGTCCACTGATAACCAAAATACCTGACAAAAAACTGTTCCTCCTTGTAATACAACACATACACACAGGTGAGGGTCAGTCAAACAGGACCAGCTCTCAGGGTTCCAACAGGACGACCACTTCGGGGGGAATGATGCAGGGGGATGGGGTTTGGATTCAGCGGTTGGGCCCTCTGTGACAAAAAAGACCTTCAGGGACCACAACCACAGAAGGGCAACAGAGCTTAGAAGGATCTGGAGCACAAGTCTGATGAGGAGTAGCTGAGGAAGACGAGCCTGAAGAAGTGAAGGCTCAGGGAGTACCTTCTCACTCTCTACAGCTCCCTGACATGAGTGCAGAGCCCAGGTGGACTCTTCTACCAGGTAGTGGGATATGAACAAATGGCCCCAAGTTGCACCAGGGTAAATTTAAGTAAGAGATTAAGGAAAATTTCACCAAAAGGGTTGTCAAGCATTCGCACAGGCTGCGCAGGGCAGTGCTTGACTCACCATCCCTGGAGGGATTTAAAAGACATGTGCCTTTAGCATGTGGGGACATGGCTAAGTGGTGGCCTTGGCAGTGGTATGTTTACAGTTGGGCTCAATGATCTTAAGGGCCTTTTCCAAACTACCTTGATTCTATGGTTCACTGTCAAACAGCCCCAAAACCAGTAAGGCACACAGCACAGTCAGAGGCTACCCCATCTTTTCCCTGGGGACACATCCAGACTTGTCTTAACCCTTCCCTCTCTCCAAGACCTGCATGTGCTCCCAAGATCCCCACAGAACCACTGCCAGGGACCAGGCCCACAGATGACTTCAGAGACACAAAGTTCAATCTCTGAGCAGGATCTCTGGCATTTTCCCATTACAGACTTCCATCAAGATATCCCTTCAAGCATTCTTTGTCTCAAGATGTTCCAACAGCCCTTCAATCACAGACCCACCAAGGCACTTCAGAAAGGAAGTTTTATTCATAGCTTTTATCCAAAGAGCAACTTTCATTTCCTGAAGGGAAATCTCATCTGCAGCATGGTGAGGAAGGTGGGAGTAGCAGATCTGAATGCAGTCCTAATTTTGTTTTGCCTTTGCTTCCAGGGTCCATATTATCTTCAAGCCCTGTCCTCCCTTCTCTTCTCTGACAGTTCAGGTGCCCCCAGGTGTGCATGTCCACATGCCTTGGTTGCAGCTCAGAAGCTCCCCCAGGCCAGCTCAGCCCCAGAGCTGCCCTGGGGCAACTGTGCACAGGAGCACAGCCCTGTCTGTCCCCCCAGGTCATGTCCATAGGCTTGTCACACCAACAAGCAAAAGGGCCACAAACCCAGACAAAGCAGAGGCCTCAGCATCTGCAAAAACTAATGGCATTTACCTGAGAACACACCTTATTCAGTACAGCAGCATTTTTTTTTACTTTATTAGAACACATTGCTGCAGCACAGTGCCAATATTCAGTTGCCTGCAAGAGGCAGATGACAACCTTCTTCAAAAGGAAAAAGCACTGATTTTATCTGTGGAAATAGGCTGCAGCTAGGAAACAAGTTCAGTTAAAACAAAAATCAACACCCCAAGTTCTTAATGATCCCCTTCAGAAAGACAAATAAAAAGGGGCATGTGGCTTTCTCCAAGCACAACAGGACCTGGGATTCAAAAAGAAGCAAAGCTCACAAGCCACATCTGGAACGACAAGGGGCCTGTGTGGGCATGCCCACCTATGTGCCAAAAACACCAGTGATAACCCATTTGGAAAACCTGAACTCTTTCTTTGCCCTTGCTAAATAGAAATTTTGCACTCAAGTGCCTCTAAAGCTGCTGCAGCAAAGAGCAGAACCAGGAAACAGCCTTGGACACTGCAAACTTATAAGGAGACACAAGTGACTACACAGAATCCCAGAATAGCTGGAATTCAAAGGGATCTCTTGAGATCATTTTGTCCAAGTCCCCTGATAAAGCAGATTTTACCTTGAGCAGGTCTTATAGATTGTGTCCAGGGAGGTTTTGAGTATCTTCAGAGGAGACTCCACTCAATACACTTCAATTCTGATTTTCAGTCCATACCTGTGGCAGACACTCAATGACACAACCATGCCACTCAGCATCCTGCATGCATACACATACATACACACACCCCCACATCTCAATGAAGTGATAAAAATCCAGCAAAGGGATCACATTTGCTTCTCAGCAGGTGTCTTGAATACTCAGGTCCTAGGCCAGAAGTGAGAGGCCCTGATAAGGATCCAGAGGGATGACAGTCTGCCTTGCACCACTGCTGAGGCGACAATGTCCTCCAGCAGACACTGTTCCTGGAAAGTAAGGGCCCACTGCTAGCCAGGACCACATAAGGACACTACAGACACACAACACATTGCAAACACAAATTGGGGTCCATGCCTCAGCTGTCCACCCTAAGCTAAAAGTGCATTTAGTGGAAGGTGTCCCTGCCCATGGCAGAAGGGTTGGAACTGGATCTCCTTTTCCTACATGGCAGATGGAAGCACCCCTTGGTGGCTCATCAATGACATTCAAGAGGAACAGGACTCCCACACCTCAGGCTGGAGACCCCTCTGCCTATTATGAACCAGAGAAGTGCTCTAATACAGTACACCTAGGTCTACACATCCTCACTCATCCCCCAATCTACTTAGCACTAGCCCACTGGAGATACACACTTTCCAGAATGACATTGTCTTCCAGCTCCCTGCAGCCAGAGGGTTCCCCTTCCCAAGTGTAGGAGCAGCACCCAGGGCACACAAGGCAGGCTCAGGAAGGGGAAGTGCCAAGGACAAGGTCTCACTGCAGGCAGCTCCTTTGAGACAGATGTACCAAGAAGTGTCCAACCTCCACCTAACAGCAGACTTCCGGTAACACTTCCTTCAAGGTGAGGGATGCAAGCCTCACTCACCTCCTCAACACCATGTACCCCTTCTCTCTCCTTCCTGCCGTAGTTATGATGACAAGAAGGATCACTTGAAAATACAGATCTCAAAGAGGCACAGCACTTTGTATGTAGCCCTGAAGGACAAGCAGGAAGATAAAGAATTGCATAGCCATGCTATGAAATTACTGATTTTCAGACAAGCAGGTCTGCTCTGCTGATATGCCTCAAGAAGTGCAGCATTTCCCCACTGCTTGGGCACAGCTTGAAGTAAAAGATTAGTAAAGATCCGAACCTGCTGCCCAGGCCTGCAGGCCAGTGGCAAGCCAGGCTTATGGATGGCAAGTAGCCCAGGGGAAGTTGGGTGGCTCAGCACTGCCTTGTTGCTCTGGTACCTGAGGATGTACTAACCAGCCCTGACAAACACTGGCAGATGTCAAAGTACAGACTGATGAGAAGTCTCAGGAATAAGAACTGCAGGCATCTCCTACAGACACAGTATAAAGGCCCTGGTCAGCCCTGCCAGACACAAGGCAGCAACAAAGGGCACTAGGTAACAGGGAAACTGAGAGCTTTCAGAAGCCTGTCTTCTAAGTGAAGAGTCCTGGTCTGTCTTTTGCTCCACACACCGATCCCTGTGCCAGTGTCAGTAGCTGTCCTTGTGTGTTCACACCATTCTGGAGTGAGGGACGCTCCACTGCCTCACATAAGCAGCAGAGTAGCTCTCTCAGGAAAGGAAGAGGTGCTACTCCAGCCCTGGCTGCCCAAGAGTTGCTCTGCTCTCCACCACCTGCTGTCATTGTGGGAGCAGCCAGCCTTTGGCTCAAACACAGTGCAGTGTCTCATGCCTGATAACAAACCCTACAGCCTTGAGAAAAGAAAGTAGCCAGTAGCCATTCCCTACCATACAGTGATGACATGAGCTGTGTCATTTCTCTATCAGGGTCAGGCATCACATCGGGCCTTTGTAGAGCTGAGACATCAGTACTACTGCTCTGACAGGAACTCTCAGAGTCCTGACTTGAGGTAAGAGGCAGAGGAACAGCCTCATGGTGTACACTGTCCCACAGCCTGGAGAGCCTCAAACCAGCTCAATGCCCAAAGCATATCATGCCAAATGGGATCAGAGTGCTGGGTGTATGGGACCAGCCTTGACAAGCAAATGAGAATCATTCCCAAAGGAGCCAGGAAGGGTGCCTTCATCTGCCTGAAGTCAGCTGAGGGACATAATGACTGGCCATGGCTTGCCAAGAGGTTTGCTGTATTCCCCTGCTACTCCTGGCCAATCACTAAGAGAGTTATGGAGTAGCAGTCGACAGATCAGAACTGATAGGATCTGGCAGGCTTTCCCAGTCAAGCTAGAACAGAAAGCCCCAGGCTCTGGCAGCACCTCCCCATCAGCAGAACCTCCTCAATAGTTTTGCAGTTGGTAAGGCAGACAGCAGGCACAAGGACAACCAAGCAGGGCCCAGGCATCAGACACCCTCCCCACCTGATGCATCCACATTGCAGGTGAGCAGCAGTAAAGGACTCACAGGTCTGGTTGGGACAGACCAAGAGCAGAACCTGGAACCTGCACTGTTCTTCTGCTTGGCTTGACCAACAGTGTTCTCTGAAGCCAAACAGCAAAAAGACACATCTGCAGTCCTCTGGTGCAATTTGAGCCTTCCTATCTTATCAATCCCTGTTCCTAAGCAGGGCTGCAGAGGCACGTCTCAACCGGCAGAGCTGCTGAAGCTTGAAACTTGAGCGTCTGCTGCAATCCAGAGGGACTCGGGGAACTACATTCCGGAGGGCTGCATGGAAAAGAGGCTCTGCAGAAACATCTCCCTGCCAGCAGATTTAGAGAGGTGCTCCCATCACTCAGGAAGTTCCAGGCAGGGGAGACACACGCTGACAACATGACTGCCTGCAAAACACTAGAGACAAAGCTAGGGGAGGGGTGAAAGAGAACCACAGTGCAAAAGTGACACTTCTCTCTCTGGCTCCTCCCCAGCTGCTCTCTGCAAGTGGAATTGGGGAGGGCTGCATGGTCCAGCAAAGCCTCCTCCAATGGGCAAAGCAGCAACCCGGCTGGCTGCTCCTTCACAGCACACTCCATCACCCAAGAGCATCTCTGTAGGATACTCTCTGAAGGAGGTACCCAGTCCACATCAGCAGCTACCTGTCTGCATGCTGTCACGAAAGCAACCTGGCAAGCAGAGCACAGCTCTCTGCCCACAGCCTGCTGCAGCAGGATTTGTTTATGTGTCTGCAGCTGCTCTGTATCTTCGCCATGGGAATCCACGCTGAAGCTCCATCCGTGCTGAGCAAGAAGCAGCCTCACCACACAGCCTCTGCACAGCCCTGCGCTGTGCAGCCTGGCAGGCACAGGGCTGCAGGGGGCATAAGCCCCTGGAAACGGGCCCACTGGAGCGGCGAGCCACATTCCCAGCCTCTGCAGTGCCTCCCCCACATCCTGCCTCCAGCCCTCCGCTGGGGGTAGAGAATGCTAATCTCGGGTTGTAATTTTTCCAAGTTAAAAATAACGCAGTAGATTAGCACGAGACGAGCAGCAGCAGCGATGCAGGGGGCTGTGGAGTCTGCAAGCTCACTGCCAGGCAGCATGGCATACATTCTCCTTCCCAAACAGAGGCAGCGGAGAAGCAGCTTCCCAGCTCTGTTCACACAGCTATGGAAAACAAGACTCCCTCAGCATCCCATCGGGAGACGCTTTGCCAAGAAGCCAAGTGGTCTTCATTTCAGAGCTGCTGTAACACTCCATGGCACCATAGTGGAAGAGACACTCCTGAGCAGGACACAGCAGCATGAAGGAAGCAAGGGGAAAAAGGATAGTACACAGAGGTCCAAATAACCCTAAGTAAGGGCACAAACATGCATCAGGGAGGTACACATGTCCAGGACATCACACCAACAGCCAGCCCCAAGGGACATAGCCATGCTGCAAGCAATTTTCTGTTCTCAAAATATTTTAATCTTTAAAAAAAGAAGGCAGGGGGCAGCAAACTGTGTTCTCTGCAGGGCAAGGGGAGCCCAGAGATCTGCTGATAAGGACACCAAAAGCACACTGCAAACCTGCAGTACCTGCCCAGGACATCCAGTTCCACCACCCCATAGGTAAACAGGCAACAAGACTGACAGGCAGGCAATAAATTACCACAACCTCCTTGCCACTTGCTCCCTTGGAAAAGAAATATGGTGATGCTGCACAGCATTCCTCTCCAAAAAGCCTGTTCAACACCAGCACACTGCTCCCAGGCTCTCAGCCCTACAGCAACAACCACATCAGAGACCCCAGGGAGACACCTGGGCTTATGCCATTACCTTTCCACAGAGGATGCTCTGTTGCATCCAGCAAGCAAGAGATCACACGCAGGCTGGATACAGCCCCCGGTAATGCAGCTTCAGTCAGCTGCATTTCATGACTCTTATAACAAGCTCACGTGGCAGAACCAGCAAAAGCTCCTTTTTGGAAGATTTTCAAATGCAGCTCCTAACCCAAGACCATAACTACAGTGACCTTCAGCAGCTGCACAGTGCCAGAGGGCTGACTCAGAGTCCAGCAAGCACAGCGGTGAGCAGAGACCAACAGCACAAGGGAAGAGAAAGCAGCAGAATGGCTAAAACCCCTTCAGTATGTTCAGAGAAGGCCCATCATGAACACAAAGGCATGCCTGGCCATTCAACATGCACACAAAGAGATGCACTCCAGCTTGCTGCTACAGAGAGGGGAAACACATCTGAGTTCACCATAAAATGTATTTCCCTCATCACCTTCATAAACAGTCCAAAAATATCCACTACTCCCAGGTGGCACGGGAGTTCCAAGGTGGCTGTCTGCAGAGTGGGATGCACCCAGTGTCAGCTGTATCCCATTCCTCACCATGGGGGTGCACCCAACATCAGCTGTATGCCCTTTCCTACATCATCATCCTGCTAGCCTGGTATGCAGGAGCTACCAAGAGCTAGATAGGTTTCTCAAACCTACTGTGTTGTCTTCTGATCTGCTGGCCAAGAGTCTGACTCCAAACAGCTGCACATAAGCCTCAGGCAGTGGATTTTAATACTCAACATCAGCAAGGCAAAGAAAACAAGAGGAAAACCAAATGAAATCTCTACAGTGCAGTACCTACAGTTGAGAGAGACAGGTCAAGCTTGCCCAGACTCGTAGCCGGCACCAGCAGGCTAGGCTTCCACAGGGACAGGCACTTGACCATCCTCAGTGCCAAGAGGCACAATTTCATGGGCAAGGCTGCGCTGCTGTGCAAGAACATGTGCAGCACTTCTGCACACACAGGGGTCCACAGTGGCTCCCTGCAGAGCAGAATCCCACCAGCATGATTCATGTGCCTTGTCAAGAGTACCCCCAGCTCAAGCTCCTGACACATCAGCAAAGCCTACTGCAGGTGACTGATTGCACTGGTCACTTTCCAGACCTCTGCTACCCACTAAACACAAACATGCTCCAGGGTGGCATCCAATCCAGGCCACCAGACAGCCCAAATTAACTGCCCTGTCTGCAAATCTTAACAAGCCATTCTTAACTCCATGACCAGTGCCAAATTTTCCTTCTACTTTATTCACCAGCCCCAGCATACTTACCAGCAAGCCAACAAGAAAGGACATGAATGGAGTGTCCAGGAAACAGACAGCGACAGTGGCCACAAAGCCTTCCCACTCATTTCCATCACACTCCCAGTATCTAATTTCCTAATTTAAAATAAGAAAAATGCAATAGCTGTATCCACATGTCTCAGGAAAGTCCCAAGCTCCAGAAGTCAATAAAGCCGATGGCCAAGTGTCACTTCCACGGTATCCTGCACAGCTCTCCCACCCCTCTGGCACCCTGATGCAGGCTGGAGGCAGCCAGCTCACAACCCCTCTCCTGGCCTGTGGGAGTCAGAAGCTCACTGCTCACAGCAGCTCAATTCAGTAGCATGACCAGCTTGCTGGCAACCAAAAAGACGCCTGCTAGGCAACTCCTCTTAGCCTGGGACAGTCCACCTAAATCTACTCCTCCACAAGGCAGGAAGCTTTGTGTGCCAAGGCAGGTATGCTTCAGCTACCATGCAGGCTGTGGAAAGCCTCTGGTCAGAGTGACAACACAGCCCTAGCTATATTTTAGATGGAAATGGGCAAAGAAGCTCTGAGGAGACACTCTCAGTGATGGAAGCAAGCTCTCTTCCCTGAAGTGCCTGACTGTTACCCCTGGGTAGAGAGAGAATCATAGGCTTAGCCTCTGCTGGCTTCCTGGACCAGCAGTCATGAGGAGCCAGACTTCCCAGTAGTGTAAGAAAAAAGCCTCTGAATTACTGGGCTCAAGGGAGTCACAGGGGTTACCATCAGCTGCTTCAGAGGCTTCTTGCACCAGGGTAAGAAGCTACTCTCCAGCTACCAAGAGGGATATAGAGGTTTCAGCAAAAACCAGTGCCCTGTGCACGCTGCACATTTTCCTGCTGCCTTTTATGTCTCACACACAAGTGCTCAAAGCTTCATTAACCTGTCCAAGTCCAACTCCAAGGTCACTGTTCCTACAAAAAAGCCACCAGGAACATAATTTAACCTTTATTAGTAAGGAAGGTTTACAAAAGCCAGCCCAACCAGTAGGCCTTAGGGCCTACTCATACTATCAAACTATCATCAAACTCATACTATCCCTAGGTAGATGGTCAAAAAATGAGATGGCATTCCTGAATGTACAGATCTTCTCCTCTTGCTGTTGTTAACATCCCACACAGCAAACAGCTTTGCAACACTGCACACAGCCCCTCAGAGGCAATCATAACCTTTTGTGCCTCTATTTTCTAATGCTAGAATAGAGACAAAAAATCAACATTGACATCAGGGCTACTGAGAAGGTGAACAAACGCAATACCCCTCAAGACTTGGCTGTAGCCACATATGAAAGACACATCTGACACCCTGAGCAGATCTTGTGCTGAAAAGGCACAGCAACACTGGCCACAGCCCCATACAGTGATGAAGACCCCACTGCAGAGTCCAGTCATGCTGAAAATGATTTCTTCAGGAATTTCTGTCAGTCTGCTCCAGTTGAAACTCCCTGCCACATACCTCCACAGTAGATCACTCTTACCCCTGCCAGTCATTCATCTGATGTTAAAACATCCCTGTTTGCTCCTGTTATCTGCTGACTAAAGTACTCCCCATTGTTCTCCTGCTATAACCACAGTAAAGAAAATGGGTGAAAGAAAAAGTTGGTGCCCTCCTGCCAACCTCCTGCTTCATCTAATGAGTAGCCCACAGGAATGTACCCGAGGAAACACATCCAAGGAGCTGAATGAAACGTTGCCAGGTCACCAACAGCTGGGCTACAGGAAAAGAGTAAGTATGTTAAACATCTCCAGGTCCTCACAACAGGATGGACACCACTATTTTGCCAAATGCCTCGTCTGTGTACAGGTGGCAGAGTGGCAAGGGGTGTACTGTGCCTGAAGAGAGCTCAGGGCTAGCCTTGCTTTGCCTACCATGGCCACAGACCACAGCTTGTGAGCACAGGCATTGAAGGCTGATCCCAAGTTTCATCCTGGATGTACATAATATTGTGATAAGTGATCAGCTCTTCTTTGGGCCAGGCACAACTGCATCCTGGTCCTAGGGATCTCAAAGACAGGTGATAAAGGAAACTCAGCTTGGTCTGTGTTCTCATACACAGTGAAGGCTGGGGGGACATAGAAGGGATCTCCAGCAGCAGAAGGACATTTTGCTACACTGCTTACTCTCCAGGCACAGAACAGCTCCAACACCAAGTTACAGAAGCCCCTTGATTGATGCTGCCCTGTTGGAGAAGAGCTCGTGCACCCACACAGGCTGTACCTGTCCTGCTAGCGCTGCAAACCCAGGCCACCCACTCCAGGCAGGGCAGGGCAGAAAGGTTGGCTGGCAGACCCCTGCCTGCAGCAGGGCCAGGTACTGGGGGAGCCAAGCTGTTCATCAGCACCCAGGAAGATAAAATCCCAAATAACCATGGTCTGAGAGTTTTTGTATGCTATAGGGAGGTCGCACAGCTCCTGGCATCTGTTCTGCCTGTACATCCTAATAAAATCTAGCAAACCTCGCCGTAAAACATAAACAGACAAAATCTGCTGTTGCCCAGGCCTAAGAAGGTACTTTGGGAGAAGAGTCTCCAGAGTTCAGATGCCATCTGTAATGAGACATTCTTCTCAATCATCTCTGTTTCCTTGCATTTATCTTTTACACCACTCCAAGAAAGACTGAATTATGGGAGGCTGAGAGCAGTATCAAAGAGAAATTTTTCAATTCCTTCTGTGCAAATGCTTGGGGTTCATGCTCCTCAGCTATAGGCAATGCTTTAATACACTTGGCTACCCTTATAAATATGAGCACATAAAGGCCTGCCCAGACACACTGCAAGTAGAACGCTACCAAAAGCGCATATGGAGAAGTAGCCCCTTCTTGCCTCAGCTCATAAAGCCCTTTAGTAAGAGACCAGCTCAGGGAAAAGTGAGGAGAGCATCAACCTTGCCAGGC
Source organism: Certhia americana (assembly GCA_018697195.1). Lineage (NCBI taxonomy): Eukaryota > Metazoa > Chordata > Aves > Passeriformes > Certhiidae > Certhia > Certhia americana. Next base: position 14,002,164 of record CM031874.1, read on the forward strand.
TGGAGAGCCACAGCTGCACATGTAGGGAATGCATCGGCAAGAGGGGTTCCTACCAGAGGATGCCAAACCACTGTCACAAATGCTGGCTGTGGAGTCCCACCTTTGCAGAATCCCTTTTCCCAAACAGAACTGGAACTCTAGAGCACACCAGGCTTCTTCCAACAGCACACAGGAAGAGCTGCTATGGATCTCTCCTGGACTCAAGCTGCATTCATTCAGGACACAGACACAGAAGATGCCCTGGACACTCCTTGCCAGCCAGCATCATCATCATGGGGTCAAGCCAGCCAGTGGGCAAGCACATGGCATCAGCTGCATCAAGCTACCAAGAAACTCTTGTCCCTGTTTGTCTGGCAGGTCTGTAGACATCAGTCTCCCCTGACATGTACCAACGTGGCAGTCAGGTAAGCAAAAGCTCCCGGACAGAGCAGGAGAGCACAATTTCCACACACCCGTGTTCTAGCTCACTCTTACTGTACCTACCCGAAGTCCAAACCAAAATGGTTTCCACATCTCTTCTCCCTCTGTACTTGGGTAAGCCACTTATATCCTGAACCTTCCCTTTAGCAGGCATCTCTGGAGGCACAATCAGGCAACAAGGTCCAGAAATTCTCTTCTGCTCTGCATCTGTCTCCGTCTCCCAGCTAAGGGTGACAGAAAGAGCAGGAAGCAGAGCTGGATGCAGGAAAGGGTTTAAGAACACTGTCCTCAGTCCTAATGCCTTGCTCCACTCAGCAGAGCAGCCAATGGAGAGCCTGTCTAGAAACCAGAGGGCAGTACCTGCAGATAACCACATTTCCACACACAGCATGCCCTATTAGACGTGAGCACAGCTGTACCTATTCAAACACATAGGTCCTACAATCTGCAGAGTCAGGGCCCTGAATTGAAATTATGACTACCAAAGCCTCAAAGAGCCTGTGCCCACAGTGACACACTCCTTCCTTTGCCTTCAGGATTTGGGACCTTGGTCCTCACGCTCAAAGCACAACATGGGACTGGCCTAACTCCAAACCAGCAACTTTATTCTCTGGTAGAAATCCTCACCCTCCAGAGCAAGGAGGTGGAGAAATCACTGTGACTGGCCCACAAATCTCCAACCACAAACCTCAGCACCTTCACAAGCCTCGCTTCAGCCAGCCTCCCTGCAACATCACTGCGCAGCAAACAGAGCACAGTCTGCTGTCTGCGGTGGAAGAGAGAAACCTGCTTTTATGTATGCACCAAAGTGCATGCCGGGAAAGGCTCAGATACTCTGGTGAGGGGCACCCTGCAGGGACTGAGAAAGATCACTGAGAAACAGGGCTTTGCTTGCCCTAAAGCAACAAGCAGAGAAGCATACAAATAGGAGCAATGGGCTGTGCATTCACACACCCCACTCTACTCCTTCGAGGCTAAGCAAGCACAGAGTACAGTAAGGATGCACCACGCATTTAAAGAAGTCATCAAAAATGGCTTTTTTGGGATCCTCAATTAACAGACATCGAACAACTTAAACTTGATTTTATCTAAAGTATATTCTAAGTTCAACCAAAGCAGATGAAAGATTGAGGGTTAAAAGTGCTCTGTGCACAAGATCTAGAAAACTCAAGGCAGTGGCTCACACAAAAATAGCAGCTTTCACAGCACATCTATAGCAAAGCACTAATGTTTATTCTTGTATCTAGGACTAACTTTAATTCTGCCTCAACGCGCATATATAACAAGGCATTAATGTTTCTTAAAGAACCAATATTTCACCTACCAATACACAAAAGAAGTGGAAGTCCCCCGCAACTCTGCAGCACCCTCGTTCCTGCATGTAGCTAACTATTAGTACTGGAATTCACCTTCCAAGGCAGCCATACAGTGTATCACGTGCAAAATGAAACTATGTCCATAAAACAAACACCTATTTCCAGTGCAACAGAGAGGGAACACAACGCACAGCAGTAGTTGCTAACAGGGAGGGCCTGGTAGCTAAAGGCCCTCAATTAGCTAAAGTCCTGCTTTGGCCTTCAAAGAAATGCAAAGGAGGTATCTCCTGGGGGAAGAGGTGGTGGTCTTATATCCCAGGGGAGCTTAACATTCAAGGCAGTAAGTTCTTTCTCCACACAGGTCTGCCGACAGACACAGGGACACAGGTAAGGAGCACCCCCCTCAGCCTTCCCCACCAGGCCTTTGCACAGGCTTTTGGCTGAGGTCCCCCACACATGCCAATGCCTTCCCACCTATTTTCCTCTGCCAGAGCTCCCAGACTGTAATTTAATTAATAACAATAAAATAATAATTAAAAAATAATAATAAATAATTAATAATAATTTTTTTTAAAAAAGTTTAGGACACGAGACAGTGAATGAAACAACCTTGCCTGTCCACTACATGTTCCTCCCTTGCAAAAACGGGCGAGTTAAGTGGACATGCAGCCAGCTCAGGGGCCTAGAGTAACGCCAGCCTGACCCCGATACAGCTACTATAATGCAAAGCGGGCTCCAGAGATCCCACACTTTTGTAGAAACATTTAGAAAATACTCTGAAAATTGACACTCAAAGCATAACTTTTCTGTGCTTTCAGCACAGTCACCCAAACACAAATGATGAATTACCTGCATTTCAACCCAGACTTCCTATCACAACTGAGCTGAATGGGAGAGAAAATCAGACAAGTGTCAGAAAGCTTCCCCAGAAGAGATCTAAACTTGATCTTAACAGGAAAAACACAAACAAAAAAATTCCCAAACACCACAGTAAAACAAATAATCCCAAAAAAACCAGCATAAAGTCTGGGAAAAGGTAAGCCTGCAGAAGGCATGCTGTACCTCAGAGGGCAGACGTTCATAATATCATGAAGCAATATCTCTCAAGGGAAAACCAGGGCTGGGAATTATGATGGGCACCTCATGGCCAAGCCAGTATCTCACCCTCACAGTAACACCCCCACTCCTTGAACCATACCCAATACACCTCTGCAAGCTCATTTCCAGCGCCCACATGAAAAGCTAAGAGGGACTGGGACTTGGCTCCTATGCTTCTCATTTTCTTTTCTGGACTGAAAAAGAGTGTTTTGCTCCTGTTAGAGCAAGATTTATACTCACTACAGACTGAGAATGCCTTGGAGACTACGTAAAGGCTGCAGTACAGAAACCCCTCACCACAAGAAAATATTTCCTCCACAGAGAGAAGGTCCTCACACAAAGGATGGGTCAAAAGCTCCTGTGACTCCCCACCTGGTGCTAGCAAAACCCAGCACCTCTCTAAGCACTGGGCCCAAGGGCAGCTTAGAGCAAGAGCTCTACACTCAGGCACAAACTCTCCCAGCTTTTAGCTGACTTTCAAAAGAGCCAATTGTGCTCAGGCATTCCCTAAAACACAGTCATAGCCTTTCCCCAGATATCTGCCAGGGACTGGCCTTAAATATTAAAGTCCAGCCACAGTGTTTCAGGTATACCTTAATTCTTAGGCTGACTGGACACATCCAACATAACAATGATAAAAATTATTAGCCACATATTGGTGGATTGCTAGGCTGCATCCCAGATTTTCCCATATAAGGGAAAGTTGAAGGCATTGTGCTATCACAGAGAAAACATACCGCACCAGCCTGAGATACTATGAACAAAATCAGAGTCTCCTCATGTCACAAGCTGACATTCAGAGAACCATATTCTTCCCTTTTTGCTGCTGGGTTGGTCAGCTTTCCCTGCCTCTGGTATTCTACAAGGGGCTGGTGCCAGATGGTCACTGGAGGCTGGGACAGGCATTACCCAGCATGGCACTCACAGCACAGTGCTGGTGCATGGCCCAGCACTTCCTTAGAGGATTTTGGAACCACCACCACCACGCCTGGCAACGCAGGCACTGACAATGACACCACTCACACTGTCAAGGATAATTCTGTTTTCTGGTGGGTTTTTAGGGTGCTAAGAAAACCCACCACACAAACCCTGCATGCCACTAACACTCTGCCACAACAAACACTGCTGCCCAACTGCGTACAGACCCTTCATCCTCCTGAACATCTTCTCTTCCCTTGACAGTGCTTGTTGGCCTCCAACAACCACTCTGCCTCTGCTTTCACAGACCAGGGTAGGACTACCAACACCCGATGCTGACTCCACTGTCCCAAGCCAGAAACTGGGGATGAGCAAGGAGAAATGCATTTCACTGCTACTTGCAGAAGCAATGAAAGAAGCCCTTTCAAGTGCCCCAAGGCCCAGTGAGACGTCTAACCACTGAACTTGAGAATGTCTCTTTAGGACAACCTCAGAGGAGCCTCCCCACGAATGCCAGCTTTGCAGACCCAACACATAAGTCTGCATCCCAGTACCAAGGGATCATTCTTAGCACAAGGCTGATCAGCTCTTCTCCCTTGCTGAAGGTAAGCTACTCCTGCGCACTGATGAGGACAATATCAGCGCTTATCTGTGCAAACCCCAGACAGGCCAGGACACCACAGCAAAACACAAAGGCTCACTCTCGCAACCTCTCAAAAAACAAGTCTCACGAAGTCGCCCAGCTCACAAAAACAAATTCACATGCTTCCACAAAGCCCTCTTGAAATAACACAAAACACTACATTGAAAATCTATATTACCTACCTGTAGAAGTTTATGTGTTTGGAGAAACTCTAGATAAAATATTAAAAATCACTCAAGGAAGACTAGATCTTAAAAATTATTACGATTACACTTCTGGGGTGGAGAGGGGGGCAGAGATTTACTTCCAGCTGAAGAAATGCAGTAAAAAGGAGTCAGGAAAACTAGATGCTCCTCTGAGAGACTCATCCACCAAGCCACTAGAAATCAACAGACCCCAAAAATACCCACAGCACTGACCCCTGGGTCTAACATGGAATACCTGGGGCCAGCTGCTCAAAGACAAGCAGCATGGACCCCCCCCCCAAGGCCACCATGCAGGACAACAGAGGAAGAGGAAAAATCAAGCCATTAAAAAGCCATATACAATTAATCTAGACAACAGAACTCAGAACACAGTAACAAGGCCCCTGACAGCACCTTCCACAAGAGATTGGCATTATTCACAGCTGCAGCATAGTTAAACACGGCAAGAGCTGCCTTAGTGATAGCACTACCTATATTGGCCTGAAGCAAGGGGCTGCAACTGCCTCCTCAGGGACAGGGCAGGCTGTGTTTCTGCTGGGAAGAATGAGAATAAAGGAACAGGCAGGAATAAACAGCCATGGCTGTGGGGTGGGCTTCGAACTTCATTGACATGCAGACAAACCAAGAGCACTCATTCTTAAAGTCCTCTCCTTGACTTCAGCTTTAGTTTGAAGAATAAAACATGTACTTTCAGTTCTGCTGCACAAGGCACACATACACATTTTGATAGGATCCAGCTCTCATAGTTACTGTGTTTATCAGCTTGAAGCACTTCAGGGGCAACATTCAATGAGCTTTGCTCCACTGCCATCACACTCCACACCCATCCCTGCAGTGAAGGCAGTGCAGTAGGTCCAGCACTCCTGAAGGACCTGCAAGAACAGGCAGCTGCACCAATACAGAGCCATAGGCTGAATTAGAATTCCCAAAGACAAATTTCTACTTTGTAGAGGAAGAGGAAACAATTTTCAGCAAAGGAACCCAGGGGAAGCCCTAAACCAAAACCAACCCAGCTCAAGGCCAAAAGTCTTGGGAAAGAAACAACTTATTTACTCCCAGAGCAAAATATGCTGTTATTGCTCCATACTTCAACAGTTTGACCAAAACTACAATTTCTCTGAAAAGGAGCACAGCCAAGTTCCTGCATGAAGAAGGTAAACAAAGTACAAGGAGAGGCAAGACAGCACCTCTTCCCATACGATCACCTGAATAGGGCCCAAAAGCAACAGCAACACTTCACAGCAGAGAACACACTCTCTGAGAGCTCCAGTGTTTCCTCTCCTCTGGCAACACTCTAATCCAACTGATTCCACAGCACTTAAAAAAGATACTCTGCAAATGAAGGCGTCAGAGATAAACATCTAACAAGACAACAGCATCTGTCTGCCCCCCTGGAGCCCCGTGCCAGATGAGGGGTGCTGGAGGCTTCTGCCCAGGCCCATCGGACACTGCACAAGCACAGCCAACCATCTCCATCCGTCTCCCTTCATTCTCCAACCCCAACAACATTTGCTGCATTTCCTGAGCAGGACGTAAACAAGAAAAAAGACTGGGCTTTTGGCTAGAAGCATCCCGACTCCCAGAAGAAACAAAGCAAGCATTTTTCACAGCAAAATTACCAAAATACTCTGCCATATCAAAGGCGAGCAGCAGACCAGGCAGAACCAACTCTGCGTGTGCTGCCTGGACCCGCAGCCCCCGACTTCACTGCGAGTTCAGCGTAGCTATCAGCAGGCAAACTGATAACCAGAGGGAGACCCGCTCTCAGGCGGGTGCACCCCCGCAGCAGCAACCCGAGCTGACGATTTCGCTTCCCCCTCTCGTATTGTTTGCGTGAGTGTCTCTCACAGCCTTCATCCTACAAATCTCACTGATGAAGGCTAAAATCCACCTCCATCGCCAGTGAACGCCACTGGCGAGCACAGGGGAACCCCACGGCGCGGCCACCGACACGCAGCGGGCGCGATGAATGCGGCGAGACGCGGCTCCGCCGTGACTGCGATGCCTCTGTTGTGACATGGCTGCGATGTCACAAGTGATCCGCGTCTGCTCCGCGCGCAGCAGGACGGAACGGCGGTGACTGGGACGAGCCCGCGGCCCGGCGCGGTGGGAACGGCCCTTTCAGCACATCCCCCCCGCGCCCTGGCTCGGCGGGGCAGGGCAGCAGGCGGCCCGCGCCCCGGGGCCTCCAGCGCGCAAAGGGACCTGCTTCCCCCCCGACTGCCAAGTTTAAAGACTTAATTATTGATATTCTTGAGCACACTAGCTGAGATGCCAGGGGGGAACTGCGCCCCGCGGGCCGGCTCCGGCACCCCGCACCAGGGGGGCCTACTTCCCCCTCCCCGGCCGGGAGGAGCGTCCGCGCAGCACCGTGGGGAGCCCGCCCCGCTTCTGGCCCCGCACGCCCCGCGCTGCCGGCCCGCAGCCGGCGAGGCCCAGTCGGGGGCGAACAGCAGGGCCGGCGAAACGGGCCGCGGGCCCCCCCGCGCTGCCGCGGCCCGGGGGGCGGGGGAGGGCGGCGCGGAGGGACCCAGGGGCACCGCCGCCCCTCCCCGCGGCCGGAGCCATGACAGGGCCGGCGGCCGCCCCGGCCCCCGCCCGCCCCGCGGCCCGCGCCGCTGCCGCCGCGTTCATTCATAGCACCGCCCTGGCGCGGCCCCGCCGCCACCCTGGCCCCGCCGAGCGGGCGAACCCAAAGTTCGGGGCAGAACTTACCCAAAATGGCTCCGCCGCCGCCCCAACACAAACAGCTTTTATTTGGTGAAGTTTAGCCCAGCACCCTGCAAGGACACCCTAACCTCGCCCGGGCCCGCCTCCGCAGCGCGCCCATTGGCTGCCCAGAGCCGCGCGCCGCCGCCCATTGGCGGGCCGGCCCGTCAGCCGCGCGGCGCTCGCGCCAAGCTTGGCTGCAGCGCGCCCGCCGCTCGCTCCATTGTGCTCCTGTTTGCACCGATGAGAGCGCGGCGCTGATTGGCCGCGCCGCCGCCCCCGCGCGCCGCCGCCCCGCCCGCGTGCTCCACGTCCGCGCCCGCCGAGCGTTGCCCGGATGTGAACCGGACCCGAGCCCCGCCCCGGGACCCGCCCGTGCCACACCGCGACCCGGCCGCACCGCCCCGGGACCTGCCCACACCGCACCGCCCGGCCTTGCGCTGGGGCTGCGTCTGCCCCGTCCCCGCGTCGCGCTCCCCGCAGGCGCTGCTGTCCGGGCCCGCCGAAATCTTCGAGGTGCGAAGGCGCCCGCGGGCGGCTCCGCATGGAAAAACAGCGCGGGAGTGGCCTCGGAGGCCGCAGGCCCCGAAGGAGGAAATACCGCCCCCACAGAGGGGTGCTCCAAGAGATGGGCCCGGAGCAGGCTCAGAGCTTGGGTTGGATGATCCACCTCTCCAGGGAGAAACTTGGCATGAAGCAACCGGCAAGGCTCGGGTACAGCACCGGTTAATGGTGAGCCAAGCCTACCGAGGTGGGTTTGCCATTGGAATACCTCACAACCAGACCTCCTTGGGATGCCTATTCCTGGTCACACAGTGTTGAGGACTTTGTGCAGTAACCACAGTCCCTCCTCCACCTCAGCACCCTCTAGACCAGTAGCACCCTCGCTTTGGTGGCCCACAGTGCCATGCCTGCTGTTCTGGTAAGGTGGGAATGCTGGGGAAGAGGACCAGGGCTGGCTCCATTCTCCCTGCTGATGCAGAGATGCTGTGGCACCGAAAGAAACACTGCTGAAGATAATTAGCTCTGCTGAGACACAGACTGATGAACTGAGTACAGGGGAGTCCTCATGCAGCCATAGTGCTTGCCAGGCCCCTTGGGAAGTTGGCACAGCCCTGTGCTGAAGTCCTGGCCTGATCAGCACCAGCTGGCCCTGATGTCCTGTGTGTCTGGCTGGCATGTTCTCTTTATGCCTCCTGGCTTTCCCCAGATGCTCTCCCCAGAACTGTACAGCTCTTCTAATGGTCATGGAGATCTGCTGGGCAGCACCACTGGGCAGTGCTGGTGTCCTCTGCATGCACACTAGTAGATTAAACACAGCCAAGGGACATGGCTCCATCACGAAGCTATGCCCTACCCTATTCCTGAGCCTCTCCAAGTCCCTCACACAGACCAGTATACTGTGCTCTTCCCAGTGAAACAGGTATTCCTTTTCCACAGCATTCCCTTTTACCATTTCTTGCTTGCTCCAACCCACATCTCCATTCTCCATCCTTTCTCCTCCCTCAGTCTGGCTCCTTGCCCACAGATGGCACTGGTGGACACTGCTGAGATCTCAACTGTGTGTTTTGTCTCTCCTGTCCCCCGGCTCAGATTCTTTCGGCTTATAGAGGGCCAGCATATGTGAAATATTCCTCTCCAGTGTCTTCCCCTAGTCCTGCCTGCTCCTTCTCTAGCTACCAGCCTTCCCTATACCTGATGTGTTCATCCTGCACCAGGCAACCTTTGGCAAATCAGCATCATCCTGTGCTGTATCTTCACTCTATCTCTAGAACAGCACTTCAGCCTCAGAGTGAAGAATACGTATTAATGTGGAATTAATTGGTATTTTATGACCAGGGAACCGAAACATCTTATTTGCAGATCAACCATTTTTTGTCATTTAGTCTCAAAAGGACTTACTCATTGCTGTACATGTAAAATGGGCTGGCCAGAGGTTAGGGACCAATAAAGCAAGGCACAAACAAATTCCCTTGCTAGATTCACATAGCAAGTATAATTTAGAAAGGCATTGTAACACCTTTGTTACAGAATTGCAAGAGTTTTCATGGAAAGGGACAGCAGGAGATTATGTACAGGGTTTCCAGAGGTCAATTCCCAGCACCACAAGGATGATCAACACAAGATGAGGTCATGGCTCTGCCTACCTGAGCCATAGCACCTTCCATGGCCAGACATTCCCCACTTGTCTGGTGACCTCTGTCAAGGCTCCACCATCCCAATATTCCACCTTAATCTTTCAGGACTTCATGGTTACTGCTCCTTAATGTATCACCAGGCACTGCTAAGATGGTTTTTAGTTCATCATCCTTGAAATTGCTTTATCAGTACTTGTAGACTGCTATTGGCTCAGGTCCTGCTACTCTTCACCAGGAAAAAAGCAGCTCACCTCCTCAACCTGTATTCAAGGGCCCACCTTGGTTGTCCATTTGGTTGTCCATCACTGATGTCTCTCTTGGCTTCTCAATTTTGTGGGTTCCAATACTGGACAAAAAAAAAAAAAAAAAGTATGATTTTATAACAGAAACTCATCAGCCAGTTCAGTCTTAATCCAGGCCATGTTTGTTATTTAGAGAGTGGGATTGATGTGTTTTGGATAGGGTGATGTAGAGAACTGTTCCGGAGTCAGTAATTCATTGTGCTTGCAACCACACTGCAGGACTGAGGAGCATGCTCAAACTGTGGCCTTTCCCACCTGGTCCCTTCATAAGACCAGCATGAGCTTTGAGTGACCTCAGCATCCTTTGATGCCAGTACTAGACCCTCCGCCTCTCTGGAAAACAGGACTAAATCCTGAGTTTGGCTGTTCCCAAATCCCCCTGGACTCAGGTTGCAACCTCTGTGAGTGCAGCTGAGCAGAGCTGGGGTCAGGCATCACCTGCAACACAGCATTGCTGCCAGCACCCATCATTGTAGACAGTCTTTGGGATAACTCTCTTCTGATTTGTAGAGAAAATAGTATTAGTTGTAGTAATAGTGGTAGTAATAATAATAATAAATAATAATAATATTATGATATTTTAGCATTTACAAATAGGGACTGTGGCAGTCTTCCCTGGGAAAACTCCTCTGGGCTCAGGATACCTCCATATCTTACTTCCCAGATGGAACCTGCCTCATTCTAGGGAGCTCAGCCAGCCCTGCACCAGCATGCATCCTTACCTGCATCCTTACCTGTAATGTGTGGACGCTACTACCCACCACATGCACAAGCATCCACTGTGGGCCTGATTTACAAGTGTCCCCACCCTGAAAGAGAAACTCATTACTGTTATGTACTTCCCTTGAAACCAATGTTACCTGGAATTGGGAAAAGCAAAATGCAAAGGTGGTTACTCACAGCATCAGCCATCCCCAGGTGGGTGGTTGTAACCTGGTGCAGTGACTCTGTTCTGGCAGCCCCAGTGTGCAGCTCTGTGAGGAGCTCTCTGAAGAGCTGAGCTGCCAACAGGGACAGGGGACTTCCAATGTCATATGCTACCCACAAATGTCAGATTTTTTCAAGCCCAGATTTTGCAGCAGAAGGTGCAGCCTCCCCGCCAGGAGCTCTGGGTTGAGAGACATGGCACAGAGCTGCAGACAGTGCCAAAGGTGTTGCATGTCCTGGCCAGAAGCCCCAGAGACTTCCAATCCCTGCTTAAGATGCAGTGGCAGTATGGATTGCCCAGGCAAACCTCAGGCTGCAGCACTGTGGCCAGGCAGGTGCATGTGCCCAGCTGTCACACGCAGGTCTGGGCAACCCTTGGGCATCCACAAGCACAGTGCCAGGTATGCTGCGACCACAGGGAAAGGCCCAGGTGGCTGCAGGGACAGCTTTGGCAGCAGAAAGGATAGAGTCCCTTGAGGCTGAAGAAATGCCAGGTGTTTCCAGGCTAGTCTCAGTTCCTTACAGAGAGAGATGCTCCAGAGATGCCTGTAGGGCCGGCTGGGTTTCTTCAAGGGCAGGCAGAATGAGTGGTGTCTCCTCTGACTGATCTCCCACCCCATGACACAAACTCAGAGAGATAAAGGTTCCTCTGTGGTGGAAACTCTCACCTGGGATCAGGACTGATTTTGGAAGCTGGCTGAAGAGACCATTAAAAAAGCAGCTATCTGCTGTTAGCCATTGAAGAAGCAGCTAACTGCTGTTAGCCATAGGCATCTTGTTGTAGAGGGCTGCAGGGTTTTTTCCAACTCTATAAATTAGTCTCAGCTGCCGATGTAGCAAACCCTGGCTTGTTGTGGCCTTCTGTTTCATTTCAGAGCATCCTTCACTTACTCGGTTCTAGGGAGGCAGGTGTGTCTCTGATGGTCACCTGTGGTCTCCTTACAAGCTAGGAGCTTTGTTGGAGCTCTGGAGTTTTTACACAAAGAATAGTCTTGCCACACTGTGCCGTTTGTCCCAGCATAGGGATCTCTCAGCTCCTTTATACTGGGCATCTTCCCAAGCCAATGAATGAGCACATAGCACCAGGTCCAAGCTGGAGGGGAAGCTTGGCTCTCATTGCCACCAAGGTACTCTGACATCCATCCTGGCTTTCCAAATGAAGGTCAGAAGGAACTAAAGACCAGGAGCTTAAGTTCTCACATCTGTCTTTGATGACCTGTTTGTAAAGCGAGGCAGTATGTTACATTTGTCCGGAAGCTGTCCAGAAGCTGTCCTGCAGACTTTACAGTAAACACATTATAGTTTCTGATGGACAATAAATGAGATATGTTAAGATGTACACCAGAGACAGTGCTGGTTTTACTGCATGCTTCTTCTCCAGATGCAGATCTCAATAGAGATTGCTTATGCTGATAAAAACCTGGGCAAAACCACTGGAGTTACTGTGGAGTTATTGTCATCAGCCTGAACAGACCATGTCCTGGCCACAGCACAGGGCCACAGCCAGCCCAGGCAGGCATGCTACACCTGGCAGTCAGGTCAGCTCAAGCATCCTCAAGCTTATTCTACCCATACACAGGCACAATCAGAAAGTGACAATCTGTCATTTCAGACTGGAGTTTATGCATTACAGGGCTCTTGGGCTGCTCAGCCTCTGCTCATCTGCTACCTCCATGTGGGCCAGGGGGTTTGTGCATATACCCCAGTACAGGAGTCCTGTGTCTGGGAACCGTAGTGCAGAACCATTTCAGGGTTTGGAGATGCACATGGTCTCTGGTCTGGTGTTCAAAGGGGGGATGAGCCATAATTACCAGAGATCACATAAAATCATGTCCTTTAGAGCAAAACCTAATGTATCTGGCTCTCTGCTTGAACAACCCCCTTAAGGTTGTGATATTCAGGAATATCACAAAAGTCATTTGATTTGGGAAAGATTTGCTCTGCTTGAAGTGAAGGTCAATTCCTATGGAAAATGCTCTGGCTAAGCCCATCCCTGCCTGCATCAACCATCTCACACCCTTGAAGGGGATATTTTTTAAAGCTGGGCATCCATGAGCTCATGGCCAGACACAGGGAGAATTTCTTGTGACCCAGCACCCAGCAAGGCTTGGCCAAGGCTCTGCAGACAGGTTGCACAGAGATTTACCAGCCCTTGTTGCTCATGCTGTTGCATCCCAAGAGCAGATGCACCCCTGCTGCTTGTGCTGGTGGCCCTCCCTGTGCACAAGTCCTTTGGCTGTTGTCATGGGTCAACTTCAGCATTCAGGGCTATTTCAGAGATGGGAGCCAGGAAATGGAGATGGAGGCTGTAGTCACAACAGCAGTGAAAGCATCAGTTATATTTGCAAAGGGCTTTTGGGAGGATTTGCTTAGGAGCACTTGATGGTGGGCAGTGACCCTCAAGCTGCCTGGTCAAGGGGGACATGTATGTCCAGCCACCAGGTCCCACTGGATGCCAGCCTAGCCCCTGCCACACTGCAAAGCAGGTAAGAGGCAGAGCTCAACAGCCAAATGCCTGCGATGATGCAAACTAGAGGACGGAGCTGCCCTTGCAGCCCTTTTCAACCAGCTTCAGCCACAGTTCCAGCCAGATCCAATACAGCAGGAAGGAGAGGGAGTTCCTCTGATGCTTCAAAGCAGCACTTCTCCTTCCCTTCCCTGGTGTTGGAGCACACATATGCCCCTGTAAAACACAGAGCCTGCAGGCAGCTGGTGAGGAGGGATCAGATTTTAAAGCTGCTGTGAAGCCTGTGAGTAGCCATGAGTAACTAACCATGTCATCAAGGCAGAATTCAATATCTTCCAGACTGGTCTTGCAGAGTGAATTTAGACAGAGTGAGGTCCAGTGTGAAATCTGAAGAGCACTCCGAACCCAGGTGAGATGTTTGGACATATCTGGGGCACCACAGGACTCCCCAGCTCCAGGGGTCATCATGGCCTGATCCTCTGAAAACTTCCATGTGTCAAGTGCCCTTCAGTAGAACCAACAGTGAGGAACTGGGAGGCTTCTCCATGGGCAGCTGAAGGGGTGACCAAATTGTGCATAGGATTGGAGGTGCTCCAGCCCAGATGCCTCTAGGACCTGTTTTGGCTTGTTGCCTGTGGGTTTATCCTGCCTGTATTCCCTCTGCCCAGCTGTGACAGAAGCAGTCAACCTCCAGCCTATGCAGGAGACCCCGGTGTTCCCTTGGCCTTAGTTTACGGAGGTAGGCTGGAGCTATAAACTCCTCATTCAAAGACAGGGGTTTCTGTGGATGTGGTTATTTGAGGAAATTCCCTTGTCCTCAAGAGCTTCTATCAGATAAATTATCTGATAGTTGTAAATTTTCCTGTGGGATTATTTGGGATTATTAAATGGTCTCCTGGGCTTTGCTGCTGCAGATAATTGACGTCAGGGAAGGTGGAGTGCTGTGCACAGGGCTGTCACTCACCCTGTCCCTACATAAGCTCTGTGATTTGTTGGTGCTGTAAAACTGGGGTCTGTCCAACATTGCATCCTGTTCACAGTATGGGTGTAAGATTGTGATGGCTCACACAGAGAGAACTTGGGAGCCTCCTTCCCCAGTGGTTCCCATGTGCCCCTTGGGAGGCTGTTCCACAGGATTGTCCCCAGAACACAGTATCACAGCCCCCCCTTATCCTGCAGGCAAGTGTGGAGCAAAAATGACACATAAAACTTTAAATCTATGAAGAAACTAATCTTTTACTGCTGCTCTTCTGCAGCTGTAGTCCTATACTGAGGAAGAGGGCTGGGCAGGCACCTGTGGTGTTCTGCATCCCCCTGCCCTGTGCTGTACCAGCCCTGTGGACCCCACATGGTGCTACCAAGGTCAGCTGTGGTGGCAAAAGCTATCACTTTAATTTGGTCAGACCTAATTCCAGGGGCATCTTGTGCACAGCAGCTTTACCTGGGTGGAGAAAAGCCACCACCAGCAGTTTCCCAGTGACATCCCCTGGACTTAACTTTTTGTAAAAGTTTTGTGGCTCTTATTACTTTGGAGAGGCCAAGTCAGGTGCTTCTGAGCACTCCTCTAGTTAGTGAGAGTGAAGGGTGCTTAACATGCTGCTTATCATCAGCCACGTCCCTGAGCATCCATCACCAGTCTCTGCGTGAGCTCTGCTCATCCAGTGAGTGCAGAGCCATCAGCCATCACTGCCCCTGGACTGAGACAACAAAAAAGATTTCCCAAATTCAAATTAAACAGCCCTTGTTTGTATAAACACTGTTTCTCACCTGGCACATTTTCCTCTCACTGTCCCCAGTTAATTTTGTTTCCAGACAGGTTTCCTCCCAGGCTCCTCTTTCCCCAGGCTTCCATTCAGCACCCAGTATGGCAGGGGGTCTGCTGCCCACATGAGCTTCATCTGCTTTGTTTTACCCCAACATTTCACTCCTATGACTTCTCCAACTGTCAGTTCCTGGGGGCAGTTGGTTTGCTATCCCCAGCATCAACCTGTGTGGCTCTGTGGTGACAATGGTGTTCCCATGGCCCATACAGACCCATTCAACCCTTTAGGTCTCTTGTCTAGTTCTACCTTTGCTTCTTTGCAGGCCATAAAGACAGTCAGGCCCCTGCTATAAGAGGTTTTCATATGCTTGTGCCCAGAAATGGTTAAATCCTGCAAAAAAGGGAGCCTTTGGGACCAGCTGATGTTAATACCAGATAATATACCATGCTGTGGTGGACCCAGCTCTCTCAAAAACTTCAACAATGGAGACTCCAGCCTCTCCTTCTTATGGCTGGGAAGATTATTCCCACTGCCTATCTTGATTTCCCTGTTATAATCTAAGCCTGATTCTATTTGTGTATCTGGCATGGGCAGATTCCTTGTTGCAGGAATCATTTATGTTCCAGCACACTACTGCTGCAGCCCCCTTCACTCCCTCCTACCAATTAAACAGTCCCACATTTGCTGTGTTTTCTTGCAGTCATGTTTCCCAGGTCT
Source organism: Certhia americana (assembly GCA_018697195.1). Classification (NCBI taxonomy): domain Eukaryota; kingdom Metazoa; phylum Chordata; class Aves; order Passeriformes; family Certhiidae; genus Certhia; species Certhia americana. The sequence continues at coordinate 14,017,788 of CM031874.1, forward strand.
CTGATGTCCTTCTCTGGATCCCCTCTCACCAGCCCAAAGGACAATGTCCACACAAAGCTGCCTTCTCCAGTTACCACTCCCAGCTGCTGTGGAGAAGGGCAGAGCTGCCTCCAGCAACTCCACAGCCCCTTTTATTTGCTGTTAGCTCCCCTGCTCTGTAGTAATTAATTAGCTTGTCAGTCCCTCCCCCAAAAAGTGCTTCTTGCAAATGAGTAATTTCTTTGTTTATATGATGTGCTGGCTGTGCTGGGATGCTGCTGGGATGGGGCTGTGCTCCATCATGTCCTGTTCCCCAAGCCTGTTTATCTAATTTCTCAGTGAGGTGTTGTGTAGGGAGAATTTGGAGTTAGGAATCTGCCTTCCAACATAACCTCCTCCTTTTCCTTTCTTCCTACTGTGCCTGCACCTTCTGACAACCACAGCCTGGAGCCTGAGCTCGGACCAGCACTCATTTCACACCATGGTTAGGCTGGATATGATCTGCAGCTTGCTGCTGAGATGTTTTTATGGAGCTATGTCAAAGTCTTTTGAACATCAAGCATACACACTTAGTTTCCTGTTCCTATGTCAGAGGAGAGAACCCACACCAGGTTTGCGACAATTTGTCCTGAGAAGCTGGAGTTGGCAACTGCTCCCCAGTGTGCCACCCTGCAGGATTCCAGGCTACTTTGCTGCTTATCCTTGTGTTTCCCAGAAGGCCAAAGCATCACTGAGCACTCAGGTTTCTCCTCTTTTTAAAAAGCTTCACACTCTTCTGCTGCCCCAGCTCCCCAGTTTTGCCCTCCCGCTCCCAGCATTCCTGCTGCCTGCCCTGCCTGTATCCACATATGGCTGCCAGACCTGGTCTGCCTGCTCTGCTCTGTCTCTCCAGGCTCCCCAGCCCTGTTCCTGGTAGGATTGTTGCCTCTCGCTGGTGCTGACTGCACATCCTGGCTGGTTCAGGCTGGAGCACTGAGGCTGTGAATGCACTTGGCACCACAGTGTCCATCATTCCCCTTTCCATCCCAGAGCATCAGCCCTGGCTTTGCCTGTCCCCTTCCTCTCTATGTGGTCTAACTGCCTTGCCTGCTGTATCCTTTCTCTGTTCCTTTTAGTATTCTTGATTTTACATTCTGAGTTTGTGTTTACACTCAAACCTGCCTGCCTGCTTCCCAGTTGCTCTGCAGTTTAGAGACAGCATGGGATGTTCCCCATCCTGACATGGTCTTTGGTGTGACCGTTGTTGTGGTGTCCTGCAGCTTCTCTCCAGTTGGGCTGGTGAGCTGTGAACAGCAGACATGGCCAGTATCAGGGGGGCTGGAGATGCCTGAGGTGAAGAGAGGGGCAGGGCAGCACCTAACAGGATCGGGGAAATTGCTCTAAGGACAAGGTTTTGCCCATGAGGGTGGACAGACCCTAGTCCTGGGCTCACAGAGCTTTGGGATGTCCTTATGTGGAGCTATTTGAACTGTACTTGAACAAAGCCCTGAGCAAATTGCTGCCATACCACAGAGGTTCCTATTCCCAGTCCCAAGCTCTAGCTCTTTCCTCTCTGCGAGACGAGGAGTTCTTTCATGTCTGGGTGACATTCATCCCATTGATTTCCCCCCACAATCCACATTCATGCCCTAAGGTTAGAAGCAAAGCCATAGTGTTTCTCTTCTACTTGCCTCTTCTCGAAGAAAAAAATCAGTTTTAAAGCCTTAGGAGTGTTTTCTGGACATTCTGTCGCTTCTGTCCTGGGACCACACCAGCTGCTTGGGTAGGGATATTCTCCATCATACTGATGTCCTGGGTTTTGTGTGAGCCTGGCAATTGCTCATGGAAAACCCCTCAGCTTGGCAGGATGGTATCCAGGTTCTCACTGGATTTTAAGCCAAATGTATCCAGCCTTCCTATACAAAACTGTACATTTCCCCTTAATCCGCTGCCTGTCTTTCCAGAACAAGCTTCATCCTTCTATATTAATATTCCAGTCATGAGCCTGAGCCCGCCAAGCCTTTGTTATGCCTATTAAATCATAATCTTGATCGCACATTTAGACTTCCAGCTCCTTTTGTTTATTCCTCTGGAGTGCCCCAACAGGGTGGGCATGCAGTAGGCTGACCCCTGTTCTCCTCTGTGCCTAAGGGCTGTGCTGGGCATGCCATGTCCCTCTCAGGTCTCCTGTGGCTTCTGCAGGCTGCAGGTGTGTGGCTTCACACCTATCCATGTGCTAGGGCAGCTGGCAGTGTAGTGGCTGGCCAGGCAGGCACCCCTTCCTCTTCCACCCAGGTGCCAGGAGGTCAGTGAGGGTAGCCAGGGAGGAAACAGGACATGGGGGAGCAGTGAGTACCCAAGCTGGGCCCAGAACAGCATCCGTCTCCATGCAGCAGCCCCAGAGCTGCTGGAGACAGCTTTGGGCAGGGGTGCCACTGGTTGGGAATGGTCTGCACTGAAGGCATTGAGGCACGAGGCTAGTAGGAGGGACGGGACTCCCACCTCCCAGGCCCCTCTGTGCTGGCTGCAGAGTCTGTGATGGTGCAAGAAAGGGGGTGCATGTGAGTTCTTTTCAGCCAGCAGCAGAGCACCAGAGCCAGGAAAAGCCAGGTTTGAGTTATTCCAGCTGCAAGGCTGTGCTTGGACATTGTCAGTATCTAGTGTAAATCCAAGTTCTGGGCATACTTCCCAGGGGTGTGAACCCTCTCCTGGAGCTTTGTGCTTTGTCATCAACACCGGATGGATAAACAAGCCCACTCAGTGCTGCCTGGAGCAGTCTCAACCAGCAGGATGTTCCCTGCCCACACCTCTCCAGTGCATCCCATATATTTAAGGCATGGCCCAGCTCAGAGGTGCCAAGTCCTTGTTTCCCAGAGGCAAACCAACTCACAACAGAGCCCAGGGAAATCAACAGTGCTAAGGCAAATGAGCTCACTAAACAGCCATCAGCTAGCTCAATGCAAGGAGCCTCCTGTCTTCCTGCTGCATCCATACAGCTGTTGCCTGGATCTAGCGAGAGCCAAGCCCAGCTACCAGGCTGGCAGCAGGAAGAGATGCCCTTGCTGGGCTACCCAGTATTCCCAACTCCCATGTGGATGCTGGACTTCCCTGGCCTGACAGGGGTGAGTGGGGCAGCTTTAGGGAGCTGTTCATCTGGAGCAGCCCAGGGCAAGGGTCAGGGCACCAGACATAAGATTTGCCACTGGCCCTGCCAGACCCCAGGCACAAGCAGGATCTTCCCACCACAGGGACCCCTGGCAACCAGTGCCCCATCTTTGACCAGCACCTTGCAGAGAAGCACAAATCTGTTGGGACACACTGGCCCTCCAGGAGAGGAACACAGTTTCCCTGAGCATCACCCCAGCCAGGCTGTTTCCACAGCTTTCCAGGGAGTTGTTTTTTTCCCCAGGAGATATGAGCTGATAGGGGTTGGAAGAAGGAGCTGGGAGGAGTGAGTAGCTTGGCCACAGAGGACCAGGAGCACCCAGGGCTGCAGGAGTGGAGGCAGAACAAGGTTCTTTGCTCTGCAATGAGGGGATAAGGGACAAGGGGCAGACACTGGGACAAGTAAAGCTCAGGCTGGGGTAGGCAGCTTCCAGTGTTCCATGAGTCATCCTGCCATGCTCTGAGCCAGGGTCACCACTGAAGATGAACAGGGAAGGAAACAAGGGTATTTTTTAAGGTCTGTGCTAGAGCTGAATGCTGTGGGATAAGGAAGATTCCTTTCTGAACAGAAAACTCAGTTTCATTTTCCTTGACACAATGAAATAATTTCTTACCTTTGGATATATCACAGCAATACTTAGGGAACTAAAAATATTCCATTCCATACTGTCACAAACCCTGCTGAACCAGCCCGATTATTTAATGGGAATTAATGGTGCTGACTATTTCCAGTTCCCTATGTGGGCAGAGGTGGGTCCCACTACAGATAGTGCCCTAGAACAGCACCCTAAGGCTCCCTGGCACTGTGCAGCCCTGGCAGGTGTGTGATGTGCCCCTGGGGCATCAGCTGTGTGTCACTGATGGGGAAACTGAGTCAGGCAGCAGCCAGGCATCACTAAATTTTGTATCCACCATGTCAAGGGCCGGTGCTGCTGTTCCTGAAACACTGACAATAAAAAAGCCCAAACCCAAGAACCACTACAGTGTCAGTTCATTACTGGAGCCTGGTCCTGGCATGGAGGAAGGGCCCCACTCATCCTGATTTGTCCCCTTTGGGCAACTTCTTACAAGGAACAATGATGCTGTCCCAGGGGGAGGACAAGATTTATTCAGGTCCAAAGCAAGTAAGTTGTAGGAGAGGAAGAAAAAAGGGACAAGGCAAGACAGAAGCAAACAAGAAAAATTTCAGGCATATATTTTTGGGGCAAAAATGTGGGTTTCCTGCAGGACCAGTCAGGCAGGTGGGGAGGAATAGGGGCATGAGAAGCAGCCATTTCCTGCAAGTTTCAGCAAGAATAAACTTCAGGGTAGTGGGAGGGAGGGTCTTGGAGTGTGAATGTACTTTGGGGAGCCTCCAGTACCTTTTCAGGTGGAGAGACCCAGAAGGATGACCCCAGCCTCAGCCCAGGGTTGCAGCACATGCAGGAGAGCACCACACAACACCGTGAGAGAGGTGACTCTTGGCATTGCCCCCAGCTGGCACCCTGCCCCACTTGCCAAAGGTGCCCCATCTTCCCAGTCCCCCTAATCCCAGGTGACCCTGGCTCCTGTGGCTGTGCAGGAGGGAGTGGTATATGGCACCCTCTGAATTAATATTAGCCTGTCAGCTGCTGCTCTCCTGCCCCTAAACACTGGTGGCTTTTACAGCCACTGCTTGGCTGCAGGCTGGGGCTCTTGTGGCCGTGGGAGTCAGGGCACCTCAGCAAGCAAGGAGCAGCTCCCTGGGACATCCACAGTGCCATCCTCAGTGTCCCAGGGCAGCCTGGCACCAGCCATCCCCCAACAGCCCCACTGTCCCCTCCCCATTCCCACCATGCTGTCTCTGCTCTTGCTCCCCTGTCATGGCAGTCATCAGTCACAAATGCTGCTTTGTATCCCAACGGCCAACAACTGCTTAGGGAGGCAATTACTACTTCATTACACAAAATTATGAAGACATTTATTTTCACAGTAATAGCAGGTCTGGTCTGATGTGAATTCCTCCTCACTGGGGTATTATTCTCCCTGGAAAAGGGAGCTGCTTCTGTGCTGGGTTTGTGCTGGCACCAGGACACAGCTCACCAGAGTTTTGCTGCAACAAGTTTCTGCAGAATGAAGGTGAGTCTATGGGTTGCAAACAGCCACTCTGGGTGGTCTCCATGTCCCCAGTGTCCCAACCCTTGCAAGAAGCCTGCAGAAGGTGGATATGCATGATGGCTCTGGACCAAATAACTAATCCCATCCCCAGGGTGACTCAGCCTGGAATTATTCTAGAATTATCAGGAACAGCAGCACCAGACATACTTATGGTGGATGTGAGATTTAAGGCATAAGAACTCTGGTATTTTCAAGGGAAAATGGCTCCTGGCAGAGTGCGCTTACGTCCCAGAAAACCAACTGTGTTCTGGGCTGCATCCCCAGCAGCGTAGGCAGCAGGTGAGGGGAGGCGGGATTCTCCCTCTCTGCCCCACTCAGGCGAGACCCCACCTGCAGAGCTGCCTCCAGCTTTTGAGTCCCCAACACAGGGAGGAAGGACATGGAGCGGCTGGAGTGAGTCCTGTTGGAAGTTAGGATTTTTCCTTCTTCTCAGGGAATTTTCTCCCATCTGTTGCCTAAGAGATCATAACAACCGGTACTTAAGAGAGACAAAAGAAGTGGTCAAGCTGGGGGGAAGGGATGCAGCTGTCTACTCTCTTAGCTGAGGGCTTTTCTCTTGGGTAGGGCAGAGAGAAATACCGCGACATTTTTGGCTGGGGGCTGAGCTCAGCTCCTCACTCGCTCTCGGGATCAAAGGGGAACGGTCGAGTTGCTGCCACCGCGGTGTCCAGCCCGGCACTGCTTCTTCCTTACCATGAGTGAACCTCTTTTCATAAGAGCAGCCGGTGAACTGGGACCTTATTAACTCCCGATCCGACTGGAGAGGACCCTCACCATCTACTCGAGTGCCTCAGGGGAAAACCCCAGGGCCCTGAACCCTTCCCGGAGGGAGCATCTCCCCGGCTTCGTGCGGCAGCTGCCTGCAGAAACCCGCCTGCTGCTGCTCTGGGCGTTTTTGTTGTGCTTTTACCTGACACCCTGTGCCCCCCGGGAGTCCCGGCTGCTTCTGCCACCGCTTGGGGCTTAGTGCTACACTTCGATTGGAAGCCTCAGGGAGTCTGCTCGCCTCTGCCATTGCAGCTGCTGCTCGGAGGTTCCTGCTGCAGCCCATTCAGCTTCCCGAGTGTCACCGGGTCCGGGACCGGCTGCTTCCCGTGAGTTTCCACAGGAAGCCCCTTCTCCATCCCTGCCGCCAGCCCGCCCGCCATTACCGTGTGGAGAGAGGCGGCCGAGCTCGCGCCACAGCGCCCCCTGCAGGCGCGGGGGAATCATCGCCCCCACCCTGCCCGGCCGGGAGCCAGCAGCGCCCCTGCCGGCTGTGCCCGGAACTGCACCGCAGGGGAAGGCGCCGGCAGAAGGCTGGGACTGGCTCTGTGCATCTGGCTGCTGCTGCTGCCGGGGTTGGTGCTTGTTTGCCTTGTGATACGCACACACACACACGGAAAGAACTGCTGTTCCTCTTCCTATATCTTTGCCTGAAAGCCCTGGAATTTCAAAGTTACAATGATTCAGAGGGAAGGGGGTCATATTCTCCATTCCAAGGGAGGTCTCTGTCTTCTTTGGCAGACACCTTCAAACCAAGACAGCCCAGATAAGAACATAGGGATGGTCCAAGGGCAGAAGGGAGCCCTTCTGCTTTGGAGCCAGGCTGGGAGAGCTGCAGGTATTTACCTGAAGAAGAAGAGGCTCCAGGGAGACCGCAGAGCCCCTTCCAGGGCCTAAAGGCACCAAGAGAGATGGAAGGGGACTGTGAACAAGAGCTTGGAATGCCAGGACAAGGAGCAATGGATTCCCACTGTCAGAAGGAAGGGTTAGATGGAATACCGAGAAGAAATTCTTCAGGGTGCTGAGGTCCTGGCACAAGCTGCCCAGAGAAGCTGTGGCTGCCTGTCTTGGTTTTGGAAAGACAGGGACCAAAGAAAAAGGGAAACTTCCCTCGGGTTTTGTTATAATTTCAAAATTTAAAGAGAGGCCTTAGGCAACGATAAGGAGGGTAGGAATAACAGTTTTTTACTAGTTAGTCTAACAAGGTAAATTCACAATAATTACAATATTGACAACAAACAGAACTAGAGGAGAAAAAAAAACCAAAACAACAAATCAGTCACAGTTCTTCCTCTGGTAACCCCCCCCCCCCCCCCCCTCAGTACCGTCACAGGCAAATAGGCTAGCGGCAGCTCTAGGAGGGTGAGATAATTCCGAGGGTTCACAGTGGCTGGAGCTGTTGGAAAAGAGTGTCCCGGCTGGCAGGGGCTGTAGAAACAGCGTGGGGAGACTTCGAGCAGAACTGAAGAAACTGTGGGTGCAGGGCAGGGAGGAAACGGGTTCCCAAAATCCCGGGGGGACACACGAAGAGACCGGTGGTCCGACGGAGTCCGAGGTGAAGGGAAAAGTCAGAGCTCTCTGCCTCGCCGAGACGAGCAGCCCTGGCCGTCTTCCCCAGAGCAGAGCAACTGCCCCCCAGCGAAGTGGAATCAATGTCTCTGTGTAGCTGCTTCTTTTGTTTGTTCCCGAGCACTCATAAGTACCGAAAAGCACCCAGCCATTAGTTTCTTAGCAACTTCTGGGAAAAAATTCTATAAGAAATCAACCCAACCCCCAACACTGCCCCTGGATCTCTGGGAGTGTTCTGTGGCCAGATTGTACAGGGCTTGAAGCAGCCTCGGATGGGGTAAGGTGTCCCTGCCCAGGGCATGGGGCCTGTACGAAATAACCTTTTAAATGCCCCTTCCCACCAAAACTAGTCTATGATTCTGTGTTTCCAGAAACACTGTCCATGGATAAAGGCTGAACAGGACTGTGTAGTGCTGGTCTATGTCCTTCCTGTCCCTTGTGAAGCATGAAGCCATGGCTGAAACCCATCCTGTCCTGCCTGTGACCTGCAGCCCTGTGTTCCTGACGGCCATTGTCAAACTGAGATGAGAAAACTACTCCACATCCTTGATTTCCCCCTTTCAGCATGACACTTTGATTTCCTTTGTTTTTGTTTTTGTTTTTGTTTTTGTTTTTGTTTTTGTTTTTGTTTTTTTTTGGTTAAACCTCCCTTGTCATTTTTCCAGTTTATTCCTTTTGCTCTTTGACCCAGGGAGGTTCCCCTTGCAGGGGAGGAGTCAGGGCCCATCTCTATAAGGGCAACACAGTCATCAGGGGGCCATGGTTAAGCTGGAGGGATGTGTGAGGGTCTGTAGGACTGGGCTGACCCTGTTTGGATGTGTTCAGCCCCAGTGAAGAAACTCTGGGTCTAGGGCAGGCCAGGAGCTTGTTATGACCTGTGGTAGAAAGGTAAATAAATTATATAAGAAAGGCCTCATAAAATCAGGCCTTGCTCTGCTAAATTAATAGCTAGCTTGTCATTTCTATGTGCAGCTAAAGTAGCTTGCAAGTTGTCATGTGAAAACAGTCTTGGGAATGAAAGTTCATTAACACAACAAACTATTGCTGGGTGAAAAACAACTGCACCTGCAGTAAATAAGAAATCTATCTCATGGGAATCAGGGAACAAAATATATAACCTAACCGAGAACAGAGAGATTTGATGGACAAGCAAAATACCTTTTAATAACCAATGAGTGAAGTGCACGCCTTTAGTGAAAGGAATGTATGAAAGGGAAAAAGCAGTTGAAATAAAAGCTTTTGGAAACTTTTGGTAGTTATAGTGTCACAACCACCTCTACAGCGACAGTGACCCATCTCTAAGGCAGGGTAAATTCTTGTTAATAAATCCCTTGGACTGAATTGGAGTAAAATAACACTGAATGACCAGTGTATATTTGAGGCAGATTTATTTTTAAAAGATTTAATTGTAGCAGAAAGGCGGTAGATGGCTGGTTTTGGTTTTCCTACGAAAGTATAAAAATTGCATGAATAAAATATATACGAGCAAAAGAAAAAGAAGGAAAGGACAAGAGTAGATGGTGGAGAGGACAAATATCACCACCAGTGAGGAGACTTTATTGCAATTCCAACATCTGTGGTCAGAGTAATGGTCACAGGTCCATTAAGAATGGGGGCTGTAAAACATAATGTCAGGTTATATACATCCAAACTGTCATGGGAATGCCTATATCCTTCTCCAGGGAGGGGATTCTTTATATCTGATATAATAGTATGGGACACACATAGTTTTCTGCTGGAGAGTTCCTGAAAAGAGTCCAGGGCTACTTGGCAATCCTTGGCGGTATTGATCCCCCTCTATTAATCTTGCCCCTCCTTGACTCCACTTCTCCACTTGTGCTGTGTTGTGTGGTCAACATGGACCTAAACAGGAAAATAGGCTCCAGAAACTTCTTCCCTACCTCTGTAGGGCTCCCCTTTCCAGGCATATCTTGTTCCATCTATTCAGTGTTTGAGGCATAACAATGTATGAATTCCACTGTCCAGGCTTCTGCAGAGCTGGAGAAGTGTCCAATGCTCATCCCAGCCATCATCCTACTCTCTTCCCAGCTGCTGCCACCAAAAAATGAGGAGCTTTCCTTGGTATGGAGCTGTCAGGGGTTTCTTAAACATGTCCATGGTGAACAGGAGCCTAGAGATACTAGAGAGACACAGGCATCAGTGCAGGTCTCTGCCAACTGCAGGAGGCAGAGGGTGGAACTCATGGGAGCTCTGCCCAGAAAGAAGTTCACGAAGCCCATGGGAGGTTCCTACAGGACAGTTTTCAGGCTGTGCATGGAAACAAAGGTAGTGGTGGGTGAGAGCAGAAGCTGGAGCTGTGGTGGGGCTGCAGTGCCTTGTGCCCACTGGGCTTGGCACTTGCAGGATGTGTTAGAAACAGGCCAGGAGACCAGCTCCTCTGAAAAAGGCTTTTATTAAGGACAGTTTTGGGTGAGGAACTCAAGGAGTCACACACACCACCACTGCTCCCAGAAGTGACACACAGGAAGAGGTGATCAGCTTTGCCAGGCAGCAGAGCTGGGACTTCTGTCCTCATGAGAGTCCTCAGGAGGACACTTGCTGGCTTGTTGTCCACGGGTGTTACTCTGGTCCAGTTCTTTGATGTTATTGTGACTACAACCAGACTGTAAATGTGGAATTGAAAAAGTAGCTGCTTCTTAACTGCCAAGATAGGTCTTTTTATAGTCTTCTATTTCCATGTTGGCTTATTGTTCTTAGGGGGTTTTATTTCCCAGTAGTACTTGGTGTCTCTTCATTTTCATATGGTCTTGTGTGCAGTTCTGTGCACCATTTTTGGGGAGCAATGGAGGCAATACTTGACATGAAGGGGGTACAGGTACAAGGTAAGGAAAAACAATTCGGGGCATTGACAATTTAACAATAACTTTTAACAACCAGGTAACAGGTAAACCTTAACAATGATTAACAGTGACCAGCTTGGCTAAACAGGCACTCTGAGTGTGTTTATTTACCACAGGATACACAGTGGGGCTTCCCAGGAGGCAGCTGGTGCTGGGTCTGCCAGCATCTCCCTCTTCCTTGGGCCCATCTGTCTCCAGAAATGCTGGACAGGGGGCTGAGTAGCTGCCAGGGCAATGTTGTCACCATTGGCTTCTCCTGCTGTCACACTGATCACAGACCAGCGCTGTCTTAGACAGCTGCTGGGCCTCCAGGGCAGGTGCCAGGCTTCAGTGGCACTCAGGGGGCCTCAGGGACTCAGAATTATGAGGTGATGGGGTGATGGGGTACTTTGAGGCTCAGGAGGTGCTTAATTCCAGTTCTTGCCCAAAGCAAACTGCCAGTGCAGTTGGGGTGGGTTACACATCTCCCAGGATGGAGCCTGTGCCACAGCAAGAGTGTTCTCAAGGAGACAAATCTTGGGCCTAGAGGTTTTGGAGTAGCTCTGCTGCAAGGAGGGGACTCAGTGGACTCCGTGGTTCCTGTGCTTCAGGTAGGCAGCCATGTGGGGCTGGGTTGCTCCCTCTCCCCTGGCACACACTGGTGCTCCAATCTCCAGGAGGCTCCAGGCTGTGCTGCTGCCAGGAGCTCCAGCCCAAAACATGACAGCTGTGCCAGGTGACTGGTTCCTGCTGCATCCCAGCCCTGCTCCTCTGTCCCGCTGCCCCCTGGGCTCCGAATGGCACATCCCGTCCTGCAGCAGGCAGTGCTGACTCTGTGTTCTCCATCAGCCCAGTCCCTGCAGGCAGGTGCAGTGCCAGGCCTGTGACACTGTGGTGGGGATCAGCCAGGGAGGAGTAGGCTGTGTCTGCAGCAGCTGGGGCCAAGGGCTGTGGCCCCTCTGCCCAGTGACTTCCATGGCACCTTGGAATCCCACCTTCACTCCATCTCCAGCAGGAACCTCATCCATACCAGTAAGCCAGAAGTGTCCCTATAGCCATTCATATCATCCCTGTTCGTACCTCAGGGGTATCACAGAGCAACAAACAGTCCCTCCTTAAACCCCAAACTCCCCACTGGAATAAATACAGCTGGGATTTATGAGCAAAAGGCTGGATGGAGCAAAATTCATCCCCTGTCCATCGTGCTGTGCCAGGGAAGGGACCTGGGTGCCAGAGCCAAGCTGGGAACACCAAGACCCCAACATCCACTGCCTAGGAGTCAGTGAGAGGTTGGGAAGAGGCTCTGGGAGCTCTTGGCAGGTGTGTGAGTGTGGCCAGGGATCCCCAAATACAGCATTCCTGCCTGTGGCCAACACGCAGATCAGCATGACTTGTAGCCCTCAGGGAGTAATGGGGAGGCTCTCAGCAACCCTTGTCTCCTGCCAGCCACCTGGTTCTTGGAGCAGGAAATCTCTGATGGAAGAAGCGAGAGATTCCAGGCCTCTCTCTGCACCAGTGCTGCTGCCCCAGAGCCCCTGTGGCTGCATGGCCAGTGTCTGACAGAAAGCATTTCTGCACAGCACCACCCAACTGCTCCCAGACTCCCACAAGGTGCCAGGAGCAGCTCCAGGTGCTCTGGACAGCTGGAACAGAGCTTGGGATCACAGGACACATCCTGAAACAAGAAGGTCCCCGGGGAAGAGGTCTTGGGAGGCAGCACCCCTACATCATACTCCCCCCCATCTGAGTCCCCACAACCTTCAGCAGAAGTCCTTGGTTCTCCTGGCTCTCCCACGATCCCTGTCCCCATCCCACTCACCTCTCATAGCCACAATTAAAATAAATTGACAAAATAAACCTAATTTGGACTGTAACTCTATTTCCTCAATCTGAAAGGCTGAGTCCTTTAGTCGATCAGCAGCAAGTCCCTACAGGCTCCTGCTGCTGGGGAAGACAGAGCCGTCACTGCACTAATGAGTGAATTAGCTAATGAAAACAGTATTTAAAATAATCACAATATTTCTTTATTTGCATGTAAAGATGACATAATAAAAGATAATTAGCAGCATGTGAAACAGTTTAACTACTCAATTTTCTCAGTTTAGCTAATTAATTATCTTACTAAAATGCATCATTATGGCTAATTTTAGAAAATTCAGCAGCTGCAAGGTCAGAGTGGGAACAATTTCAATTTGTAATTGGAAGAAACATTAAAGTGAGTCAGATAATCTTTTATTAGATAATAATAATAATAATAATAATAATAATAATAATAATAATAATAATGAATCACATAAGCATACATAAAGTACTTTAAGAGGCAGAAAGAGACACAGAATTGTTTAATAATGTCATCAGATCGGCTTCGTTAGGGGCTGCTGTGGGAGCATGAGGGCACTGGGCCCTCAGCCCCACCTGGAGGAACATGTAAGTAACCCAGTGCTGGCTTGGGGATGCCTCTGTTGGGAGGGGGCTGGAGCACCATGGAGGGTCTGTCCTGGCGCCCCCACCGCTCTCCCTGCCCTCAGCCTGTGCCAGCAGCACCCCAGGTCCTGAACAGGAGGGTCCTAGCCAGAGGAGTCCCAGCAGACCACCCTTCCCCTGGACTGAATGGGAGGGCTGGTCAGGGATCCCCAGGACTCACCAGAGTCCACTCTACAGGGTGGTTGGAGGAGACTGTGGGACCCCAGGACGGCAGGAAGGCATGTGCTGAAAGACACCAGCTCCTGGTGGGAATCCCTCCGGGATGTGGGCAGAGGGAATGTGGCAAGGGTGACCTGTGCTGGGGAATTCAAACCCCAGCTGGGGCACAGGGCTGAGACACGATAGAAGGCAGCCCAGGACCACTGTGGCACTGACCACCAGCCCCACATGCTGGCCCCACCCCCCAATCCCTCCTGGGCACCCCTGCTCTGCCTGGGGTCTGCCCTGGTGAGAAGAGTCTTTACCATGCAAAAGCAGCCTGTTCCCCCAGAGCTGGCAAAGGGGGTGATGCCAATGGCCATAAATCCTCCTGTCCCACTGGGACCAACTCTGGGGACAGCCAGCAATGGAGATGGACTGGCCCATCTCTACCTCTCCAGTAACACCTTTGTAAGGATCCCTGGTGTGAGCCCAGAGCTGTAGTGTGTCACCCCTTCCCATCATATTCTGCTCAGGTGCCAGGGGTAGCTGGGCCCCTCTGTGTAGGGTGGCTGCTTTTGGTACAGCAGAAATCTAATATATCTATTGTTTATTAATGTTAATTATATTATAGAAAAATAAATATAAAAGAGAAGAAAGTCTCATGGCTCTTGCAGGAAGGAGAAAACAGGTTTAAACCTCACCTGCACCCAGGTGAGCCTCCACCCAACTCCCGTGGCTGCTGCTGTGCCCTGGGTGCTGCCCATAGATTCCAGAGGGTGTGCCTGGTGGGAATGAGGGAGATCCCCAAAACAGCATGAAAAGTCAAAAGCCAGGGCTGAGGCCCCTGGGATGCCGCAGTAATATGCTGCCTTCTTACATAATGGAGATGACCTGACCCACACCCTAGGATGACCAGTGGCCCCCAGAGCCCTGGGGTACACAGTAAATGTGACCATTGGGCAGCCCAGCGTCACCAGGGACATCCCAGCAGCACTGATGTGGGCCAGGGTCATTGGGGGCACTGACATGGTCCAGGGCTACACCATCAGCACCTACCTGGCCTGGACACACTCTGCCAGCACTCATCTCTGCAGCAAGTGTGCTGGGGATGCCAGTAGCCATGGCTCAGCCCAGTTCCACCTTCAGCCACTTACCCCGCTCCTGACAGACATTTGATCACTGCAGGCAGCCAAACATTTTCTCAGTTTAAAATAGTAACTAAATTACATTTCACCCTGGACAATTATCTGTACTGCAATTTGGCCTCATTTGTGGTCAAAACCAGCCATGCTACAGTGAGAACAGGGTGTTGGTGTGCCATGCTTCTGCCTCCTCAGGAAGTTTATAGGAATAGCTGATGAAAATAGAGGGCACTGGGGAGGAGTCATCTCCTCTACGCTCCAGTGGCAAACATGCCACCAGCTCCTCTGCTTGACATGGGGTGTGCCAGCTGATGTGTGCCCCATGGAGCAGCTCCCCTTCATTAACAACAAATTAGTAGTTAATTCTCATTTCTGGCTGCAGCAGAGGACACAGCCCTGACTGCTTCACACTGTGGCCACTCTTTGTTCATACGAGGATTTATTATTCCTGTTCTTGCAGCAATCACCTGGTGGTGCCAGGTCACTCCACTCTCATGGAATGGAGCACCTGAGGAGTATGGGGAAACTTTCACAGAAACCAGGAAGCTGCTCCCAGCTGGACCCTCCTGCCCTGAGGACTTGGAGGCCACAGTCACTGGAGCTGCCTTTAAGTTCCTGGGCTCACAGGGGAAGGTTGTTCCCCATAGTGCAGCTACACAGATCCCATCTGCCAAACACCACCCGTTCCAAGACTTGGCTGATGGAGACCCACTCCCAATCCAAAGCCTTAGGTTTTTAGATTTCTAGCCTCCCTAAACAGCTGTATCAATTCCTCCCAAACAGGAAAGAAGAAAGCATCAGGCTCCAAACCAGCCCCAGAACACCCTTCCTGCCCCTGGCCCTGCACTTTGAGACTGCAGAAGAAGATATTCAACTGTTTGTCACCAGTGTTTGTGATTCTTCAGAGATCACTGAACCTGCTTCAACTTCCCTGCAGTGTTGTGGTGAGGAGATTGGGTGGGTGCTACTGAAGATGAAGCCAGCAGGAAAACAAATGTTCACATATCCCAGCTTGAGGTTTCTGGACCAGTCACTTCAGTGCTTTTGTTTGAGTCCTCAGGTGGGGCAGCTTGGGCAAAGTGCCAGAGCTGCTACAAAGGTGAAATCTCAGGGACGGCACAGGGCCCCTGCCAGAGAAATAGCCCCTGCACTGGAGCAGCAAGCACAGAGAAACACAGCAGCCCTGTGTTTCTGCAGCCCTGACATAAAGAGCTCAGAGATGGTCCAGGGGGATCTGGCTGGATGGCACTGACATCCAGCCCAGTTCCCCAGGGCTCGCTGGGTGCCTCACCCTCATGTGCTGCCCAGCCCCTCTCTAAATCCAAAGCTGTGGAGTCATATCGTAATCCCTCTCTGCCCAGATAGCAGAGCCTTCACCCTCACAGGACTCCACACCTGAAGGATACAGCTTTTCCCCATTCTGGGTGGCTGTCTGGAGTGGCTGCACCACAGGGAACCCACACCTAAGATGGGAAGCAGCACATGGAGTGACCGGAGAACACTGGCATTGCAGGAGCATCAGGCTCCCTTCAAAAGCTAGTCTTTCATGTTTTCACTCCCCAGACTACTGAGATGCAACATGATTTCCTTACCTGTGAGCCACACTGTTCCCAGAGCTACTGACGTGAAGAGGGTGTGCAATTCTGCTACCTCTGTCTGTTGTTGTCGTGGGAAACATCTCCAAGGGAGAATTTCTAACAAGGTTTTGGAAAACACTAAAAATTGATCACTGCAAAGTTACTAGATAAGAATCTTTAAAATTTATTGGACTAATTGTGTTACATTCAATATTTGATGTGTTTCTCCTGGACAAAGAATTGGTGTAAATACAAACAAGCCTTTCTGTGCCTTCCCTAAACAAATAAGAGATAAAATACTAGAGACAACGGAACATAGCTCACATCTTCATATTTACATTTTACCTTTACTTTACAACTTAGTGCCAGGAATATTTACAGAAAAATACAGTAAGAACAGAACGCTCATGTCTTGGCAACATACAGGAATTCATACAAATTGTCTATGATTGAAGCACATGATATCTGCCGTTCTCACTTTTAACTGCTCCTGCTAAATCCATGGGGAAAAGGGCTGTGTTTGCCTTCAAAGGTATCACTCAATTACACAATCACAAAAATGCATAAAATTTGTCCGTGAGGCTGAAATTTAGTTCTTTGCTCTTCCTGGGCATGCAGAAATTTGTGAAAAGAAACACTGTGACCTATGGATTATCCAGCAGGTATAGCCCAGGGGCAGCTAGGGCTGCTCCTCCCTCCAACCTTGCACACTGCTACCCACAGATGCACCAGTTTCCACAGGCACTGTCCTCCCTCTCTCCTGCTTGCTGTAAAGTTTTAATGCCTTTCTAGAAGTACCTTTAAAAGAATGGCTTTTCTTTAGAAGTCTATTAAGGTACTAAAACGTAATTTCAACACTGTGTTTAACAATGTGACAGTGGTCACCTCCTGCTCTGTTAAAACAGAATTATGAACCCAAACTGAAAGGTTTGATGAAAAGGAAGAGTCCCAGTTTAATTACTATGGAACACTTGCAGGTCAGTGGGGTGGGGAGTGTCAGCGCTCATCCTCTCTGATGGACTGGGATGCTGACCCAAGCACCAAGTCAGAAATTTTATGCAGCAGTTTGTGATATTTAAAAAAAAAAAAAAAAAAAAGTTGGGATTCTTGGCTAACTCTTGTAATCACCATGGAAATAAACCTCATTTGCTCTGACCCTTCAGGGGAAAAGTTCTCAAGATAGTATCCTGGACTAGCTAAAGCCATCAGAGTCAGTCAGACTTTGAGAAGAGATGGACATAATTCCCAGACTGTGGGGTGCATTTTGTTATGAAGCCTGAGATCTCCACACATCCTGGAGAAGGAGGGACAGTCCCTGCAGGCACCCTGCACTGACACAGGGCACCCACTGCTGTGACCAGCACACAAACTCAAATGAGGGATGGCAGCACAATTCTGCATCACACCATTTTTATAATGAACTGTGATTTCTCTGAAGGCTCATGTTTCCAGAGAGCCAATCAGCCACAGCACCTGTAGCCTGCTCACAAGCTGGTTCTACAACTTGATACATGTTTTATTAAACATCCATCCCCTGGCACTGGGAGTGGCCACAATGCACCCAAGTTCCCTTCCTGCCAGAAGAATGACTCCTAACAAGTCATATGGCTCTCACAGCTGTTACTGCTCCCATGGGTGCCTTTAGGTGAACATGGAAATAGACCCAAGACAAACCTTCAACCAAGCACAGATATTTTTAAAGAAAGTAAATCTTCAGGCAGTCCAATTGGCTATCCCTGCCAGAAAGCACTCAGGGTTTGTCCCAACACCCCTGTCTGCATTCGTGACTACTCCCAGCTGCCTGACAGCAGCACCTGCTGCAGCTGTGCTGCATCTGCATAACACTCTGCTGAGTTAGGTAGGGTTGCTGTTTCACTATCAGTGTGCAGACACAGGGATTGCCCAGGATGTATATTGATTACACATGCATTGCTCATGCCTTTTAAACCAGTGGGCTCAAGTGTGTTTGGCCATTAATTAAATCCAATAGTTGTGGGTAAATTTAGCATCTGTGCATTAAATTGCTCCTGACAAGATTTTGGGAGAAGAATGAGGCAGTCCAAATTCCCTGCACAGCTTGGGCAATCCACCCAAATGCTGCCCTGGAGTTCTTCCTGCTATGTGGCACCTGGGCAGCACCAGGTATGGGCCAGCCAGCATACATCCTGCTACAGTTTTCTTTGTGTGGTTTCCTTTTTTCACTTTTTATTCATCTAGATCAAATTCCAGAGCTTCTGAACTGAGAAGTCAGTGCAAGTCATAACTTGTCCCCTGCATCAAGCACCCACCACCTCAAACTCCTTTCACATGTATTTTTAGGGGTCTGTTTTTCCATGAACTCTTTGTGAAAAAAACACATGGAATGCCAAGAACGAGGTCTGTCCTTGACAGATAAGTTGTAATGAAACACTTAAGACTACTTCAGGTCAGAACTGCTACAAAAAGCAGCTCTGAAATATCAAAATTCAATGCCTGACAGGTATTACTGCAACACATAGCACAGCTTATTAAAACCACTTTGGAAATGATGTGAATAGCTCCCCAAATCCGTGTTCACTCATCCTCTTCCAGTACTTGGTGCTGGAAGGATCAGGATCCCTGCTGCTGTCAGGCTACACCTCCCCAGGAGTGTCAGCCACAATTCACTGCTGCAACACCACCTGGGATGCACAGGAGCCACAGGTGCTCCCAGGGCTGCCCATGCCCATCACATTTTTGAGATCTCAATATCACACTTGTAGCTGTAAACATCTTTTCCCAGCACATCCTTTGATTCCTGAACACATCAAAGCCACAGGCTGAAAATGAAAACTCCTGACCTAGGTGGAAGGGAAGCGCTGCTCTGAATGTGAGAACATA
Source organism: Certhia americana (assembly GCA_018697195.1). Lineage (NCBI taxonomy): Eukaryota > Metazoa > Chordata > Aves > Passeriformes > Certhiidae > Certhia > Certhia americana. Next base: position 14,036,424 of record CM031874.1, read on the forward strand.
CAGAAGATTCCAAACAATGTGAAGTTGTAACTCCAAAGGGGCTTTCATGGCATTGAAATTAATGTGGAAAAGAAAAATCAGTGAATTTTCTTTTGGAGTTGTTTAGTCTGTTTAATTGGAGCTTCTGAAGAGTGTTGTAGAAGCTGCAAAAACTGTTCTCATGCTATAAATAACGGGGAGGAGGCAGCCCCAAAATCCCAGATTTCAATCCAATGGAAAGATGGCAAGTGATGTTTATGCTTTTTATGGAAATGGTGAGTAGGTGATACAGATGCTTCAAAATAAATTAAGTAGTTACATAAAAAAAAAAAAAAAAAAAAATCTAAAAATAAAAATTAAGCTACTGAAATTAAATGTGACATTTTGCAACAGATCTGAAAGTCATAACCGTGCTTTTATATAACCAAAAGCTCTTATCCAATAGTAACTCCTTTTGGAAAGTCAGTTAATTTCGGGTGGTGGTGCCTGTCTCATATGCAGATGGACTTGCTCGGAGCCCTGGAGGGGCACACAGCATCTGGGCTTTGAATTTCAGGGCCTGTTCTTTTCAAGCAATCTTCCTCCTCTTGCTTCTGGTACACAAATGGGTTACACCCAGTGAAGGATCTTCTGTTGAGCACTGAAGTGGGACTGAAAATGTCTTTGAAGTTCTTATAGGGAAAGTTAATGCTCTGGAACAGTCTCTTCCTCCAAGGAAAGATCCTGCTCCCATGCCCTTGGACGTGTGAGTGCAGCAAGGTGTTTAATGGCAGGTTTTTGTATTCTTATTTCCATCCTCATATGCAGAGATGGCTTTACTTTGATTGTTTTCTCCTCAGAGCAAGACACCTACATTTCCTAATTAGTCTGGGAAGGATGACTGGGTGAAGAGATTATTTTGCTAGCATCCAGGAAGACTGGAATTCAGTAATCTTCTGAGGGTAGGTGAATCAAGTCAATATCCCAACTGCAATGTTTCAGATTCATTTCTCATTCCTCCCACATGGTATCTGCTGACTTGTGCTAGAACATGATTTCCTGAATTCTGGAGGGCTGAGAAAATTTGTTGTTGTTATTTGACTGTTTTCATTAGTGTAGCCACCAAGCTCTGATCTAATTGTCCTGGAAGGATAATGACCTAGGGATTGCAGTTCTTGAGCCCAACCTCCTGGAAAAGCGAGGTATAAAACTCTGGCTCTAGCTGCCTGTTCCGATATTTATTGACAATATCTGCTATTTTCTGTTTTCGGCGGACGTGGGGGGGGTTGTATGAATCACTTTCCAGCCTCTTTCTCCGACAAATATTTATTACTGTCTGTCTCACTAAAAAACCTGAAAAAGAAACAACATTTCAGTCAAGTTTAAATTCAGTCCTGCACCCCTTTGCTGGCTTCCCAGCCAAAGACAATTTTGGGTTCTGTCCCATCTAAACCCAGGGGAGATGTTCAGCACCACCAAGTCAAGAACTTTTCTCCATGAACAGTTGATAACAGACAGCCATGGTCCCCAAGCTTGTAAAAATCTTCACTGTAAAGAATGAAGAATGGGACTCAGTGGTACCCTAAACTGGCTGGAGGAGAAGGAGACGTATTCCCTGCTTTTTCAAAGCCAAGCAGCTGCCTGGAACAGCACCCTTGGGATAAGAGGGCAAATCCAGGGCAGTCAATTCAAGAGTCACAGTACCACAGCCCCAGCTAGGTCACACATCTGGACCTTATGTGGGCCCTGAGGTCACCAGGTAATTCCAGGGAAGCCCTGAGAAGGAAAAAAGTACCTGTCAGTACCTTTTTCCAGTAGAAATTGCAGAGCCTTCCCCTTGGAAATGAGGTGAGGAAAGACCTGATGGGTTGTAGCTGCACTCTGTAACTCACACTGCTGGATGCGGATGAAAGAGGAGGTGGGGAACGGAAGAAGTAGCACACAAAAGCTGGCTGCTAACTTTATCTTATTTTATTCTGAAATTTCTGTGCTTCTAAGAAAGCAAGTACCCCCTTTGCTGTTTCACAAGCTCTTTCTTAAAGACAGAAACATTTAGAGGACCTCACACAAACTACACCTGCTGAACTTAGAGATGGAAAATGTTCACTATATTAACAGTCTTGATGCAGCAGAAAAACAAGCCCAACTATAGGAAAACATATCTGATAGTTTATCAGTAAAAGCCACTGTCATCAGCTGAACTCATAAATTTTATTTAAGGGCCCAGGTCTGGCTTCAATTTGCCAATCACTGAATAAAGCATACAAACGCCAGAACCTGAAAGTAACCTCCAACAGCAGCTTTACAGTTATGTACAGGTATCCTAATGTTCATCACTTCATTTTACTCTGTCCTGTGTACTGCCCTCACTGGGTGGTATTTCCATTACTGAAGCTAAATAGTACCAATACCAGGACAGGTTCATGAATCCATCCAGAACAGGGGAAAAGACAGGCACACATGGAACTTGTTAACACACACCTGCATGGTATTTTTATGGAAAACATAAGAAAATCCTCAGTTCCTGTGGTTTTAATCCCTGTCTGGCTTCTAAACCAGATGGCACAAACAGCATGCCAACAAAGTAAGAAATTCCAGTCCTCTGGTGCACCTTGATTCTCTGTGCTGAACACCAGGGCCTCATTTTGGAACTCTCCTATTAAAACAGACCTTGTTGCTAGTTCCAAGACCCTCTCTTGCAATCCTGGCAGCCAAGTGCTGCCCACCTGCTCCCTCTGTTGTTCCTGCTCCCACTGCTGCTGCAAAAAGCATGGCTTTCATTTGTTCAGTACTGCCTAACACTTCTTCCAAAAGACAGACTTCAGACTACCTATTTTGCAGGGGTTTTTTTTAAATAAACACATGCTCATTCCAAAAACCTTTTAGCTTACCAAGCGCTCTCCTACTGACTATCATTCCATCCACCAGTGGGATAACCATATTGAATTTCCCAGTTGCTCCTTGTAGTTTTATCCTGAATAAGCCGGTGTTTAAAGGATGGATGAAGATCACAGGAACTTCCTTCTCAGGAATGGTAGATCTTAATGGAAAAACACAACTGCTGAATCAGTTTTAAAGCACTAGTTCAATTAATCTGTAAATGAAAAATGACCCCCCCTTTAAGTGTTAAAACAAAGTTTTAAAATCCCTCATGGCTAAGGCAGCAGGATCCTGGGTCATGCTCTGGACCCTCAGGAGGGCTCTATCAGTTGTGCTGGGCCTATGATCTCTATCCCCACAGGACTGGAGTGCCCTGCAGCCAGGGTAGAGCATGAGAGCATGTATGCAGCATGCTCATTAACCACCTCATAAGGGAGCCAGTCAGGAGGGAGGCTCATCACAGACTCAGATAAAACTGCCCATTTTCTGTTCTTTGATTTATATTTTATCTGCAGTGATATGGAAAGCTCTTTCACTTTTTCAACCAAAAACCAGTCCACTGAGAAACCAATAAAAATAAGAGCGGTCTTACCTCAGGGAAGTGCTACTATTGGCTGTGGTTTCCACACCAGTGCTAGTCTCAGATACCAGATCAGGAAGGGGGAAGTTTTCTGTAAGAACAGGATGCACCAAATAAAGTTTATCTAATATAGTTGTGGATTTGTTTTTCTTGTGTACAAGTAAAGATTATTTATCATCAGTCAAAACTACACAGTCCTCAAGCATTTATACCACTGGTGTTCTTGCACAGCTAGTGTCTGTTTGGCTTCTAGTTTCAGCATTCATGGAGGGTACAAACACCTCAGCCATCTGCACTCAACAGATGCAATCCCAAATCCTCTATTCTCTCAACCCAAAGGTCAAAATCTCTAGAGGAACCATGAAAGCAGGAAAGAGATTAACTAATTCAACCACAAAAAGAGCTTTCAAATTATTATTTACTGCATCTTCACCCATTCACAAGTGGTCAGCCTCCAGAGTACTGCTAGGAGCACTGAAGAATGCCAACCACTCACACCTTCATTTTCTTTGAGCCCTAATCCCACAGACATATCATCCTTTCTCAAATCTAGGCCCTGTGGATCTCCACTATAACCTACAACTCTGCTATCATATACTTGGTAACAAAGACTAGATAATGAAGGTGAATGAGGAAAAATCTGCAAAGGTGAATGAAGAAAAGAAACTTGAATCCCTTAAGGGGATTTGGCGCTTCCCAACACCTTGTGCAAGGGTTACAACATGCTAGAGTTACTCACAGAAGAACAGTTCAGGCAGCAGGACAGTGCTTCCAACAGAAGGAGTCTAAGGCCCAAACCCAGTTGCCCTCAGAGCTGGGATGCTAAGGAGCTGGAGCAAGCAACAGCTTGAGCAAGCAGAGGGAGAGCATGGCAAGCCAAGGACACACTCAGGTGGAGTAAGAGGGAGGGCAGATAGCACCAGGGTGATAACCTTGACTACCAAGTGACAGCTTTTCACTGTCCAGACTCAAAGATGTACCAAAAGCAAAAGGCAAAAGCCAAGAACATAAGGAGCATATGGCAAAGCCTCTGGGCTGGGAGTCACTTCCAAGGGCTGCCCTCCTCTCCATCCAACTGCCAGGCTTACTGAGGCTCACAAACTCATTTCTTCAGCTTCAGGCCCAAAACTCTCAGATTCCTATGGCTGCTGAGAGAAACAGTCAAGCAGAAGCATGCCTGTGTAGCACAGCTGTTGCCCCTGCAGTGAAAGGGCTTTAGCTGCCACCCAAGAGGGAAGTGGGTCAGGGACACCAGCTTGGAACATACTCTGGGCCAATGTCTGGAAAAGGAAATGATAATGCAGAACTTGCTGTCTGCCTTCTGATCTCAGTAAGGATCTGAAGGACAAGGTGGTCTTCCTGAGAATTTATATCTACACTTAACAGGAAGCATCTTCTTGATTGCTGCTCCCATTCCCTTGGCTGCTTTACTCCAGAAGGAGCTAAGGCCTTAATTAAGGTCCACCCTTACTGCCAGACTGGGAAACAGGATTAGAAATCAAAGCAGAATAAAGCAGCAGTTCCTGGCCAATCCTGCAGACGCTGCTGGGCTAGGCCAGTGCACGGAGACTCTCACATAGCACTTATGCCAGGCCACAGCTTGGAACAAGCACACAAGGAGCTTCTGGGGACAAAGAATTCCTCAACACTGTTCACCATGGCCATGACATGGCTATCTGTAACAGGATAAGCAAAGCTAGGTCTCTCCCAGAGCAGTAGTACCCCGAGGCAGAGAGGAAACAGGTAACAAAGAAACAAAGTTGCAGGAGGAACAGGGGCTTTCCTGAGCAACACAGCAGAAATGGAGCATGGAGCAGGCACCCAGAGTGCAGAACAAAGGAGCCCTCTTCTGAAGAGAGAACATGAGTTCCCAAAGGTGCCATCACACCAAGCAGGATGACTCCAGAACAAACAGCAGGTGTCAAAAGCCATATTTTTAAAGGAAGAAAACCAGATCCACTCCTAGGAGACAACTGCTGAGGAGAACTCAAAAGCAGGGGAACATAACTGCCTTGGATTCTGAGCCTAAGAAGGTTCATGACATCATTTCACAGGAACTGCCAGCACTAAAGGAAACTTCAGACCTATATATGCCATTGATTCATGTACACCCTATGGATCACAACTCAAAAATGAAGAACTGATTCAGAATCTAGTGTTGTTACAGAAAATAATCAGGAATTATTTTGATTGTGAGAGTGGTGAGGCCTTGGCAAAGAGAAGCTATGGCTGCCCCATCCCTGGAAGTGCTCAGGCTGGACGGGGCTTGGAGCAACCTGGTTTAGTGGAAGGTGTCCCTGCACATTGGAAGGGAGTTGGGACTAGAGCTTTAAGGTCCCCTCCAATTCAAACTGGTTTGTAGTTCCATGATCTAGCATTTTATACAAAAAAACCAAACAAAAAAATCCCAAAAAAGAAAGAACAACAGTTTTTCCTCTGGTTCCTGCCCTGTTGTTACTTACCTATATCATCATAACGTTCCACCCAGACCACATACACTTTGGTTTCAGGTCCCATTGGTGGAATAGTTCGGCCCTGAGGCATCCTCTTGGATCTAGAAGTAGGACTGAGCTGTTTCAAACATAAGGGAAGAGTAGCATTTGCAAACATCGGCAGTCCAATAATGCAGCCAACAAGTACTTCCCATCTGCTCCTCAGTCCTTCATATCTCAGCCAGGTACAACCTCTGCCAGCTGTTGAGTAAGGGCAGCTGTGCTGGAACTACTCACTGCAATCTAGGTTGCCAACCTACTTGTATTCAATACAAACTAATATATTACATATTCAACCTTGAATCAGTTAAAAGTTTTTCTTAATGTTCTTGAAGACCTTAAATGAGAAACAAAATACACATTTGGAAGTGAATTCTAGACAAGTAATCAGCAGTAATAAGTCTTTTGCTTACAGATATAACAGTTCATGGCTTTCTGCTTTGTTAGGGAATAAAAGCAACTTCTGGTACTTCAGACACAACTGACACACTGTTTTAAACTGGGTAGGTGAGAAAAGTGCTCATATCTATCTATCCATCCTCAATTCCCAAGCATGGATTTGAGGCTGAATTACTCTGTAAATCCTATGTATACTTTTTCTTACGCGCATGTCAAGATTTCAGGATGCACAGTATTACCACTTAGCATGTCTAAGTTCTATATTTAAGTAATTTAATCTTTCTGTCTCCCACTACAGATGCAAATTTTGGCAGGAGCAAAGCAGACATCAAAGATTAATGGCAAGGAACAAGTAGCTCTACACACCAGAAAACCAAATCATGTACTATCAAAAATCATAAGCATTGCCAGCATGCTTCTTGAAAGAAAAAAAAAAAAAGAAAAAAAGCACCATTTTTCAATGCAAGTTTTGCCTTACCCGCTGGGAGGGATTAAGATTGTCTGTATGATTGGGGAAGAGTTCAAGTGTGAGAGGCTGCTGCTTCAATATTCCTGGCAGCAAATCCATGTTGGAGTCACTTTCTTGGTCAGAGACACTGCCTTCCAGTGAGTCAGCTGTAAGTCAGAATAATAAAAGGTGGGTTTTGTCTATTCTTCCAATAAAAAACTTAAGCTGTCATTATATATAAGGTTTTGATACTAAAAAATGTTGTAAGGCTTTTGAAACTAGATGTGCATAAATGTATGGTCAAGTCAATATAGTCCTCATAAGCAGGAAGATGAGTTAGGAGACAACTGCCAGTTATTCCAGAAATAGACTGGCAGTAAAGCACTCCCTATGGACTTAGATGCATCCCAGCAACTTCCTAGAGAATAGAGTCTCCTCCTTCCTATCCTATCCTTCCATCATATTTTATTCCAAGCAACTTTTAGCATATCAAAGATGCCATAAAGGTGTTGCTTCTCTACTTAGCAGTGGTACAAACACTCCTCCATGTGCTGCAGGAGCACCTCACCGACAGGAAAGGAAAAAAAATAGGCATCACCAGTTGATGGTTAACCCTATGTCAACCTAAAGCACCCTGCCAACAACAAAACTGCTGTGCCTGCCTGGACATCTACTGAGGCTCAGACTGAGAAAGGCACAGAACAGATACCAGAGTACCATCAGAAAGGAGTCTAAGGATTAGAATGCTGTAATTTAAACATCCACACCTCTTTGACAAGGATCTTGCTAAACATACTACTTAGTTAATTTATTTAGGTTTTGCTTCTGAAGGAGTTCTCAAACAAAAAAATATTGGTTTCATTTTTGTATAGAGCATATACAAAGAGATCTTACTCAGGGATTCCACTGGTGATGGGACAACAAAGGCAATTTCTGTCAGGGCATCCGCGTAATACAGCACCTTCTTCTGTCCATTGAAGATACTTGCGCCAACATCTTCTGAGATAATTAGATCATCTGAAATGGACAGAAAAGCGAAGTTTAGCCAGAAGGAAGCTCTACTTCTTTACACACTGCATCAGAAATCACTTTCAAATACAAAGTGAAATCATGCAACTCTCATTTTAAAATGAAAGGAGTCAAATCTCATGGCTAGCAACCCTTCTCAGATAAATGTTTTTACTATCTTGAAGGAAAAGGCATTTTGGATTGGGACTGAATTAATTTTGAACACATTTCCAATGTACTGGATTCTTTGTTTCCTAGCACTCTAGTAAGCACATCTGCCACAAGAATCTATTTCTGGGCATTCCACTGAGCAATATCATTTAGTTAGTCATTCCATTTCCAAACAATTCTAACATTTATCAATTCAATCTGATACTATTCTAGAATTCAAGCCAGTTTCTACAGGCTCTCTTCTGTCTCTTCTCTGTCAAGGAGAGTTAAAAAAAGATCTGTCTCCAATTAATGCAAGAAAGCTCCTCATTCTCAGTCCCCACTGATTCCCTCACCACAACTGGCCAATACAGGCCTTCAGAGTAGAGAAAAAATTTCCCTCCCCACCTTTCCTTTCCCATGTCACCTCCAAAAAGACTTGCAAGGACTTAAAATGAATTATTTCTCTCATCCCTTTTACAGAAGGGTTCCTGGGATAGCTGCCTCAGCAAAACCACTGGAGCAGTGAAATTCAGCATACTGACAGAGAAGTGGCCAGAGGCATGTTGAAGACTCCAAGCCACTCTTCAGCATCAAGAAAAGGAATCCACATCTCCAGTGCACAGGCTCCCAAGGAGCAGCACCACAACATGAACCCAGCTCTTTAGGAATTTCTTTGATTTTGGGAGTGCTGCAAGGAAACATTTCCATGAAGTTATTTTAACCACAACTCACTAGAAGCTATTTTAGAATTACAGGATCATTTAGGTTGGAGATCATTGAGTCCAACTGTTAACTCAGCACTGCCAAACTCATCGCTAACCCATGTTCCCAAGTCCCACATCTGCACAGCTTTTAAATCCCTCCAGGGACGGTGACTCCACCACTGTCCTGGGCAGCCTGTGCTAGTGCCTGACTGCCCCTTCCTAAAGGAACTTTCCCTAATATCCAACTTAAACCTGCACTGAGGCTGCTTCCTCTCATCCTGTCACTCATTACCTGGGATACTGACCCTGAACTGGTCACAATGCTTTTCAGGGAATTGGAGAGAGCGAGAGGGTCTCTCCTGAGCTTCCTTTTTCTCCAGGCTGAGCCCTCCCAGCTCCTTCAGCTACTCCTCATCAGACTTGTGCTCCAGCCCACTCACCAGCAGAATCAGATTAGCAGTAACCTGCCCTTCTGTCCTTTCTATTTCTGAATGCTCTCTTTCCTTCTTCCCCAAGATGGTTGAATTAATTCAACTGTTTAGTGGTCTGTGTTTTCATTCAAATGGCTGAAAAAATTCAAGTTGAAAAGTCCACACCAAACCAGGTCCCTCGCTAATTCAGGGACCTACCTTCTGCAGTTGTTCTGACATTGCCACTGCAAAGGGAGGCTCTGTCTCTGAGAAAGCACAGCCTGATCCTTTCCTTAAAGGAAAACTAAATCCAGACTCAGTCTTTTTGTAATTCAGCCTGACTTGCTCAGAGAAAGCAATGCCTTTGAACTCTAACCTCTCCAACACTTCCAGCCTTCTGTGGTTTGTACTTTTATTTCATAACTTAAAGAAGAAGCCTCTAGCTGGCTGCAGATACAGGTGGTGAAGAGTACTCCTAAGACACAGTGAATGGACAGCAGAGCAAGTACTGTGTTACGTGAGGGGGCTGCATGGGTTGGAGACAGAAATGAGACTACCCCAGCTTCTTTATGCGACATTTGCTTGTTTTATTGTTCCAGTTTCTCCTTAGATAGGGCATTTAAAAGCCCCTTGTCTAGACAGCTGATTGGTCTGGCTTCAGCACCGCCCAGCTCCTTGACCAGTAATGCCTGCAGCCCAGGGTGGAACATGATCAGGTCAAGCCTCTGGGTTTGAATGCATCCTATCTTTGTTTACCCAGGGGCCAGTTTCTGGAACTGGGCCAGTTTTTTTATTTCAATCTGGATTTATTGTCCAGTACGAGCCAGCTCGTACTGCAACAGGGCTGCTTAAATACCTGCTGCTGTAACAGTGTCACACTTGATATCAACATTAGGCCAAGGATGATGAACAAGCTGCACCAGCCTTACCACTGCTTTTGGGTGGCCCACCAGAAGCTGTGGCTCTGGAGATCACTCAGAGCAGAGCTCTAGGCCTTGGAGCAGTGACACTGAAACCAGCCCAGACATTACCAACTCCCAGGAAATCTGATCAAGTTGTCCAAGGGAGAAGTTAACTCAACCCCCAGTTTCTGATCCTGGGACAGCAGCTCACATTCCTGAAGATCATTTTGGGTGACAGAATGGGGAGAGGGTGGTACATGACAAGCTCAGGAGAGAAGTTGCTCAAGTGGAAAAAAGCAGAATCAATGAAGCAAGATAGAGAGCCCTATGTGGGTACCAACATCTCCAGGACCTATAAACAGCAGCTTGGGTCAATATTTCATTTTAATCTCATTTTACAGAACACTAAAACAAATCACTCAGTATTTTAAGCCCATTTGCCAATACACAGAACAATCTGCAACTGATTTCACCTGAATACTGGCTTGGGATTAATATATTAAAGGCTCCTCAAATCTTAAGAACTATAGCCCAGAGGTATTTTTTTTGCTGAGGCTTCCTCCCAACAACACACAGACATTAGCTGTGCTCATTATGACTTGAAGCTTAATTTAATATTTACACATTTCTTTCTAGCAAACATAACTTACGAATAACAAAAAAAACAAAACAAAAAAAAAAAAAAAAGAAGGCCAGTGTTCAGATACACAAGATAGGAGTAAGAAAATTGTCTTTTAAAGGACAATTAATTTCTTCTAGAATTAGAAGGACAATTGATGTCCTCTGAATGTCTTACTTTGTTCAGGTCCTTCTTCATCACTGCAGCTGTTGATTGACCAGCTTGTTGAGACATGACCAGTCCACCCAGGGTGCTTCCCAACATCAACAGACCAGCCAAGAGACAGCAAGAACTCCAGGAAGTGAGGCTGAACAATTCTGGAAGACTCCATGTTCTTCAGGATCTGAAACCACCAGCAGCACCATGTTGGTACAGAAGCAAAAAATTAGTCTCTTCCTCCCCAGCTTTTTAATTAAATTTTTGTCACTAAAATGGTTTTGCCCAAATATAGCTACAGAACAAGCCTGGAACTCTGGACTTTCTACATGGACATTACTCCCTGCTCCTCAGCATCCTCCTATCCTGCTTGGCCTTGTTCTATTCAATCAACTTGACTTTCTGCCAGCATTTTCAAAGCCTGCAAAATAGTGAATTAAATGGCTGGGAATTGCAATTTTGAGACTCAAGCACTCGTCAGAAAAACCACTGAGTATTCAGTGCAGAACCTTCATATGCACCAAAAGTAACACAAGGGTTTTCTAGACAGTTTTGACTACTAGACTGAGTTAAAATTCAAGAAGAAAGGTATTTTCCTCACTACTCACCTGTACACGACAGAGTGTTTAAAAGTCAGGCCTCACAGCACACGTTAAATTACGAAACAGATTTTCCAAAATAATTTTCAGCAGATTGAGTGTGTACTTTAATCAAACACCACACTGTTCATGTTAAACTTTAATTCTACTTCTGCCAGAGATCTAGGATGTTTCCACATGTTAAGGCAATTTTTACCTCGTTATGACCAAGTGGGAGTTGAGCCCTTCACCAAACAAGGACACATGAATTTGGGTACCAGAACCATTGGGGTTGGTGGAACAAACAATCCATTCATTCTTCCCAGGCCACGCAGAAATTTCGTTTGGCGGCAGAGGCATAAATCATTTTGGCTTGTGCAGGGGCAGAATACTGGGACACAGGCCTCAGCAGAGCAGAAATTGCAGGGATGGGTGCTGGAAGGAAAGCTTCCAGGCTGGAGGCTTTGTGTAGACACATAGTCCTAACACTCCATCCTAATGCCTCATACAGTGTTCAGCAGTGACTAGACACACAGCATTGAAATAGAATTATTAATCCTCATTACTGAGCACATTGAAACCATAGCTGTGCTTCAGAACAAGTCAGGTTAAGTGTGACGTGGAAGACACAAGAGCTCCATATGAGTATGTAAACATTCTGCTAGCTCAGCAAGTACACATCTCAGCTCAAAGGCAAACCTAGCACATCTTGTTTCATAGCTGACTTTGCAGATGAAAAGACCCTGCACTGGCTACTCTGAACGATAATGTGAACACTCAGAGAGAGATGATATTGGTTTCAAGAATTGTGTCCCACACCAAAGTAGAAGGTGCTGCAGTGTTCTATGCATTCACAGTGACACGAGGAGTTGGCACAATGATTTATTATGGAAGCCACACTTCTACTCTTTACTACGAGAGTTATGAATGGAATGAGAAGGTACTAAAGAAACATCCTTTCCTAATGAGCCCATTAACCATCTTAGTAAGTTTCTAGGTCACAAAGAAGTCACAACTTAGATTTGCACAAATTAACCTGATTAACCTAATCACCTTTGAACCTAAATATTATAGCATGAAGACTTACAATGCAATAATAATTCCTTACTTGCAGAAAGCTTTTCATTCCTTCAATATGTGTTTAACGTTAGAATGAAACCAAACTACCTTGACATTGCTCATTGCTGGAACAAACTGCAACCTTCCCTGCAAGCTGAGCCAACAAAGCTGAAATGCCTTTCTGATCTGAATCTTTGAACTCTACAAATAAGGACAATAAGGACAGAACAGATAATAAAAATACTATTAATATTTTAAATATATATCTTATCTATATTTAAAAATATATTAAATTTGTTACTTTAATCCTAAGTGTGAGCAACGTACTTCAACCCACAGATGAAGTGTATGCAGTATCTTGCACTGTTCTGACACTCCACTCTGATCACCAGCAGTGATGCTTTACTCATTTGGAAATTACTAGGAATCAGACAATACAGACTAGTTGGCACTCGACACTTCCACTTACCTCCTGGCTAGTTTTCTGGCCTGCCTTCATGTAGAAAATGAAAACAGTATCAAAAGGACGACAAGGTAACAAATCCAAGTAGCCGAGGTCATCAAAAAACCCAGGTAGAGCAGAGTCAAGTGCAATAAGGTGAGGAGGTAGACGACTGTTAGCAGGCTCCTGTCCAATAGAAAGAGTTCAACAGTGTAAAAACCCCTTTTTTTTAATTGAAAGGTCTTTATAGCTTCAATGGCAATCCATTAAAATATAAAAAGACAATTTTCCTTCTCTAAGAGCAAAATTATACAGGAATTTCTGATGTGATATAATCTTGTCACTGTAAATGAGTAACAGCAAGCATAACAGGTTGACAATTCATTGCATTCCACTCTCATTAAATAAAAGTGGTACTTTGCCAGTGAGAGAGACAATATTTTGCTCAAGAAGAGCACACAACAAAAACAGCAGATGCTTTCAGAATGTCACAGCTATGTACAGTCGCACGTGCAGTTTCAGATTAACTTAAATACCAGAAATATGTAATATCCTGAGCACTTTCAGACATCATTTTCCCAAATGCTCTATAGTGTACTTTTCCTGACAGCTTTCTGGAAGGAAAAGCAACAAATACAAAGGAGAATCCACAGGTAAGAGGCAGAATTTCAAATTAGGAAAATGGATCATCTCTAAAAATAATTATTTTGATTTTAAAAAGAAACCTCTATATCTATTATGTACCAAGTGTTTATGTGTGATTAAACCATCTCAGCCCAACCACCTCTGAAGCAAAACTTCTATGGCAGTTATATTTCAGAGAGTCTTCAAGTACCACCCCAAAACCTAGCTCAAGTTGTGGAATGATTTTAAGTGTGAATATTTGGGTGTGATAGCTTATGCACCCACTGAAAACACAGATACAGACACCTATTCAGAGCATGTTCAACTTGAGGTCCAGCCTTTCACAACCCTGCTCTTAATCCTGGAATACTAGAATCCATCACTTGATTTGATTAGACTTCAGCTGAACAGTAGTTGGAACTACAGAGATGATCTTCCACTAACAAAACTTATTTTTCCCCTTTTGTCAAGCCAGACCACATGGGAACTGGAAGAACTGGACAATACCAAGAGGTATCAGATCACCTTCAATGCCTCTAACGAGAGGAACCCAAAGTGAGAGAGGAACAGACGTGCTGTCTGGAACTCCTGTGCTGGTGGCGGGGGCTTACACTCCGTGATGGGATCAGGAAAGCTCTTATTCCGCCACTCCTCTTCACTTCTCTGATCTATGGAAGTCTCAAAGACAATCTGCTGAGCCATGCCATTCCTCAACTTCTCATGGCGCTCTTCAAGCTGGAAAACATTGTGTAAATTGCTGATGTCACCAAGCACAAAGATCAACTAAGAAAACAGTTCCATCACTGCAGCAGCTGCAGTCCACCATCACAATGGTTACCAAAACACTTTCAAAAAGACCTTGCAACATTTCAAAGTGAGCACATTAACACCCTATTGGCATAGGAGAGCTCTGAATATCCAGTATCAGCTATGGCTTCTCCTATTCAAGAGGACAGAAACTAAACCAAATTAGATCCTGTGAAATGTCAAAATATTTGAGATATGCACTCTCTTCTTCCCCCAGGAAGCTCTCAAAAAACACCCCTCCATTTCCTCAGAAGAAGCAACAAAGTGCAAGTCACTGCTTCCTAAAATATTAGGATCAATAATAAAACATGTTGAGCAGTGTCTCCTAAGTAACACATTCAAAGCATTGACATCTTCTGGAGAAGTGCCCAGATTTAACTAATTTGCAGAGGTTATTATTCCATTAATATTGAAATTGGGCAAGGCAAAGAGTATAACTATTTACAGTAAGACATAGGTGCATGACTCACAAACAGACAAAAACCCCAAGGAAAAAAATCAAGTCAGAGACAGTTACTTACTTCCTGATTCACAATTTCATGTAAATCAGGAATGCTCAAGTCAGCTTTCACAAATGGAATCTTGTCCACTTCTTCAGGAAAAGGGCGGTGTTTCACACTGTGTTTCAACCCAACATCATTTTTAGGAGCTGGTCGAGGTTCTGGTACAAATGTCTGACAGAAAAAAAGATTGTTTTAACACTCAAAGTATTGCATCACTATACAATATTGTAACAGATGAAAAACATTTCCTCTCTTCTACACACCAGAACTACACTAGTCTAGCAGTGAGCAGCATCATTAAAAAATATTAAATATTTTAAATTAATAGACTTGTATTAAAAATGTGACTGTAAATTTAAAAAACACACAACTGTCCATTTTGAAATCTATGAACCCTGCTAGGCATCTAGCCTGTAAACAGTTGCAAACCCCCCAAAAATGGCAAGT
Organism: Certhia americana; assembly: GCA_018697195.1. Classification (NCBI taxonomy): domain Eukaryota; kingdom Metazoa; phylum Chordata; class Aves; order Passeriformes; family Certhiidae; genus Certhia; species Certhia americana. Next base: position 14,051,593 of record CM031874.1, read on the forward strand.
TTACATGGCATGTCTTATTTTCAGCCCATTCTAACTGTATTCAGAGAAAGCTGGAAAGTATTTGAGAAGCTCAATTTCAGCCCTCCTGACTGTGATGATCAAAACAAGCCAAGGCCTCAAAGAGAGGAGGAAAGCTGTGGGTCAGGAGATGCACCTCCAGAATAGCCAAACGACTTGCATCATGGATCATGACGCAATTTCCACATTGTTACTACATCATGTTCCATAATGTCATTACGTAATTCCAAACTTCAAGTTACCAAGAAAAGCAATAAGCTATCTAGGTGCAGGCTTAGAGGTGCATCAGCTCCAAGCAAGCAAGACTTTTCATTGCCTCTTCAGCACTGTATTCTGAGTATACTGCTGATTACATTTCAAAAGGGCAAAACCATTAATAATTACATTATAGAATGCCTTCAAGTTGGAAAAGTTCCCTTAAAACTGGTGAGGAGGTCAGCAGTCAGATCATGGCTTGTCCTTTAATGCAGGAGGTAGCACACCTGGACTGAGATTATTTAGCCAAGGGTCACAGCTCCAGAGATAACAGAGCTCCAAACACATTCTAGATGCTCTTCCTGAAGGCTGCTTTGCTGAGACCACATTCATCTAAATGTGAACATGCCAGCTGAGACAGACAAGCCCTCATTTCAGCTACATTACTGCCATTCTTTTACTGAGGGTCAATGGGAAGAGTTTAAAGATTTGGAATTCACAGACAGAATTTTTCATGACAAGAGTACATGCTCCATTAGACAACCGCAACAAGAAATTTAATAATGAACTGTAAAATAAGACTGAGGTATTTCTTCTCTACCATTCCCCTCCAGAGCTGTTCCAGAGTTCATCTAGATAACTTTTTTCATAGCAGGTTTACAGCTATCTTTGCAACATCAGGCTTTGCAGCTTGAAGACCTACTCTCTCTGCAACACAACATTCTACACCTCCAGACTTCACTCCCTCTGGCGCAAGGTCTTTGTCTGACACCTGAAAACTAGCAACAGCACTCCTGCCTACACAATGAATACACTGTGCCTTACCCCATCACTTCAGAAGACGCTTTCAGAAAAAAAAAGGAAAAAAAAAAAAGAGAATGCCCCCTCCCTTAAGCAAATCTGCAAGTCGAAAGTGCAACAGCACTTTCACAGCCTGTAGTTAATATTAATCACAAGTGGTAAAGAGTCACCAGAGATATGGCATATTACCTACAACTAAAGGTCCCGTGGCTCAGGCTTAATGTATGTAATGTAACCAGCTCTAGGGGGTTATCTCACATAAGTGCAATTTCTGCTGACCATCTCTAAGTTAAAGATTTCTTTATGGGATTTGATAGCAACCTTTTGATTTGCTTTAGCTCCTCTTGGTAAAAGACAGAGTTGCTGGGCCCATGCAAATCTTCCAGATGTCCCACGGATCAAAACCGTGACAGAGGGGAAAGTGTCATCTGCAAAGCACATGGGTTAAGAGAATAAGACATTATCATATACTGCAAACAGTTCACCATGTAATCATTCAACAGGAAGAAAATGCAGGCATGACAGCAGAGGTTTTGCTTTCATGGTTAACTCCACCCTGACCCTGAAGAAAACTCCTGGCAAGAAGCAAGCAAATCTCTCTGCAGCAGCAAAGTGCTAGTCTACTTCGTCAGTTCAATCCTTGCCAGCTCAGTTTCACCACTAAAAGCAACTTTCATCCACATTCATGAAGATCACCATTTCTCTCCAAAATACCTCCAAGGAAATCAAAGAAGGCTGTCCAGTCACTGCCTGTTTAGGTGAGACAGTGACCATATGGAGACACTGTTTCCATGATATTTCCATGACCTTCTGCAAAAGTTCTTCACAAATAGCAGCAGTAAGAATAGTGGAAGGACAGAAGATAATGGTCAAACAAAGACTTAGAAGATTCTGACTCCGCATCAAAGAAAATTTTTCCCCACAAGGAATAGGGACACAGAGAAATTGTCCTTTCAGGTTTTCAGGACCCACTTGGGCGACACCATGTTGTGTTATCCCAGTCCAAATCCAGTGCTGGCCTTGTCTACAGCAGGAGATCAGACTACAGAGTTCTGAGGTGCCTTTCTACTGGCACAATGATGGTTTTAACATTGCAGGGATTTAATTCTTCCTTCAAGATTTAAAAGACGACCAATATTAGTCACCTTAGATGAGATCATCATACTTTTTCATAAACTTTTCTTCTTAAAGGTATTTTCATTTATCTTTTGTGCACCTAAACCACACACGGGCACCACCAGGTAACTAGCAGTACTCTATCCCTCCCCCAGTATTCCCTGGGAAGTTCAGGGTGCAGCACAGACCCTGTACATAAGCACACACACACAGAGAACCCAAACCAGCTCCTCAGTCACTCACTTCGTGATCTGCCTCAGAACTGGCCTGATGAACTTGTGCATTATGGCAATTAATCTTGTAATTCTAAGGGGATTTGTAAGCAAGTTATACACAGCAAGAAAAGATAATCTAATTTGTGATTCCAGCAGCTTAGCAGGATTCCACAGTAACACATTTAGCAGAGGCAGAGTGAGGATGAGGACTGCTTAGCCATTCTAGCACACTCTAATCCACTCCAGTTAGGAACACACTTGCTCCAACACAGACTGGGGGTGGACATGTGGCAATGGCTCCCAGCATTGTCACTTCCTGCCAAGATCTATTCAGTGATTTCAACATGGTCAGAGCATTCTGGATCACAACTCAACTTCTCAGCAATCCAGTTCATGAAATCTGTGCAATCTCTGCTTTCAAGACTAGTTTTTAGGCTCCATCCTATCCACGGATGGGGAAAATGTACTGGGGACAGTACATCAGCTCTAATATAAGTTAGCATTTAACTGAGGTAGCACGTTAAAGAATTCTCACCTGTTCTATTAGGTAACATCATGACATGTGAAACCTTATGGAGGATCAGTTATTCTGTTAAAAGCATCATTTAATACCAGATTTTTGTAATAGAAGTTCCTGATGGTCAAAGTCTATGAGGCTGAAATGAGTTAGACTCAGCTGTGAAAGCCAACATCCTGCAACAAATCTCCTTTCTAGGAGGTATCATTGAGAGAACAGGATCAGACATGGGAAAGTTATAACAGCTTCTAAGCAATTAAAATCACCTGAGCTGAAAGCACCGACAGAAATATGCAGTAATAGGAGGCCTAAAGCAAGCAGCAGCAATGGTGCAAGCATAAAGGAGACACACTAACCATATGTTAAGCATTTATTCCTATCAAGTCTCCTATACTCTTTACATTTGTATTCTTGTGCCAACAAAGATGTTTCAAAATGTAATGCTATTGCTTTTGTCCATCATCCATTATTTCAATGGCAGTCAGCAGAAACTGTATTATCTAACTGGTTGACAGACTTGGACAACTGTATGAACAGTTTGGGTAGGCTTGTGCATGTTTGATTATCAGCAGCATTGAAGTTATTCGCACCACTTCATCCCAGAGCAACACTCTGCTCTGTGTGCCCACCCACAGATAGGAAAGCTCCTGAAACATGGGAGAGACACTTGATGAAGTACTTTTGTTTTGCAGCTCCATAAAGAAAATTTTAGCCTGAGAAAGAAGGAAATGGGAAATCTGAACTCACTCTGTTCATTCCCTAGAGGCTGCTCCAACATGGCCAGGATGACACTGTTATCCAAAACAAAGTAACGGAAGCTGTGCTTGTTTACGGTAGGGAGACGGGAATATTTAATTAATGTGGTTTCATTCACCAAGCTGCAAGGAGAAGCAGGACCACTGGGAGAAGGAAATGCTCCAAGTAACTGCATAATGCTGCAGGTGAGAAAAAAGGTGAGAGTTATCACAGATTAAGTGAACTGTTCCACCCAAGCACAAATTTTCACTCATATTCTTCATCTGTATCTTGGCCTAGCAGTTACATTATCAGGGCACATCTGCCCTCACCCATCACGTTGTTTTAAGATAACCAGCACCTTCAGAAAAACATGAATGAAAATATACAAAGAAGGGTACTCTGCCTATAGAATGAGCTTCTTTTAATCTGGGTTATAAAGATATTAAGACATGCTTTAAAGCATGAAAATCTGTACCCTTCCATAGCTTTATGTTCATTTGAAAAACAGTATTTCTCCAATCTATCATACTTTACCCCGTTCATATCAACAAGCAGGACAGACATGGCAGTGTACTAGTTACAATTGCCTTTGCTTTCTTCAAGTATAGATCACAGTAACTTAAAACCCTTTAAGGGGTTGGGACCCTAAAAGGTCCAGGATCACACAAGCACAACTATCACAGTTGGTAATCTTCACTGGAAGAAAGCCTCCAGGTGGGGTCAAATAGTGCCTACCTCCTTGGAGCCACAGCCTTAGGAGGCCCTTAGAAGCACTGTTTTAAATAATTTGAAGTTGTACAGGATCTCACTAACACTATGAGAAATTGAAAATTTCTATGGCAGGAACCAGTAATGAGAGCTGTCCAGTGTCAGACTGAAGTTCACATGATCTAAGTCAACACTGTACCCTTAAAACCAACACCCAGAGCAAAAGTAAGTCCCTAAGATGCTCTCCCCACACACTTTTCCACTTTACTGTGAAAACAGTTTCATCTCTCTAACTTAAAAGAAACACTTTCAGGCAACAATATGGATTTGTCCACAAGTTTCAGCGAGAGTTCTTCTCCTTGGAAATTACACATTTGTTTTTAGTAACTGTAACATTTATAACATTCGGATTCCAAAGCACAGAGGGGAAAAAAAAAAAAAAAAGAAATAAAATCAATCAGTCCTGTCTGTCACTATGCTGTTCAGCCCATAACATAGTGCTTTCCAACTCCTCTGGAGCAAATCCCAACTTTTCTCTCTGTGCTTCCGTTCCCCAGCCCACACATTATCTGTTACTGCATTTCTAGCAGAACCTCTCAAATATATTAATCAAGCACAACACTGTGGGCAGGAAGCCATCCCATCCTGCTGCAGCATTACATGTGCTGCATGCAGGCCATTCCCTGCTGTCACACAGCGTCTATCAGTTTTCTAACCAGAGTGGGGACAGCGTATGTTGTCAAGCTGAGGAAAAGAGGAAATGGGAAGATGGGATCACTGGGGTAAACAAAAGAGAAAGGGAATTGCTATCTGCAGAGAGGCCTGGCCTGGGCTGGAGAAGGGTCTGGGTTTCGCCGAACAAGGAAGAGAGGAAGGGAAAACAATGATCAGATGTATCTGTTTTCTGTTATCACCTGCAAAGGGTAGAGGAGCTATCTAAGGCACAGTATAGCCCAGCCCTGCCCAAATGACAAATAGAGGGAACTTCTGCCTAACTTCATAAACACCCTTTTTACATCAGAAACCACCAGCTGTGAACTGTCTATTAAACATTCTTAGACAAGGCAATACTGAACGTTAAAGATGCTCTGACAAATTACATACCATGTCAGTGTAGCTTCAGCAGCATCCTTCACTCGCATGGATGCAGGGTTTGGCTCCTTATCTCCTTTGTACTTGACCTCCTGTTCACTGTTTTTGGATTTACTCCCCGAAATGCCCAGCTCCACAATCTCCAGTACCTCTTTTAAACAATCCTAAAACACAAGAACCACCTTGAAGCAGAAGCACTTGGATAAATATATCTAAAACCTCAGGGAAACAGTGATATATAATTACGTAAAAAACTCCACTGATGATAATATGAGCTCTTTAAATAGAGGCAGAAGATTACTCCAACACTATTAAAATAAGGTCATATTTGCAATAAAACTGGTATTTTTTCTGTTTATAGGTGTGTACTTATCTACTTATATTCTAATGGTAAAAAGTGCTCTGAATGAATAAATGCACACAGTGTATTTCATTGCATACATACCAAACTGCAAAGAGGACTATTATGAATGCAACTGAAAAATGTAAACATACTCAAAGAGATAATAAATGCATTTCTGGGACTCTTTGCAGAAGTTTTAAGTTCTAAGCACATTAAGGATGAACTCATCTGGAAAACTGCAAGAAATCCTTCTCCAAATTTTTCATAACACACATCTTTCATTAGTAAAATACATCACAGTATCTAATTCACCATGAGAAAAATAACAAGTCTAAAAATACTTTCTAAAAACTTCAACAAATCTATTACATGAGAGGCCAACACTCAGTAGAACCACAGATACGACACACCAGTACTGCACAGAACAAAATCACCTGCTGAAAGTATTCAGATTGCTACAACAAAGGTTCAGATCTTATGGCTTGAGCTACAGAATAACAAAGAAAGATTTCTCTTGAATAAATAAGTGATTAAAACTGAACACGATTGGTCAGGTTGTACCACCAGAAACCAGACAGGGTTCTATGTCTTGACTTTTGTCTTTCCTTATATTCATTGTTGATATACAATAAAAGGTGAAGAGAAAAATCCAAGTTTTCTAACAGCAAAATTAACCAGCACTGAGCTGAAAAAACTAGCCATGAAGAATTGCAGGAGTTTACAGAGCAGCAATACAGCAGGTGAAAATTAAAGCAAATATAAGAGGAGGCACCTGGAAAGCTGCATTTTTAATACTTGCAAATGCAGGAAATGGTTCTCATCTGACTATCATGACTCAGGAATGAGTGTCCAGTACTTAATGCACACAGTATGTAACACTACCTCCTTACAGCGGTAATTGAAATAAAAAAGACCAAAAGACCATAATGAAATGGAATAAAGCATTATGCAACTGACTAAACAAAATCTGTGCCACATCCAGGGAATCTATCCTACCACAGTTACCTACTGCCATGCCAGAAATTCAAAGCACATGCAGAAAGCATCTTTATTTAAAGTTCAGCTTGTGGGTTTTAAATCTTTTTTTTTTTTTTTTTTTTTTTTAAATATATATATATTTATATGTTACAGAATAAACAAAATATAGGGATATGTAATGTTCTATCTAAAAAGATAAAATATTACATAATATATATCGATTAAAAACACAGAAAGATCACTAAGCTGGCTCTGAAAGAGACTAATAATAAAAATGTGCATTCAAATTTTTTCATTTTTTCTTAAACAGCAGGGCAGAAGGTAGTTGAAATCATGCCTCTCATATCCTACTCTTCTCAAGCTTCCCAAGTAAATTCCACCTTTTATGGAGCTCTGCTTTGCTCAGTTTCTAGAAAATTGGTGAAACAAACTCTGATTATCAATATAGTAGCATCTGAATTCTGTTAAGCCTAGAAAATGCTTAAGTTAGGTAAGAGCTGAGAAATGAGGAGAGTCATGGCTACCTGCAGCAGGTAGCTATGGGTTACCCCATTAATTTCTATACTTCTCTTTTGGTTTTTTTCCAGATTTCTTTTCTTCTCTCTTTTTCCAGTTTCACAAAGAAAGAAGAAAGACTGAGACATTCCTAAAACTACAAAGCTAATTTTAAAGTAAAAAACTGTATTGGCAAATAAAGAAATTAATGCTTAGGAATTAAAATTCAGAAGTCTTGCAGTAGACCTCTTGTTAGGGGTAGAAATAAGCCAAGACACAGACATTTAACAATCCCAGTTTATTCTTCTTTATAGCTTAGCCGTCTTGACTCTGATTATAGCAAGCTCCTACTGTAGGGTCCAACTGTAGAGACTCTGACTGCTGGTTATTTACTGCTGGATTATGTCTGCAAATATTAGTTTGCAGACTCTGAATGCAGGCATTAAGCTAGCTCAACTATGACTGCAGCCCCCAACAACAGGCGATAGCTCCATCAGACCCAGACTAACCTCCCAGCAGATCTTTTTGCAAGCAGTAACTCTCCTTCTTGTTTCGTTCTTTGCGTCTCTCTTTTCTGATCTTTCCTTTTCTTCTCCTTCTACCTCAAGGCCCTTCTACTTCTCAAGGCTCTCTTCCTCCAGGTGCTCTTCCCCAAAAGGCTCCTTTGACCAGCCAACCCACCCCTTTTATCACACCTATCTTTATTAGTCACAACTGCTATTAGTCTGTTAAGAGCAAGGCTGCTCCTCTTCTTTGGTAATTAGTACAACAGTGACTTATCAGGGGCCAGGTCACCTGTAATCCCTTCTTCCACACCACACAGAAGTATTTTGCACAGAAACTATTTTTTAAATTCTTAAGAAAGCTAAGCAAACCACACTACTTTAAAATATCGATAACAGGCAGGTTGGGCACAAAGGCATTTCAGATGCAGCACTCAAAATCTATCCGCTGGAGACTCTGACCTTCTCATCCAGCATGTCAGGGTGCTCTGTGAGCCAGACACAGAGGCACTGGAAAGCTGCCACAATCATGGAGTGCAGGTCCCGGGAGTGCAGTGGGGCTGGGCGACTGCACTGGTAGACGATGTAGCTGCACACAGAGCTGATCGCACGCTTCCGATCTGAGGGATCAACCACCACCTTTACCTGCATCAATAAGGTCAACAGGGTGAGAATTCCTCCACAAAAATCTTCAAGAGAAAAAAAGTTTTTGAAAACATTTCTAAATGCAGTTTTAAGAAACAGCAATAAACAGGTGAGCTCTTTTTTTATTACAGTTCAAAATTGTGACAGATATTGAAACTAAAAGTAAAGAAATGTCACACTGAGGTGTGACCACATTTCAAGGCTTGGTTTCAAAGAACAGGAGTGGTACCAGTGTGGCTTGGTAAGAAACCAAATGTAAGCTGAATTTGCAGTATTGACATTTTTTTTCCACAAACGCACATTCTTCAGCTCTAGCAACCTGTTCTGTATTTCCAAGAACCCACTCACTGCCAAGTCTCCCTTCCACAGGACTTCATTCTGCTCAAGTAACTTTCCCCTAGACATATTCTTAGCACAGTAACTTACACCACTGGTAAAATGAACAAAAAAGCCATCCTTGCAGACTGACGAAAAGCCCTAACCTTTACCTCAAAACTCACTGGAAACATCTCTCTGCTTCTTTCCCAGCTCAGGGCTGTAGAGAGCAAGGCTCCAAAGGAGGTCAGGAAACAGCACAATGAGCTATGAAGATCTGCACTGTAAGGCTAAAGAACTGAATTTCTGTTCTCTCTTATTCACAGCTTGAGACTCAGCACAGAAACAGATGCATTTTTCTACTCTGTAGCATCTGACCATGCTTATCAAAGCAGGAAGGTGGATGGACTTGCTGGTGCCAGCATTGAAGCCTGGCAGCTGTACTCCACAAATGGGAGTGACAATTCAGAGCTTCACAATTTAGCTAGAACGTTCTTCAGAAGCTCAAGATCTACAGCAAACAGAGTCCCCTCAAGATGAGCTTATGAAAGGCAGGTTTGTGAACCAGCATTCCTGCAGGAAACAAGATTTTTGATTTTTCTCAGACCCACTTATAACCTGGTGCTGAACAGACAGAAGACAGAGCAGCCACCACCCGAGAAAGGGACAAGTCACCTCCAAAGACACAAGCAAACAAGTCCCCACAGTAGTTGTGCAGGAAGTAGTGATTTTTCCCACTTTGTTATAAAGGGGAAAAGATACTCCAGGGCAAGAATTACTTCAGTTGCATGCGAATTATTCAAAGACTACAATATTTAACATTAACCTGGGGATACATTTGAAAAGATAATGTATTTCCACATTCCCATAACCCTGCAAGAAAGAAACCAAACCAAAAAGAACATGGCTTAACCACACAAGCTGCAGAAAACCTGGTTCTGTAAGGTGCTCTGTAAGATCCAATAATACACATTAATTAATTTCAGAACACTTTGAAACACATTCTTCATGCTACTGCAATAGTGAATAAACACCCAGTCCAATATGGCTCAGTGCTGACAATGCTATAAAAACTGCCTGAGACACACATTTAAAGAGATCTGTTGAGTTACTGAGGGATTATGACAGAAAATGCTGAATTGTCATGACCAGGTTGTCATGGTTGCTCTAAGTACACTGGACTTTTGCTTAACAAAGGCCATGAAGTCTAGCCTGGGCACAAGAGCTCTCAGGCAGAAAGCGGTATTTTGTATCTCAACAACTCTTCTCCCCCACCTATTAGCTTTAGTTGTTATTTGTGTTAAATAAAGAACTGTGTGCAGATAAAGCTCTGAAGAAGGCAACACTTCATATTAGCAATACACTACATTTTGTCAAGTTCTAAAAGCTATTTCCAAGATGAGAAGGGAAAAGTGGTACAACAGAAGTTTCAGCTGAAAGGCCATGTGTCCTTTGAGCTACAGTGCGTTTACACTGGGAGAAAATTACCTACAACAGCAGTGCTGTTTCTTTTTCATTTCCAAACAGAATAGTTAATGACAAACTCAACCACAGAAATCTGTTTTGTGGCATGACTTTCACCCAGGCAGGACTACAACCACTCTGTGAGAAGGGGTCAGAGCACACCAAACTGCATGTCTCACCTTTGCCAGTCCAGAGAGAAGCTCCAGGGCAGCCAGAGAGATACTCATATCCTGCCTCCACTGGGAGTTGAGCCTTTGGGTTACCAGGTGAATGCTGCGGATCAGCAATCCAGCAGCTGTATCTGTATGAAGAGCTAGGATATAACCCCAAAACCACACACCACAGGGAGGGAAAATAACTAAGCATTAGTGATGAAAAGCAAAGCATGGGCACAAGGCAAAGCAGCCACAATACAAACATAAAATAAACCCTAACCACCTCAAAACTGGGTTGATGTCTTTTGCACAGGCTAATTCCCTCATGTACTCTCCAGGCATTACACAAACCTATTCAGACCAGCTAGCTCAATTTAATTCTTTTTTAAGACATTTTGAATAATCCCAGAGTTCTGCTGCATATCAGCAGCAGAACAGCCAGCTTCAGGTGCTGTTGTACTTAAATTGTCTGTGATGTTATCTCTTTTAGTCTCTGGAAAATATAGGCATTGGTAATGTATATTAAACGTTACTAGTTGTTTAGAGGAACTAAGGAACACATGTAATTTCAGATATCTGTGCCAGAAATTAACCTTCTTTCCACACCTAATGTTTATCAAAAGCTGCACTAGTTCAACAGACATAGATAATGAAAAAATCAGTGCTAGAGAAACAATTATTTTTAACCTTCTGTTTCCTTAAACCTTTAACTCAAAATTAAAAATAGAATGTTATAAGCATCAGTTGTTCTCACTTCAAAATACTACAAAACATAAACACTACCTGTATTTGTTAAAACTGAGGTATACAAATTAATGTCAATGCTCAATGCCAAGCTGCTCAATGACTAGTTATAAAGAGACAAGAACTATGACAGATAAGGCATATCCCTCCCAAAATTTAAATTACCTTATTTAACACCCAAGAACTATGTCTAATGTCACAACAGAAGCAGATTCAAGAATCTACCTCGGCTAAATAGTAATAATAGACCATCTTGTTTTCAATTTTCTCTTGTTTGAAGAATCCAGTGAAAACAAATTCTTTTCATAAGCTCCTTACAACCTTACCTTCTGTGCACAGGAAATTTAAAAAATCCAATAAAATGAATATACTACAAAAATATATTTCAAGTTATGTCATGGTATGAAGACTCCGTAATTCAAATATTTAGAAGATTTTTTAAATCTGACAAATTAATAGTTTTAAAAGCACTTGTCATTGAAAACCCACATAAATTAAACACACAATTCAAATGGTGTGCAGAAAACTAGAAATTTGGTAAGTTCAAACAAGCAAATCCTGTAGGGAAACCACCAACACGTTTATATGAATCCCTTCATATATACCCTTCAGAATATACTGAAGCCTTTCCTGATAATCTCCCTCCTCTTGCTATTCACAGAACTAGATTAAAAAAACACCACCAAATATTTTTGATTGGTGATGATAGAATTGTCAATCTAGGCTACAATATAATCAAGGTGATTTGTTCTCACATTTAATTGGCCAATATTAGTTAAACTGAAGACCAAAGGAGCAAATGAAATTGCAGGATCTTGACTGTCAGCCAGCATATCACACACAGATTTAGAACATGGATTTTACTAGAGTCAAAAGCGGACAGTACAAGACATTGCAAACTAAAGTTAATTACTAAATTCTACTGTTATAACATATGACACATCACAAGCATTCTGCTTACTTGCTCTATAAAAGCCAGAGTCCCTGAAATGTTCTTTAAATGTGGTTTACGAAAAGGTGCTGCAGAGGTCAGGCAAGAATTTGGAATGCTATCAAAATGGATGAAGTGATGCATTTACACTTGGTGTACATATATCCCATTCTTGCTGGCAGAAACTACGTGTCTTGAAAACGTAAGTTAAAGTAAAGTTTGCAAACACCTTTTCCACAAGCTTTTACATTCTGATTTGGAAAATGTTAGGAGTCCTTTAGCAGGGTTAAGACAACAACTAGAAGGGCACATGCGAGTGCAGACTTGCAGCACACAACTGGGCTATCCCCCTGGCTTCAAGCACCTGGGCACATTACATCTGGCTTTAGCCAGAACTAGAACAGAAAAATTCAGAAAACATCAACCTGGCATACCACGACAGGGTTTTCCAAAGGGCTATTCTTACCGTAATCTCTCAGGAGGGCCTGCGCTGGCCGCTCACTGTCTGGGGTCGTGGGCTCTGTGCTGCCACCACTTGCAGTGCTAATGCCACTATTAGTACGACTGTGGCTTTTGAACAGGTTGTTTTCACCACCATTCTGCAAAGTGAAAGGCAGTTTAGAGAGATAAGAAAATTTTTGAGTTCCCCATGCTCTTAGATACAAAAGACGAAACCTCAAGACGCTACCTGAGCCCCTTTCACCTTGCAGGTGAAGTGAGGAATGCTTTCTTTCTGAAGATGTAACATTATAAACAAAAAAATACTCACTGTTTCCATCTGACAGCCAATGGCTTCTAGCAGTGCTGAATCCTGAACAATATTTAACATTGCACCTGGAGAATCAGATAGAAGAAGGTAATTATGGACTACAGTAGAATTCACTACTAAAAATTACCAAGCAGCACAAAAGATCTAACATAGAGGTTTACAGTCCTGTTTTATAAAATCTCTTATTAAAACACAGGACTTGCTTTTAGCTTAGCCATTTGAAACAGATGAAAGTTGAGATAGGGAGTGCTTTCAATTATGTTAAAAATGCTTTGAACACAGTCTAGAGAAGACTGAAAGGGGATCTCATCATTACATATCAATATCTCAAGGGTGGGTGTCCAGAGAATGGTGCCAGACTCAGTTTAGTGGTACCCAGCAACAGGACAAGGACTAATGCACAAACTAAAATACAAGAAGTTCTACCTCAACATGAGGAAAATCTTCCTTCCATGGAGGGCGGCAGAGCACTGGAACGTGCTGCCCAGGGAGGTCATGGCATCTCCCTCTCTAAAGGCCATTCAAAACCCACCTGGACAGGTTCTTGTGTCACCTGTTTTGGTGACTCTGCCTTGGCAGGGAGTTAGACTGAATGATATCCAGAGGTCTCCTCCAGCCCCAACTGTCCTGTGATAGGTCTGTCAAATTTCTCAGTTTGGAAGGACTTTGGCTTCACAGAAGGGCTGGAGTGGTTCCTGTCTCACACCAGGCTGTGCTCATTTAAAAGCTCAGGTTACGTTTAAGGATATCAATAAGAAGGTGAGTTCATAATCTGAGGTGGGATACACTGAAATTCCCTCTGCCTGGAAGTTCTCCCCAGCCTCTCACTTTCCATGCTCTAGTTTCCACCAGTGCCCAAAATACTGCAAAAAGCTGAAGCTCTTAACTGCATGGGTCACCAACCTCATTGCATCTAAGCTAGACAGGACAGAGTTCTCTCTTCAACCTCAGGAAAGTGTTAACTCACTTAAATCAAAATTGCTGATGTAAAACCTACATAAAACTTAGCTAAAGAAGGGTTAACAGCCTGTACCTGCTTGGCAGCATCACCTCCAGATAATGAGGGAAGAAACAATAAGGACATGGACCTGAAATTCGCTGACACATTTGGTAGCTTCAGTTTTAATTTTCTGCCACCTTCCTCTGTCTCATCCATCAATGAACATTTAGGAAAACACAACTTACTCTATGAAGGGAAATCACAGGACAAGGGGAATGCTTTCACACTAAGAGAAAGCAAGGTGAGGTGGGACGGTATGAAGAAATTCTTCCCTGTGAGGGCGGGAAGACCCTGATACAGGTTGTCCAGAGAAACTGTGGCTGCCCCATCCCTGGATGGGTCCGAGGTCAGGCTAGATAGGGCTTGGAGCAATCTGGTCTGGTGGAAGGTGTCCCTACCCAGGGAATGGGGGTGAAACGCACAGTGGAGCAGCAGAGTGGAACAACATAAGTGTTAAGGTCTCTTCCAAACTAAAAACACTCTGTGATTCTATGAAATGCACCACTTGCTGCCAAGCATTTATTGGCAGATCAAAATAAACCCTGCTTTTGTTGAGAAGCTGGTGGCATGTGTGAGAATTTCTGGCTAAACTGGAGATTCATGAATCCCCTCCAGCTAAAGCCAGCAGGAAATAACTTCACCTATGGAAACAGGTGCTAAAGAGGAGGAGTACAGGGCAGCTGAACTGGCAGGGACTTGCATAGGAATAATAATTCCCAGTAGAAAATCCATTCAAGGTAGAGCACCTACCCAGCTGGCTGCAGATCAACTTGGTGGAGAGGGGCATAGGACCACAGGGTGGGATTTAACAAAGCATCACCCTGAGATGTAAGACAGTACTGGAGGTAGGACGACCTCAGGTGCAACAATGCTCTGAGAGTCTCACTTGGAAGCTACAGATATCCTCACCCCTTCACCAGAACTGGGTGCAAGTAATTTTTTCAAATTATTCCATTCTCGTTTTCTGTGAGAAAAGAAACTGCTTCAACTACTGCAATGTAACCTTTCAAAAGTCTTTGCAGACTTGGATTTGTTTCCCTTCCCTTAATTATGCATCATCTTCTTGCCCTCCCCTGTTAACCAGATCAACTGTCTGCCTCCCAGAACAAGGCAGACACCTCTCTCACACCGTAAGACTGCGGCCTTTTCAAACAGACAAAAGGAAAGTGGTGAGGGCAACAACACCACCATGTTGAAAAAAAGCACTTCTAAAGAGAGAATAAGGGGGGACAAGTAAGGATAATAGGCATATACGTTTGTACTTGATTAAGTTAAATATGAAAACATATTTAACTTGATAGATTATGCAATATCCAAGTTTTCATCTTCTACTTCCTTTCTGAGTATTCACTATAATGCTATTCCACTCACTACCTCAAAGAACAGTTTGTGAAATCATGCATAGTGGAGCTCCACACTCTATTCCAAAATTTTTGGACTCTGTCTGGACACTGCTAAACAAATGTCATCTGTATTTTGCCAATGCTGGACCACCAGTCATCAGTAGGTCAATATGTTTCTTAGGCTTAAGCATGCCAAAACCTAAGGTTTTCTCTGAAATCCAGTAGTCATGAATCCTTCCTAAAATTGACATTTTTACCTATTTCCATTTTTAGTTATGACTGACTTTCTGTGCTAGAATGTGCTTTACTTTTGCCTCTACTTTTCAAGTACTACTCCACATAAAAAGAGAGAGATTAACAAAAATGTGAGGCTTTTTAAGATGCCTTCATAGTATGAGGGAGATTACACAAATGACAATCTGCCAGGAATTTAAACCTTCTTCTTCTTGCAAAGCAACACATCACTAATAAATTACCTGTATTATCTCAGGACAGATTAAGACAGACACTCCTATAATACAGTTAATAAATTAAAAAGCTGAAATAACCTAGTATCATTTGAGTGTTGTTGGGATCAGTTTCCGTTTGCAAAGCTCCTATAAGGATATTCACAAGCCTCAGCTTCAAGGACAGGAA
This sequence comes from Certhia americana, assembly GCA_018697195.1. Lineage (NCBI taxonomy): Eukaryota > Metazoa > Chordata > Aves > Passeriformes > Certhiidae > Certhia > Certhia americana. The sequence continues at coordinate 14,067,314 of CM031874.1, forward strand.
TGTTACTGGTTTATCATATGCTGAGCTGTCATCATTGCTGAATTTCCCTTCCAGGACAACCTGAAGAAAAAATACACTTATTTCAGTATCAAAGACCATGTCAGCGGGGTTTCAAAAGTCAACATTCACAGCACACATTGCTACTGACACTTTGTAATATGGTCTTACTATTTCACATCCACTGGAAGAGTTCCAGGACTAAAGAAAATACCCATTACAACCCACAATCAATCCCAATCCCACTCTCAGGGAAAGAAAAATGGAGTGCAAAACATAGTGATAAATGTACTACCTCAGACTTTATTGTTCCAAAATGATGAGGGAGAGGCAACAGAGATAGCAAGATGTTAATGGAAGCTCTTCTTAGCTCTGTGGGGTTTACATACATTTTAAACTTTGAGAGCTCTCTGCAAATCAAAGCATCAGACAGTTAATCAACTTTTCACAAGAATCTGGAGCCAGACATAACTAAGTTAATATTAAATATACACCCACCCAATGATCTTAAGTAATCTGCAGTATGCAATGTAGTTGTTTCTTCCTAAGACTTATCCAAAAGAAGTAGCAGCTCAGACTTAAGCCCAGGAGATAAATAATGCTTTTTGTCAAAATGCCCAATGTCAAAATGAAACATGGTACCAAGACATAACATTGAAGAAGGCATGCAGAGACTACAATTAAGTGCCTAATTTAGCAAAACATTCAGAAATCTATAAAGCTCTGATAAGAACCTTCTCCAATTTCATCAGTCTAAATTACCAATTTTTTTATTTAATGATGCATAAGAGTACTTACTTATTGAATACACTGCAACAACAGCCACTAATGAATATCTTGTGAAAGTTTACTTTAAAATCAATAGGCTTTCAATATATATTTTTACATACTTCAATATATTTTCCTATTCTTAAAGGCACTGCTCTGCATCAACTCACATATTTCATTTTAAATAACCACTATTATTGCTTTAAAGAAAATTGCATTAAATAAAACTGAAAATCTGAGCTTACACGGTGTTATTATCACCATCAACACACACTGTTATCATCATCACACACACTGTGGGCCCCACATCGCAGAATTCCTTTCATGAAATTATGCAGGAATGACGAAAGACAAACACCCAACATCTCTGATGATGTTTATATGGAAATGGCATTTACCTGTCGGGTAAAATAGTTTCCAGAGCCGAAATGAAGTAGGGAACCACAACATCAATGCCTTTCAGGTCACAGCAGAACAGAGGAGGGGAGTTTAGAATAACACTGGCAAGAACTGGGTGGCAAACGAAATCTGCTATCTGCAAACCCTGAATTAAAAGCATGTAAAATCTGACAAAGAAAGATAAGATTTAATTATTTAAACATAAAATCATCAGAATCCCACATGATTCTGCAGCCACTATTTGATCTTGTCTATATAAAATAGAGTAAGTTTCAAAAAAAGAGCTAGGAAACATTGATATAAGTCTTCCCCTACATTACTTGAGCACAGGCAAGCACACCTGACCAGCTTAATAAACCCTCACAAATGACAGGTATTTCATATGAAAAGCCAGTGCAGCACAGTTCTACTGAAATCTTTGACTTGTTGCAACACCCAGATTGGGAGCTGAGTAAGCACAACCAGCTGTTTACTAACAGTGGATCACCTGCTCTCCACTACTCCCTGCCCACGTAAGGGTGGGAGCAAGACCTTAATTTTAACTCCCCAGTACCAGAAAAATACTTTGAAATCTTGGGGGAGGCAGTGGACAGGACAATGGACACGATGTCAGGACAAGACACACTGATTAGCAATTTGGAAAACGAGACCAATCATAATCCTCATAACCACTTCCAATGAAAAAGTAAGGGCAGAAACCCAGCTGCCCATCATCCTAGAGCAGTTAGCTTCTTTTGCAGCTTCTTGTTAGACAACATGTGTACCCTCTTAATTGTTTCAGAAGTCTTTCAGACACAGAGGAATCCCACTGACTGGCCAAGAGAAATATGAACTAACTATACAAAAAATACTACAACATTCAAGAAATTAAATTGTTCAGTCTTCTGGGAAGTTTTAATGACATCTGGGACAAATGTACCTGAGCAGTTTGGGAGAATCATGATTTAAAACAAATTCTCTGCCTCTAGCATTTGCTATTTCACATAACAAAAATTCATGAGAAAGTATATTATGACAGGCAAAACTGTTTCATTTTCTCAGAAATAAAACTGAACACAGAGGTAGTTCAAACACAACTGTTTCAAATAATAGGATATTACTGCATTTCAATACTCAGATGGCGAAAAAAAGCAACTACAAAAAACCAAACCAAATGATGTGGTATTTAACAACAGAAGAACTTCTGCGGTATAATAGTGTAAGAAGTCTTATGCCTGCACACTTATTTTTTCCATCTGAAAATATTCAATGACAAACAAAACAAAAATAAAAACAAAGGAGGCAAAAAAGTGCCAAATAAAATGTTTCTTCCAGCTGGAGGCACTTTAAGGCACGCTCCTTCAACAGAAACTTGAGGAAAAGCTAGTGAAAAGCAGCATCATAAAAATGTGAAAGGAAAACAGTGCTGGGCTTAGCCAGGAATCCCACTTCCAGCCTCTGAAGACCTGCTAGGTATTTTTAAACTGGCAACACAGGATTCAGACAGTGAGTGAATGCTGTTCACTGGGAATTAGTCTGCATCATAAAGTTACACCAATAAAGCAACTGGAAGATAGGTTAGTACCGGGATAGGTAAGCTGGTAATATTTCCTCCCCAGTCTTCTTGCTACAAAATATCCTACACAGTGTCCCGCATGCCTCTGCCCTTCCTGCTTCATAGTTGTCTGGGAATTCACTTGCATCAAACATGGGGTTGGAAGCCATAGTGTCTGTGGACATTTGGGATCCTTTCCGACGGAACTCCACACTAGCCTGCGTCGCTATAGCTGCAAAGAGAAAAAACAGTGTTTCACTGTGCATGATAATGTACAGAATAGGCTCATGGGATCCTGGACACAAAGATCAAGTCAAATTTAGTAGTTAACATGAAGCTATTAGTTCACTGTATTTGAGCCAGTGCCTCTGTTTAGGAAGTATTTGTGGGTGTACTTAATTTGTTTTCTTCATAAGGATGATAACAACTGACCTTCATATCCCAGAGACTGTCCCAACTGTTTCTTGGGAAGACAGGACTTATATCCAATACTAGCTTCCTACCCTCTCTGAAAGGGCAAGGATCTGCCTCACCTGGTTCATGTCCCCACAAAAATGAAATAGCACCTTCCCTTGCTCCCTCAAAAAATAAAATTTTTTGATGGTGCTATTATTATTGACTTCCAAGGAAGTGCTTAGATAAGTTGGCCAACTCATCTCATGCTGCCAAACAGCTTTGATTCAGTTTTGTTGTACAAACATACTTACTAAAAAAATAATTAAAAAATTTTAAGGCCCCATATGAGAAAGGGAAGGTTGTGGAATCCCATTCTCCTAATTTGGTTCCTCTCTCCTCACATGATAACTAAAACTGTCAAATAAATAAGAGAGCCTCCAGACAGCAGGTACCGTGGACTGGCCATCTCCTGCTCCCTATCCTACAAGAAGCTCCACGACCCTCTCAGAGGGTCCTAACCTGGTTCTGTCCAGCTCTGTGCTCCCTCCCCGCAGGCCAGTTCTGCCAGTCCACACCATTCCAATCCATGTCTTTCTAGAGAGACTTCTGGTCTCCCCTTCACACATCAGCATTGTGTGGATACAAGACCACTTGCTCTGTTGGCTCCATCCTTTCTTCCAGGATAGCTACCAAAACAAAATATATATATACTGCACTCAATGGAATTTTTTTTCATTTTTTTCCCTCTTCCTTGAACAGCTTTGCTCTAGGACTACTAACATCTTAAAGAGCGCATTCTTGTTTTCAGCTAAGACTAGACAGATTCCCAAACTTTTATAAACTACAAAAGCAAATAGCAGACATTGTGTGCTCCTGACATAATCACACCTATGTGTTTATATATGTTTATACATATGTTTATATCTGCAAAAGAGAACTTCTATCTTAGCTATGGGACACTGGGGAACAGCAGGTTCACAGTCAGCCTTGCAAACAAAGGCATGTTAATATTTTAGCAGTTGGAATACCTGATAATTTACAGATTGGGTCCTTTTTTTTTTGTTTTGTTTTAAAGGAAATGTCTTAATGACAAGTACCTACTCCTAATTTTTTGTTCTCTGATTTATCGTTTAACCTACATTTATCTCGTAAATTTTCATTGACGTTAAGTAGCAAATAAGTACAAATCTTTATGCATCTTCCCATGAGCCATTTTTTGTCCTAAATAAGCTAGCCAGTAATATACTGTAGTTGGAAAAAAACACTACATGCACAATGCATACAAATCAAACACTAGGTCTGTAAAATAAGCTTTAATTAAAAAAAAACATGGTTAGTGCAAAGTCCTGAAATTCATGACATGATCACAGACTAAAGTACGGAAAAGATGGGACTGATTCAGGCAGATTAATTTGCTTTTGCCAACAATCCTCCCCATTCAAAAACACACACAAAAAAATTACTTGTCTTTTTCAAGTAAAAGTGCAAAAGCTACAAGAGACAATGAGAATGAATTTACAAATAAAATATGGGATTATGGAAAAAGAAAAGCATGACCGCAATTAAGGAAAAGCTACTGGTTCCTACTTACAAGATTTATAAGAAAGAAGAATTTGGATAAAAGATGCTGCAAGATAATAGAAATAAAATGGAAACAAATCAAAGGACAGCAGTAGTTATAAAATACTTTAAAGATGATGAAATCGTAATATAAGTTAAGAAGCTTTTAGCTTTTTAAAAAATAGATTAAAAGCTTTATGATACAGCAAGCTCGTTAAACACATAGGAAATTGGCATACAGGTCCAAAATTATGATTTTGAAAGTACCATGCAAAACAATGAACAAAAAGTTACAAAATACAATTAAAATTTAGAGCTGTTCATATCAACATACACTAGTTCTTTAACAAAATGTATTAACCCTTCTCAGCTCACAGACCTGTCCCCATGTTGCAGTGCACATGGAGCATACACCAGGCTATCCTAAAGCTCCTCTGAACTGGGGTATGTCTTGCAGAAGGAAAGTTACTTACCTGGCATCTCCTCACAACAGTACTCCTGCTTCCAAACCAGGAGTTCCCATCGGTATTACAGCTCCCATTTCCCTAAGCCAAGTTGCTAACAGCCAGAATACCTGAGCATGCTTCCCCCAACCACCAGCTTCATTAACAATCTTCCAAAGCAGAAACAAAAGGAAGAACACTCCCAGAAACATTAACATCTCAAACAACTCCAGAGAAACATGAGAGTAAGAACTCCAGCAGCCAGGTACTACCCACCATCTGGGGAGAGCTACTTCTTTCAACAGGCAGGGTCAGTCCTGTAATCAAGCCCCTCAACAGCACTCATTGTGACCCCAGACAGAGCTGCTTAGAATTTGCTTCTAGAGCTCCAGAAACATTGTAAGGGACATGAATGACAGGAGGGCCAGAAGAGGTGAGGTTAATGATGTACCACAAGGCTCCCCCACTGCCAACAGCCCCCAGGCAATGCCACCAAGCCCCTGAGGTGTCTACTTCAGCTGCTATGAACTGCATCCTTAAGTACAAGGACTGAGTCCATCAGATTGGAAGATTCAGTTGCTGAAATGCTGGCACAAGGTGCTGGTGAGCCTCTCCCCACTCTCAGAGGCTGAGGACAGTAGGTAGCAGTAGCATCCACTGTACAGCCAAGCTTGTCTGAAACAATCTTCCACTGAACGTGCCCTAGCACAGATACACACACCCCAAGCTGTCATTCTTGGGTTAACCCAAGGCTCTGTAGCCAATTTCTTATGAAGGTGTTATCTATCATAGGGATCTATTTATCCCACACTATCAGCTACATAAATGCCACACCCCATCTAATTCTAATAACTATGCCAGCAGAATCTAGCTGCTTTCAAACCACCTTTGCATCTTCCAACAGGCCATTTTTATTCTCTCACCACAACATGCTGATGTTTATCAGCTGCCCACCATAAAACTTCATCATTAAAGTCTGATAACCACACTCAAGGCCCAAAAGCATCATGCCAATGATGGCAAGATTATTGCTGTGCTTCAGAATCCAATAACACAAGACTACCTTGAAGGACAAGGCTCAAAGAGCAAAGAGTATAACTGCTTTCCAGGTGATAACCTCCACTAGCAGCCAACTGTATACAGATGACGTCCAGCTAATCTTGAGAGAGAACAATTCTCTTTTCCCAAAGACAAACAAAACCTGAACAACCACAAGTGTAGAGTACCTACAGTTTTCAAATCAAGAGTTGGTACAAGAAGATCACCCATAAGATGACAGAAAATTGAAAGTCGTTGAGGCAGCAGTTAACCTGACAGAATCAGAAGAGTTGAGGCTGAAGGGGACTTGGGAGATGGTCAGCCCTCCCCTGCAAAGCAGGGTCAAGTAGAGCAAGTTCAGTTACCCTTCTATCCATGACAGTTTTTCATCTCAAGACTTACAAAAAGCTTGACATTTTTTCCACCCATCATTTTCATTACTTCCTTTCTGGAGGTTAAAGAGTTGCAGTGGTAAAACATGAGATCCTGGGACAAGGAAAAAAGGAAAGGTAGCGGGGTACTCATTCACATCAGCCTAGATCAAGTGCTCTTTATTTCCTAGAGCTCATCAAAAAAGGTGCGCTGTAAGATGGGACAATGACAAGGTGTTTGGCCATGAGTGTCAGCAGGATTTGTTTAAAAGAACCAAACAAAATTCTGAACTAGAGCTTGAGACCACAGCTCATTCACAGGTCCCTAGTAGGCACTGCACTGAACTCATGAATCTCTTCTTTGGTAGTCACATCATAGGGATTCTCACTGAGACTGTGCCACATGACGGAAGAGGAGAGAGAACCACACATTAGAAAACACAGCACTCCAGAAGTGTCCCAGAGCACAGGGTCTCTACAGGACAAAGGAGCAAGTTGTAATACTTTTGCAAAGTGGCCCTCAGTCCTCCAGCTGGCAGCAAAACAAAGAAGCTGTATCAGACAGCCAAAAGAGAAGGAATTCTTAACTGCGCAGCATTGAAACACAGCAAATATCAGAAGGGCTTAAAACTGCTGAGATCTTTCACAGCAGTAGTTGCAGACCTAAAGAAAAACAGTGTGTGTGGGCCAGTGGAAGACAATACTACATGGCAAAGCTGATATTAAGTGCAGACAGTTCCCAATCAAAATATTTAAAGCACCCATAAAAATAATAGTGCATCTTGAAGCTAATCTAAGATTATCAACAGCAGTGTCAGACTGCTGGTATGGTAAGAATATTCCAGTTAGTGGCTGAAGTGGCTACAAAGTTAGCAGATGGACCAGGACATACACACTCGGAATAGCCAAACTGCAGCTGTAAAGCATCAGATTTATTTTGGACATCTTTCTTAAGGGTAGGGACTGTGGCAGCAAACCATCCCTTTTCTGCTGGCCCTCCTCCTTCAAGCCATATCTACATTGGGCAGCAGGAGCAGGTGGATGGGCACAATGTGCAGATCTGATTGTTACTGATGGGCCCCACTTCTGCAATGGCTCTTCAGACTCCTCCTAGCCCACCTAACCAGAGAGCATAGCACCTCCTCCCTTATGCTCGTCAATGAGGAAAAGATTTCACTTGGAGGCATCAGACATCCAGTTAGATTCCCAGAATAAAAACTTTACGATTTGAATTTAAAACTCATTCAAAAGACACTGATGCTTCAAGTCTGCAGAAACTCCAGGGGCCTGGCCCTTTACATGTCTTGTTCATTTTCCCATCTTAAGCAGAAGCTGAGCAAAAGGATATATCAAGCAGAGTTTGGGGCCTCTCTCTACAGCATTTCAGAAGTAGGGGTCCATACCAAGTTCTCTCTCCTTCAGCCAGCCCTCCTTGGCACTACCGTGACAAGTGACCTTACACCCTGCAAGGGCAGCAGACACTTGACTAAATTCCAGTAAGTAAATTCTGTCTTCCAAATCGCTAAAAATGCAGGATATGACACAGCCAAGTTCCTGGGAGTTCAACAACATCGTCTCAGAACCACTGCTGCTAATACACAGCAGATAATACAATGTGCAAAGACCAGTCTCACTAAAGACAGCTTGGAAGAGCACAGAGAAGGAACAGAATTAACTCAATTCCAAACGGCCATCTCTTGCTTTCAGAAAGGTGGTAAATATCCCTGTAAAGTTAGTAACACAATTTTCTGACTGCTGTTAGTTGATTTAAGACATTGCATATATGAACAGAAGGCCCTGGAACCCCTTCAAGGAAATTAAACCTTTTGATTTTGGATGACTGTGTACTTCTGCCAGCATAACATCTCTGTTTACAGCTGACACTTCTGCATAAGCACCATCTCAGCTGACATCCTTCCTTTACAAGTTAAGCATTTCATTAAAACTGTTCAAGAAGCAGGTTATGTCAAAATTAAAATTATCTAATCAATCTGAAAAGCACTAAATGTACTAAATGCTACTAAATGTAGGAATACATTAAATGCATATGCAACTGAACATACCCTCAAAGGATGCCTTGCTCCTTCCTAAGCCCAGCTGTTTCTCTGGTCATGAGTCATAGGCCCTTTACAAAGAGATTCCAAACTCCTACCACAGAAACCCACAAAGAACACCTTCAAAAATGATGTGCTACATACCTAAGAATCCCTTTACAAGATCTCAAATCCTATGCTTTCACACAGGAATTTGACCCAATAAACGAAGAAGATCACCGATTAGCTGCTGCTGACAAGTCCCACTATATATCCAACTTGCTACAATAAATGTCTTTCCCCTATTTTTCTTAGGCCAGTGAGTTACTGACAGGTTGATTGACAGATGTCTTGGAAAAGTTAGCAGATATTCAAAATAAACAAGGAACAGAAAAAATGCAAGGAGTGAGAAAGATTATTCTTTCCTGAATATTATCACCAAAAGTAAGATGAGAGCTAAAAAGCCCCTCTGAGCAGAGCACTAATTCTGCTATGGTACCTCAAAACATCTAACCTCTGCAGCTAAGCAAAGCACCCGAGACAATATAAGTTTGGTGGTTAAGAGTTGAAGACAATGAAGATATCAAGTCATTAAGGGAAACACACAGCAACCATAAGTGATAGGCAGGAACTTCACTAGCTATTTTAAGGACTCCTGCTTTCGTAACGCTCTACAAAACCAAGAATACCACTTTGTGCACTATGCGGAGCGATGCAGGATTTTTCAATACTTTCAATTCAAAAAATTCAACAATTTTTCAAATATTAGAGTCAATATAAATAGTTGCTATTAATCATAGATACTCAAGCAGATTTCAAACTAAGAAGTGGACTCCTACCATATGATTTCCTTCAGTTAATAGCATTTTCCCCAGTATCATAATCTCCCTTGTTAGAGCAAGGGAGTATTTAATAGCAAAAATTGGGCTTTTTTTAAACTGCAAACAGCTGCTCAGCTAATAGCAGATGCTGGCTCAGCTCAAGGGATTAACTACAACAGAGCGCTTCAAATTTTACTTTTTTTTGATTATGCACGTGTTAATCTTGCAGGTAGGAAATGTCAATAAAACAAGTAAATAAGTGTACATATATTTTTCACAATATTTACCAGTCATGCTGCTGTCTCTGTTTATTCCATTATGAAGTTTACAGTGAACAAATGCTGCATCAAATAACCATGATCCAAAGAGGTTCAAGATGCTGTTAACCTTTGGCCTGCGAGGAGCTGGAAGTGGCCGAGGCTCAGAGCTTGTCTGGTTTGGGCTAGAGAGTGGAGAAGTAGAGGAGGGTTGGTGCTGCACTTTTGAAGCATGCGCAGTAGTTACCTGTTTGAACAGAAGAACAGATCAACTCCTAGAATCAAGGAAATTACTTCCTCTAACTGAGGAAACCATCCAAAGGGTCAGCTACTCAAATACAGAGTATGAGATCTTACAGTGCTGGTTTTCATCGTCACTTTGTTCACAGTCACTGCCCGATGCCTCCGGTTGTGGGGTGGAGTGGTGTTGGTAGCAGTGCTCTGGGGCATGCTCAGTCTGTTGACTGGTGTGGGTGGTGCACTGTCTGAGCGGGGTCGGGAAATGCCTGTAAGGCCGGGAATAAAGCAGGCTTTCACCAAGAATTCCATGGGCTCACACAGAGCAAGCCATTAGTAAGCAAAGGAGCCTTTGGTCAATAGCCATGTCTCCCCCTGTTCCCCAAAACAGCAGTACCTACAAAAACACCTCTCCCTAAGCAATTGATTAAGAACCACCAAAGGACACCACACCTTAAGGTTGTGGGAAATGGCAGATGGGAGGAACCAGTCTAGAGGCAGGCAGAGGGAAAGGAGCAAGGTTCATTTGCCAAAGACAGTTTCACAGCTCACTTCTGCCAAAATTCATATGCCTCTCACCTTTGCCTTTCTTTCCCAACCATATTCCCACATCTTTTCTGGAGACATCTCTAAAATGTCTGGCCCTTAAAGCCACCTTAGCTTGCTAAATTAAGATGGAACCCACCCACCACACAGCTTTCTGCTCGGTTTGAGCTGAATCAGCTGCCAAACAGTCAAATACTCAGGCAGCACACAAGACAGAGTAAGAAAGCAGAGCAAGATATAATTTTTCTGGCAGCAGCAGGATATTAGACAAATTTTTATCCAGCTTCAGGGAAATTATTGTGTACAGAGCTCTTCCCCATCAGAATCAGAAGCAACTCAACATCTGCAAAACTTGAAGTGACAAACACCATTTCTGTCCATTTTAATTAATACCAGCACCCTCATGCCCCATTTGAAAAATAAAGTGGGGAACCACAGTGTGCTTGAGAATGTGACACACATTTTTTTGATCATGTTAATTAAAGCACCCAGGTATATTTCATAACACATTACAGAACAATTTGCTCCTGCTAAATCATCAGTGTTACACCCCAGGCAGAGTATGCACTATGAAGCCTATTGTTTTGGTACACTTGGCTGGAAAAGAGAATGCACTATTTTGCCAAACACATCATGTAGGTACCAAGGAGAGCAAGATAAAATCCAAAGTTTTAGCACTTGTGGCAGAAGGTAATGAGCTCTCCCATGAGCCTTCACTGAAGAACTTTCTGCAGCTCTCAAGTCTGCCTGAGCACACTCTCCCAATCCATACCTACAGTCTGAATTTAATTTCACTAAGAAATCTCCTGTGCCCCAATGCACTGCAGTCTCGGCACTCCAGGGGGGCTATTATGGCCCTGGATGCTTTATCTTGCTACAAGATCTTCAGAAGTCTTAAGTGTCTGATTCATAAATTCATACATAAGTTTGGGTTCAAAGGGACCTTAAAGATCCTCCATTCCATCCCCAGCCATGGGCAGGGATACCTTCCACCAGACCACATTTTTCCAAGTCCAGTCCAGTCCAACCTGACCTTGGTCACTTACAGGTATCCAGAGGCTGCCACAGCTCCTCTGGGCAACCTGTGCCAGGGCTTCACCAACTCTCACAGGGAAGAATTCCTTCCCAATATCCAGTCTAACCTTGCCCTCTGTGCCCCTAGAGCCTGCTCTTCTCCAGGCAGACAGTCTCATACCACTGGCAGGTTTTTTTCCAATACTGTTTATGTATCAGCTCAAGTCTCCAGCAATCTCACATCAGCTCATGCTTAAGGCAGACGACATTTGTTTGCACACATTTAAGCAGAAAAGCAGCTGGAGACAGGCAGCTCTTCCAAGTTTACAATAGCATGTATTCCTTGATGAACTTTCAGTGAGTCTGAAGCATACTAAGTATAATGCTTAAAATTTTAGGTACTCCAACATGTTACTGAAAACTGACCAGCCAAAGCTACTCAGTTCCCAGCAGACACAAAGAAGCATGACTTTCCTACTCAGCAGTAGTAGTCACCCACTAACCACAAACTAAGTGGAACTCTCACAAAGATCTGAAGATGACAATCCAAATTCAACACCTTATAAAACAGGCACACAGCAGTTGTGACAGAGATGAGAAACACGGTGGTAAGTGCTCACAACATGCTAAAGCATAGCACTTGCATTGGTGATTAGATAGAAAGGGAAAAGAAGCCTTGTTTGGGAAAGAAATCCCTGGTTTTGTTTTATTTTATATTTCTGATTTACTTATTTATTTGTTTTGGATTTGAAACTAAGGCCATCTACAACTTCATGCATTCAAATGTTACTGTTGTGCATACAGATTTCTTTAGAAGTGATCTGAAGTCTCCTCCTCCTCAATTCCAATTTATACTTGCAAATTGTTATTGCTGTATTTATGAAGAAAACAGATTTAAAGGGACTAAAATTATGATTAAGTTAACATTCCTAACTATCCATGGGTAAGGCAAAAGTATTACCTAGGAATGCATCCACTAAACAGCTGATTCCACGCATGGCACGGAAGAATATTTGAGGCAGATGTTTAAGGCAGGGGTACTGATTCAGTTCTTGAGTCATCCCACTCACATTCAGAAACTGCTCCTGAAATTTGGGGGTAGAGCTAATAATGGCTGGGTTACTCAAATCCACAGGATTACTGCACACAAAAAGAGTAAAATATATGTTAGTCAGTTTAAGAACAGCTGTTAAGATTTTTTAAAATCTTTTTTAAAATTTAAAGTGTTTTTAAACACTTGAAGACACAATAGTTCAAGGCATTTCAGTAACACCACAAACCAGCATCCAATATCAATTGGATATTCCTGTTACTCCATCACAGAAAGCAAATTTTCACTTCCTGAGTTGGCAGTATATAACTGTTTTCATTTCAAACATTACTCAAACACATTGAACAATTTTAGTAAAATAAAACAAACCAGAGCACACACTTGCTAGACTAATTATTGCAGTAATATTAATTACTTATGAGGTCATTTGAACCCAGTTAAGAGTTGCTTATATTGTTAAAGTTACTCTAGAAAGGTAAGTGACGAACTAAATATTATCAAACAGTGGCAAGAAGGGGAGTAGATTGTAAAAATTTGAGAAATTTTTCCTGACCAACTCAAATCCTGAAACAGCAGATTTGTAAACTCCAAATTTGAAGAGCACAGTACTTGTGAATTAATACTACAAATGAAGAAAGAGGGGGGTTTAGTTAGTTAAGAAGTAAATTTTAAACAGTCTAATGTTAATCTAGCTTTAACTATTAAATAGTATTTTGTATCAATTGTTAAATATCGAGCATTAATGTAATGCCACGTCCAAAAGTCTTTAAAACAAAACACAGCATTTGGTTCAGCTGTGCATTTAAGAAAGATTAACATGTATGGTGAAATTAAATGTATAGATACATTGCAGATTAAATTTAACCTGGAGAATAAATGGAAGTCATATGCATCTCCAAGAACATTGTTTAGCTTTTCCTGTTTGTTATCTCAGAGAAATAAAATTCTATTGAACTCTTGTTTTTCAGATCCTCCAAAATGCCAAAGATCTAAAATAGTTTTTAATTAACTGAACCAGTTTACATTTTGAAAGAGTCAACGTTGAACACCACCATTCACAGCCTGCCCTGAGCTGCTGCATGGCACTAGCATGACATGTCTCTCCTTTTATTCTATTTAGGTGCTTAAACTTGGCAATCTCCAGAGAAATGTTTCATTTGTCATGCAAATGTATAGAGCTGACGCAAGAACAGGAACAATGGATGGCTGCAATTACAATACCTCAGCATATGTAAAAAGCGAAACCATGTTTGTGCAACACACTCATTATCCATTTCAAGAGGAATCAGACCAGCATCTTCATCGGGAATTTTGAACGGAGGAAATGAAGGTCCATATGTAAAACGAAGCAACCTAGAAAGCAAGTCAGACAGACCTGTCCTTCAGCTCATACTCCAAAATTAAAGCATGTGTTTGAACCCAAAGGTATCAGCAGCTCACAGGAGAGTCCACAGGCAACAATGCAACATCCCAAGTTCTCCCAGAGATCCCCATTTTATACAATCACTCAGCCCTCTTACAGCCTTGGATGGTGCACACCTGGAGCCTGTCTAAAGCTCCAGCCAAACCCAAGAGCTATTAAGGCACAAGACCCCTCAGCAGCTCTCCCATCACTTAGCCAGAGGGGTCACCAGTTATCACAGCCACATGCACATCTGACAGGACAGATGTTACATGTGAAGGAAGAGGAATTTTTTTTTTTTGGAAAAAGAACAGGAATTCTAGCCCTATCCTCACAGCTCTTTAACTCATGCTTTCAATGACACTAGCAAGTCATATTAGGTTGCAGTTCTAAATTCCAGCTCATGACCAATGACTTACACTGCAACCCAGCAGCCTGAGCAGCACTCACTGCTGACTTACAATCAGCGCAGGACTTGTAACCCACAGTTTCATGAGTTCTTCAAAACAGATGCATCAAATCTGCTAGAGGCTGGGATCTACAGCCCAGCAAAGAGCAAACCAGTGATCCAGTGCCATGAGGATAATGTTCAGACAAATGGAGATCTTTCCCTAGAAGAGCTGCAACTACCTGAAGAGTCTAGTGACGTTCACTGACCCCTGCTTCATACCCAGCTTCACCAAATTACAGTTCAATTTCCCTGACCAACATAATCTTGATGTTTTCTAAAGGAATGGAAGAGATCTGCACTGCACCTTCTCAATATCTCGGCATTCCCGGAAATCAGTTTGTGTTTCCCTAAGCTAACTTCATTGCAATGGTCAGGAAATGCCCCACTCGTCCTTTACCCACTAATAAAACCACGTAGCTTTATAAAGTCATTACCACTAGGAGAAGAGGAGAAGAAAAGTAGTCTATGGCTGACTCCTAAACTAAGAGTCAAACAGGCTGAATTTCCCATCTTTCACTTCTCCCAGTGGGCAGGCAGTACAGTAACCTGCAGACAAGCAACACAAGTGTCTGGAATCACAGCCTATTTACAGTACCTAGCCTGGACAGAAAAGCAAAAGAGCTTTTAGGACATGAGGCCTTCTCCAGATGCAAGGATGATGAGGAATCCATTCAGTGCAGGAGCTGGTGGTGCAGCTGCAGTGACAGCTGCAGACTGAGCTCCCTGAAAGAAGGCTGGGGAAGAGGCTGGGAAAAGATGACCCTGTGCATAACAAAGGGCACTGGACCTGTGACCCAGCCAGGCGCTCAGACACTGCAAGAACTGAGGACTAGGGAGGAAGAGCTGAGACTTGCATAAGCTTGGACTGTGAGAGGATAAAAGCCCAGGAATCTTTTGTTGGGGCTGCTCCTTGGAGGCACCAGCTCCACCTGTTTCTGTGCCAGGAATAGAGGGCTTCATGGAACAAGACATCTGAGACTCCCATGGGAAACCTGGGGTCCAACCGGAGAGGAAAGCTGGTCTGCCTGTGAGAGTGGGGAGTGCAGGGAGTCAAGCAGGGGACTCCTCAGCTCACTGGAGCTGCTGCTGCAAAGGGGCTTCAGTCCCTGCAGTTAAAAGTTGCTGGTGGTGGAAGAGTGACTGCCAGAGAGTCTTGGGAATGATCAGACTGGGAAGTTTCCTTAACACTAGAAATACACACATCTGTAACAGGTAGCAAATGCTCTCCAGCCCTGTGTCCACCAAGATTTAGTGCCCAGAGGTATGACCCCATGATATGTTTTTGCTGAGGAATTACTTGGCTCTAAAAGACCCAAAAGAGCCTGGCCCAACCCCATGCATTGTCATGCCCCACACCACTGCCTGGCAACACAGTGCACTGCTTCAAATTCTCCCTATGACTGCAAAAAAACAGTTTTTCAAAGAGCATGACTAAATCTTTAATGATATATTGGACATTTTTAAGAATGATTGAAAACAGAAATAAATTTTAAGCTACACATCCAAGGCAGTTAAAATATTCTTCAAGCAATCTAGATGGTGTAAAAGTAGTATCTAATGGTATGGCAACACAATTAAGACTCCAGTTTCATCCTGCTAAAAGTCATAGCCAAGGACACAAATTAGCACTGCATATGTGTACAGATTTCCAAATATAACTTTCCATATGGTTTCAAAGTAAAACATTTACTCTCAGCTTATTGCTAATAACCCGATTCACAGAACTGTTTACTAAAACATTTTAACTATTTGAAGCTGGAGCTTCACAGAAGTATTAATAATGCAGTTTAAAATACCACTGAACTTAAAGCCAACCTCAGAGGAGCTTAACTTTTCATGTATCAGGTATAAACCAACATTACTGAACACAGACTAAAACATTCTAGAAAGCCTGCAGACTCCTGTGCACCAACAGAACCAAGACTGTTAGTCAACAGTGGGAGAGAAAGTGTAGGTACAGTGTGTGGTACAGAACAGCAACACATGTTTTGAAACAGAGCTGTTCTGTTCAGATCAATGAATCATAAAATATTTTCCATTATGTAACACTACATCTAACAAGCTAAAAATAGCTAAAGAAATAGCGTGGGAAATACATAGAACTCATATTGCAGCTTTATTTCCCAGGGGTATTACAAATAGCTGCATAACCTGGAAAAATCTATCCACACTTCACATTTTGATAGGGAATTCAAAGCAAAAGTTGTCAATAAACCCTTGCAGAAAAAATACACTATTGAATATTTCACAATGCAGCAATTTTAACACGTCTTTGAACTTTCACAGAAATAAGTTACTGATATTTCAGGAGAGCTGGAAGTAGACCTAAATGACTCTCCTACAAGCAATTAATTCAGTTCTTTCCTCCAAGAGTCTCAGATTGATCCCACAAAGACTTCATACCAAAAAGACCTCAAATATTAAGGGTACTGAAATCCTCCTCATTGTTCAGAACCTTTTATTACAGCTGCAACTCTCCTGCAACCCCTAGATGTGAGTGTTCCTTTGGTCAGTTTGCAGGTGACACTGAGGAGCTGACATTCTAAAGGACAGGAAAGATCTCCAGAGGGATTTGGGCAAGCTGAATCAAAGGGCTGAAGCCACTCCATGGGGTTCCACAAGGAAAGATGATGGGTCCTGCCCTTGGGTACAATAACCCCAGATCTACAGGTTTAGGGCAGAGTGATAGGAAAGTGCTCAGTAGGAAAGGCCCTGGGGGTACTGATCAACAGCAGCTAAACAAAAGCCAGGTGTGCCCAGGTGGGCAAAAGGCCAAGGGCACCTGGCCTGTATCAGCCATGGTGTGGCAGCAGGACCAGGGCAGAGGCTGTCTCCTGTGCTGGGCACTGGTGAGGCACCTCCAGTCCTGGGGACAGTTTTGGGCCCCTCATGGCAAGAAAGACATTGAAGGGCTGGAGCACATCCAGAGAAGGGAATTGGGCTAAGGAAGGGACTGGAGCACAAGGAGCAGCTGAGAGAGCTGGGAGGGCTCAGCCTGGAGAAAAGGAGACTCAGAGGGGATCTTCTCATTCTCTACAACTACATGAAAGGAGGTTGGAGCTACTAGAGAGTTGGCCACTTCTCCCAGGGACAGGACATGGAGAAATGGCTTCAAGTTGTGTCAGAGGACATTTAGATTAGATGGAAAAGGTTGTCAGGCACTGGGCACAGGTTACCCAGCGCAGTCGTGGAGTCACCAAAGGGTATTAAAAAACCTGTGGATGTGCACTTGGGAATATGGGTTAGTGGTGGGCTTGGCAGTGCTGGGGGCATGGTTGGATTTGATGATCTTAAAGGTCTTTTCCAACCTAAACAATTCTGTCATATATATGATCCTCAATGTTCCCATACCCAGCAAGACTCAGTACAGTCCTTCTCCCCTACTCTCTAGAGCAAAGAGCCTGTGGTCTACCTCTGGCCCATCACATCCTGACTGCCAGGGCACAAGTGCCAGCCAGGCAGCTGTTCACACAGTTTCAGCTCCACAGGGTCGAAGCAGAGTCCGAGTCACCTCAAACTTAGCAGCATGAACACTAACAAGCACCTTATAATTTTGATGGTGACACACACACATAATGCTACACTAATATTCTTGAGTCATTCCTCAGGGCATATGATGAAGAGTCGCAATGATGGAGACTAATACACACACACATCAGAAAGTGCTAAATATCAGAGAGGTGCTAAGCTCACATAAGAACAGAGAATCTAACTCAGATCTTACTTTGCAGAACAAAGGAATACACACACAATCCAAGGATACAGCAAGATCTCTCACTTTGTATTGCTTATTCATTTTGGGTTGTTGTGCATTCCAAAAATAAGCAACTCCTAAACACATATAACCATGATCATCCCCATACATGCATTTATTTCCGTGGGATTTCTCCTACCTGGAAGTAAGGGCACAAATGACCTTGCTCCACTGCTCAACTACTGCAGGATGATGTCGCCAGTTAGCCACCATCTCTTTGGCAGTTTTCCAGTAAGGAGGTGTTGGAAAGCACCGCGTACAGGCAAGTAACCATACCTCAAACAGCACGCCAATTAATTTCTCAGCCAGATTCTCAGCAATGCCACCTTACAACAGAAATCAAGTACACCTTCAGTTAGTGTTCCATCTAAATAACTTCAAATATCTCTCCAAAGAGGTTTTGGTTAAAGTGCATAAAGATTAAGCCCTTTCTCATAATTTTTAAGAGTGATCCATGATTGCTTCCTACAGCCAATTAGCCTTTTTGCAAGACCAAGCACAACAGATAAAGCCCAGCCACATGTGTGTAATAAGGGACAGCAGGAATCCATCAATCTTAAGCAGTCTTCTATTGCACTGTGTTGATATTGAAGTCTTTTCTTTAAATAGGTAAAACTGACACTATTATTTTGCACTAGGCAGGCTGAACAGCAAAACAAAGTGGTTTCAGTGAAACAAACAGAGAACAACATTGTCTGAAACTGTTCATACCAAACTGTTTCTATATAAAGTCACTGTCCTGCAAAAACACTTTCAGGAAACCTCAGCTCCAAATCATTCAGTCTTTTCTAGCAATGCTTTATTTTGGAGTAATGGGGCAGAATTAGGAGTGAGCTATTGTGCTTTGGTAGCTCCTAAGAGCTTTTAATGGGTTCCCCCATTGTGCTGGCAGCTGAATTTCAAGAAGAGCCAAAAATTTTTTCTGTAACTGAACCAAATGGAAGATAAACATAAACCTTGCACGGTTGGAGCTGCTAGAAGAGTGTCATTGATCTGAAGAAGAAATAATAACAAAACCTCCCAGGTTTCTCTTGCCATAATTGTCGACTCATGCGCCAGCTTCTGGACAGCTTTCAAAACCTGCAAGCACAGTCTGATCTGACTGGATCCTGGGTCTGGCCTGCAAGAGAAGAAAACAGTGTTCAAGAAACAGAACTATAAAGTGATGTATTCAATAACATGAACTTTCAGCAGTTACAAAAGGAAACAAACATTATTGAGAGAGACCCAAGAACATGAGCCAATATGTTTCTGTGCACCTCAACTCTGTCTCTAGAAATCCTAATTCCGCTTTAATGAGCACAAGACATACCATAACACTCTCCTCCATGTGAAACTCAATACACAGAGCAAACACCAGAGCAAGCACAATCCATCTCAGATTTATCTTGGGCCAAACAATGACAATCCAGTTGAGACATCATCAATTACTATGTACATAATTCAGAAGCGGCAAAACTAGCAAACATGTTGTCAGCAAACTAATTTAAATTCTTCCTAGTTCCCCTCTTGTTTCCAAATCAACTCTTATCCCTTCTTCCTTTGATCTGATGTTCCTATTTCATGACCCCCTTCTAGATCTTCTTCTGTAAGCAGTTAGGAATAAGGAAGGAAGGAAGGAAACAGTTTCATATTTTCTGGGTTTTTCCTGTGGTAATAATGAGATCCACACTGGCACTGCTGAGTCACTCAACACAAAGTTGTGCAGAAGCAGCAAAAAGCAGCATCACCTCTTCCCATCAGTTAGTCTGGACAAGGCAGAATAGGTACAAAACAGCAACGTGACACATTCTGGACAGTATCTGAGGACACTGGTAAAAAACCTGAGGAAGCCTAAATTTTAAAAGGTGAAAGAGGAGACTACAAATTAGAGCGTGCAGTATATGTAAGGCATATTTCAACCTTCAAAATGCATCATTTCATCATTCCTCCTACCACCACTGAAGGGATGCCAAAAAAATCTCGTAAAAGTATTACCTTCCACTGGACTACTAAGGGGTATTGCCAGATTCCTACCAAACATTTTCAATGAGGTATAACCTACAAGTCATGTTGTACAGCAAACACCTCAAGAATGTGCAGGTCCACTAAGTACTATGAGCTTTTATCTTGGTAGCATAAATGTTGTACTACAGTACTGGAAAAAAGATTACAAAGAGATCAGATAATGCCTAATGCAAAATTGCACGCTTCTAGCCACAGTTCAGGACCTCAGTGGGTTGCTTGATGCTAGTGCTATATCATAACCCACAGTCCCTCTGTAGAACAACAAACTTTGGGACAAGTGAGCCCTGCCTGGCTTACAGCACCATTTTTTGCCTGAGCAACAACAGTGCAGATTAAAACAAGCAAATGATATCCTTAATCTGTATAGACTTGAAGCTTCCAAGACTGTTCAAAACTTGTTTCCCTAATCATTTCGAGAAACCGTAAAAAAAGCAGGGCTTATATGCAAGCTAATGGAATACTTCTGTGCTAATCTTACAAAGGCAACTTGAAGATTCCTGTCCATCTATGACTTCCTCTTGTCCACAAAGTTGACCCAGTGGCAAGCTCTGTTTGCACTATTTCTAGATTTCCAGATGCCTAGGTTTCTACAGACCATGGTCTTTTGGCCATACTCCTTCAGAAGTACTGTTCCTACGATTTCACACGAGAACCATATGAAGTTACTATAAAAAAAGTACTTTGGCATTCACATGCTCCATGGTCTCTCAAGCAATTTCAGACCTGTTGCAGAGGACCTGGATATCTGTACCTCACTCTCTTGGAGAAGCAATACAGGGGGAGAGAGTTCTCTTATTTCCTTCCAACAGTGTTTGTAGCACTGAAACTTTATCTGACAGCAGTGACAACCACTACTACTTAAGTCATCTTCAAGACCTCTTGGATATTCTAGGGTTGCCAGAAATGGAAAGCCTGGGGGTTGCCTGGGGACTATTCAAATATGTCAACAAAGCATTTCTTCAGGGTGGACAGAAGGCCAATGCAGGAGGGAAGGAGGCAAACACCCTCTCTGCCGTCACTGCAGCAGATATAGGAAAGGTAACTTGACTCACCCAGCCTTCATAGTTTTATTTTTCAGCACCACACTATTTCAAGGACTGTGCATGTAAACATTTAATTCAGCTGAGCACTCAGACTAGAATCATCTATATGCACCTGCTCTGTATGGGTGTACACAAGCTCCCATTGTGAAGTGCCCACTTCAGGCTGCTGCACTTCTCACCTCACCTATACATCACCATCTGAGCCTTCACAACTCTGGGCCACCACATTAAAGGCAGCCAAACCAAAAGCTACATTGTTTCCAGAGAACCAGGCAGAGGAAGGAAGTTGTTTTAATCCTAACCTTCCTTAGGACATAGGCTTAAAATAAAGACTTAATATCTCCAATACAAAACCAGATTTTTCCAGGAGACAGTTCAATACAAATTCAATACAGCTGTAACAGTTCCTGAGTAAGTACTCTACATGAGCCCAGCATCAGCAACCTGCATCAATTGGGTAAACCCAGAAATCATTCTCCTCTTCCCCACCACACACACCTAAGTCTGAATCTTTACTTTTATTCCAAGCAGGTATGCACAACTCAGTTCTGCATTTCATTTGCAGTAAAGAAATTTCTCCTGTTGCTGGACTGAATTCTGAACACAGCTCCCTGGAAGGCAAAACTTAAAAAGAGAGTAGGGACTTGAACATCAAATGCTGACAGCAGCAGCCATGAAAAATCAGTGTTTAATATCTATCTCAGAGTCTCTTGAAAGAAAAACTATAGAACAGCTATACTACAGGGACAGTGTTTAAAATACTGATTTTTCAGCCCTCCCTGTCTCTAGGTGTTAATTATTTCATTCCACAGCTGTCATGTGTTGTATACCAGCCTACACCAAGGCTCAACAATGATTTTGGGACAGAATGGTGAAGTGGAAGCTTGTGCCAACAGCAGGCAAGAAGCTGTACTACTGAGCTGCCTGCTACTACGGCCTCCAGTGTGAGAGCAAGAAAGGGATCCCAGGAACAACTATTTAATGTACTCTGCTGTGCCAAGGTAATAAAGGATCCCAGACAGCAGATTATTCTGCACTTATTAAAGCTTAGAGACAGCCTTCTGCCACAGTCTAACCCAGAAGCTTGTTTTCCCCAGACTTGTGCCATTGCTTGACCATCCTTTAATGGGAATTTAAATGCATTTTCACTGTAAGTTAAAAGCAACAGCAGCTAAAAGTAGGTAGTAGACTTCAAAGCAATCAATAAACAGCAAAGAACTCCTCTGAATTTACATAAGTTATTATTCCAAGCCCTTTATATACGAGGCCTTTAGAAAAGTGACCCAAGTGCAGCTGAGCACTTTGAAGGCCACCTGCAGTGATACATATTTAATACTAATAAAAGCAGATGATCTGATACTTATGGACATATACTAAAGATTGACCTGAAGTTAAGTACCTTTTCAGGGGGCACTATTATTTAATCTTACTTATCCAGTACATATGTCCAACAACAACAGGTAAACTTGCCATTACCTGTAAATACGGTAACGATGCTTGCGCACTCTGACAACGTAGCTGTGTACAAGACCTAGAAACGTGTCTGTCTCATCCTCATCCAAGGATGTCAGGCAGCAAGCACTCTGCCATGGAGTTCTTTCAAAACTACCAGTGAAGGACAGTCAGCATAACCACACACATTTAACAGGCAGCAAGATGCAGGCACAGAGCAGTCACTTACTGCAGGGTCCTTCAGTACATCACAAACGTGGTCAGATTGTGACTAACAAGGGTTGGGACTGCCATGATATGCTCTTAGTTTATCTCAGTTTTACACAATGAAAAGCACATGGTCACACAGCGATGCTGTTCTGCTTTTCCCCTTACCCTCCAGTCATCCAATATAGATAAATCTTGAAGCTCTTGGGATAGTAAACATCCAAGTATATGATATGTGATTCCAATTACCACAGCAGCAACAATTTAATTTACTACTGCAAAATTACAAAATACATTTGGAGAAGCACCTTTCTCCTAAGCTTGCAGCAATAGCAATCTTATTTTACTCAAGAGGCTCCACGCCTCATGGATCCTCTGACAGGTAACCTGCTGACTATAGCTTGAAATCCCTAACACTCACCTTGGTACAAAGAGATTTTGGAGATGTTTGAGAATGCTTTGAACATAAAGGTTTGGTTCCTTAATAACAGGCAAAGGAATAGAGTCCTTAGGTAACACAAGAGCCATAATCCAATCTGTATACACATCCACACAGTATTTCACAGTATCGCCGTCCAAAGGGAGGGTCAGTCCATAACAAACCACCTCCATAGTCCATTTTACCTAATAAAGACAAAGCAAAGTTATTAAAAATAAATATCTGTAAATAAGTACTGGTCAGAGCACATCAGTTCTAACTGAAAACAAAAACCAAAAACAAACCTAACAAGAAAACAGTAGTTATGTTCTATGGGCAATTCTGCTTAACATATTCTGCAAGAAAACACCAAACCATTAACTCATATATCATGATATTATGAAGAATATGAATAAATGGCAAATCACTCTCTAAATCCTGAATCTCTTAAATCTAAACTGTAGAGAGAACTCTTCAGAACACACAAAAGCTGCAAGTGAAAGATTTTCAAATTCTAATAAATGCTTGCACTATACAAAGACTTTTTTGAAGTCACATACTGTTGCTTCAAAACCGAAGGTAATTAGAAAGGCTTTGTGCTAAAAAATGCTAAATTCCTTCAGTTTCAGTTTTTTCATTGGTTTTCTTGGTACAGTAGCTCAGACAAATATTTACTATTATGTCATGAAGTTCACTGTTGATATGATCTAGTTGCTAACAAAAACCCTAGGGAGACTACTAAACTAAAAATGTAACACACTTCATAAAACCTGGGACAATAAAGAGAGAAAAATAAAAGAGACTAGAGAAAACCATTAAACTGTCACACTGGCATGAAGGAAACTATCATCTCCAAGGAAAGGAACTTACTTCTTTGTCTGTTTTGAGTAAACTCTCACTTCCAACAGATGAAGTAATTAAAGCTTGTCCAAGAGGACGCACCACTGCATTTGCCACTTCTCTCCCCACATTCTCAGGATAGCTGTGAAGTACACTGGTATTGCCCTGATCATTCTGAATGACAAGATGCAAGGATCTCCACTCTGAGTACATAGTGGCTTTATGCTACAATTCAAACAACACCTGAGAAGCAAGGAAGAAAAAAAAGACAATTAGTCGAAATGTCTATGACATGAGTTAACTAAACTGAGGCTGTGTATCACAATCCAGACCCTTGTAAATTCAAGATGCATATATCCATTTCATGTATTTGAAAATCCAGAAGAGATTCCAACAGTTGTTCTTCAACTTAGTATACTTTTACACAGACAAGCTTTAACATAGCTTGATTACAGAAATTACAACGAGTTTCAGTTTAGGATTATCAGCCCATTTTAGATATTTCAACTTGAGAAGTGACTTCATCTCACACTTCTGCTTGCACCATCTTTACAGGAAAGATGCTCCCATTTACACAACATCTTCAGTTAAGTAGAAAACAGTTCTACAGGTATTCTGCTCATTCTGCAATGGCTGCAATTCATTGTTCCCTTTTTCACTTCAACAGCAGTTAAAAACAGACATCAGAAAACTTCCAGGAAAACCTTAGTTATCTGAGAAGACAAAAATTCAGCCTCTTTTACATTCATGAAGTATTTCTACAGCAGGCACTACTCAAAACTGGAAAGTAAAAAGTGTGATTGAGTGATAATGAAGAGTGCCCTTTATTTGCAGGACTGGCTGAGCCTTAGTGCATCACTAGCTTAAACCCACCATCACTTTACAGTTTCATTACAGCGCATACAGGTTCCAAATCTATGGCATTGGGGTGCATTTCAAATCCTTGCAAAGTCAATACACACAGTCACGCTGTAAAAATCTACATTTTTCTCACAGATTCCAGACAGAATCCCAGGCAGTGCTCTCAGAACTAGAAACAGTTCTCCTTTCAGTAACAATCCCAACACAACTGCAGTGCATTTCCCCTCACTGCCATTTGAGATCAGGAAGCCAAGCTGACCATGAACAAACCAGGTTTTTGCAGTGATGGGAGCTTGGGCTGGGTAGCTTGGCATTGTTGTGAAACCTCAACCAAGAGAGGTGATTAGAAGCAGCAAAAGTTATGCTGTGCTCCCACAGTCCCTCTCAAGCAGCAGCACCCTTGTGTCCTGAGCAGTGGTTCATGCTGCACCAGCAGCACACACACTTATGTGCTGTATAGGTACAGGGCTGGGAGCCAGGCCAGAACTGCCACCTGGGGAAGGGGCAGGGTGAGGCAGCACCAGTCATGGGACTGCATTGGGCAGCTCAGAGACACCCACCACCAACAGCCAATTTTGATCCACACATCAAACACACCCAGAGATCTGATCCAACTCAGATGAGAAACATCTGTACCAACACAACAGAGCAGTGAGGACCCAAAGCCAGAGGGGTGGCAGGAACATCCTTCCTTCTGACAGTGGAATCCTTTGTACAGGCTCACAACATTAAACTGCTGTTCAAGCAGGTGGTACCACAGCATCCTGAGCCACCAGAACTGGGACTGAGCCATCTACCTTTCCTCCTCTCCCACCAGAATTGGCAGTCTTTTTTCCATTATCCGAGCCAGGTGACCACATGAACAAGGAAAACAGGGTTGGCACAGGAAAAAAGCAAGGAGTGCTCAAGAGACACAGCTCAGAGCAGCTCAAGCTGTCACGGATGGCAATCCTGTTTGCCAGCTATACTTACGTGGCACAATTTGATAACCAGTTAGTTATACAGGGAATATTTTGAACACTTCACTTAGACATTTGTTAGCCCAAAACTAACAAGAATCCAGGCCTGGAAATACACATTCCTAGGGAAAAGCCTATTTAAATAAATCTGCCTATTTAGCTGACTCCTCAAATGTTTATAACCAAAACCTATGCAAAAAGCCTGATGATTCCCTTCAAGGGAGACAGAAAATCCAGGCAGCAAGATCTTGTCTTCCAAACTACATCCTTCCTGGTTTGAGGCAGCAATCACGTGTGCTCATCCAATAGTGAGTTAACCAGAGCAGCAGCAGCCTGCAGGATATACAGCCCCTACATCCTTCAGACACCTTCCCTTCTTGGGGCTGAGGCAGGGGGAAATGCTCATATCACTGTGGTCAAAACCCTTGGGCTTAGAGAAAAATGGCAATTCCATGACACAAACTCATACACACAAACCCCCCCAAATCAAACCAAACCAAAATCCCAAACAAAAAATCAAAGAAAGAAAAAAAAACACACAAAAACAAAATCCCAAACAAACCCCACAAAATCCCAATCCTCAGTGATGGCATCAATCACTGCTTAGTTTCACTATCTGAGATTTCCATATTGGTATCTTTTCTTTTCATATTCTATAGCCATAGAGACATTTCATCTTCTCTTTTCTCTCCCAGCTGAACACCATCTTGGTCTCCAGCACGTGTTTGGAATCAAAGCAGAAGGGACAGAAGTGAGATACAGTCCATTTTCTAAGACTTCCCCCCACCTCTCTCAGCCCCTCTGCCTCTCTCCCCAGAGCAGAGCCCCTACCCCCTATCCCACAAGGTAAGAGAGGAAGCACTCTCAATTCCTCCCCTGTGACACAAGCTCATCAGAAGCATGTAACCCTGTAACAGCATTTGAGGAACATTGGTTTACATAAACTGATTTGAACTGATAAAACAACATGTCCTTTCCATACCTGCCCTCTGGCTGGCAGTGAACAGCTCGTGGCAGGAGCTTATCAGTGTGTGATAAGCACAGCACACTCACTGTGGCTGCCCTCATCCCAGAGCAGGGTGCCCAGGTGTGTGGAAGTGCTGTACAATACAAGCAAATGGTAGGTAATGCCTATGTGGGAGCTTTCTCATCTAGAAGAAAGAGCTCAAAGGATGAGGATTCCCAAATCCTGCTGCATTTTAGAGAACCTTAATTGCACTAGGACAGGGGAATGCAAGGACACAATCACCCGCCTTCATGAAGCACCCTGCCACAATGAAGAAAAAGCGCAAAGCTCTTCTGGGTGACCCTTCCACACTTCTGAGGAGTATGCCACGTGTAAGAGGCTTAGCACAGGACAACCAAAACATCTCATACCACACACTCCCAAGCCTGCTGCCCGACATTCATACACAAATTTAATGATCAACCTATATCTTGTTAATATTTGAGGCTTCCTTTGGTCTTGCTGTAAAAGAAACCTTCTGTTAGTTTTAGCAATACACAAGGAGTACTGAAAGAAGTAATTGATTCAGATGCAAAATCCTTATGAGGGGTATTTATCAGGTATTGATCTATTCACCTCCCTATATTTAGCAGTTGAAAGTTTTTATTTGGAAGGACTAGAAATTACTTTTTGTTTAAGACTCCAGTTCAACTGCCACTTGAATTGGAAATGCCTGCAATCTGTCAGGATTGGAGTACTGCTGAACCTATCTAGTGTGCAGCTTCTTCTAACTGATAGGAATTAAAAAAGGCTGGAAAGTCTCCACATGATGATATCTGAGACAATCCTCCTGACAGATTCCACATGCTGACAGCTTCCTAACTTGCCTCAGACAAAGAGCACCTAATGCTTTGCAGCAGCAGGACTCCCTCCCTTCCAAGACACTGTACTTACTAGTAACTACTGAAACAGCAACAGCAAACTGAAGACCAAGAAAGTAATTGTCACATGACACCTGATTTTGACTTCTGTTTTTGCAATGCTTCTGTATTTCAGCTTCAATAAAGCACCCTCACTGGCCCAACTAACATCTCCCAAGGTTCATGAAGCTGAATATTCACACTTCAAACACACATATGTCTTACTGCGTTTCAAATCACTAACGACTCTCAGAAAGCTGATTAAGAGGAGGGATAAGAAGAGTAATAAATAAGCCCCTGTTGTTGACCAAGCACTTTTACACAGTCTTGTATACTATATGTTCACTGTATGTTCCTGGAGGCTGCACTAAATAAAACACTCTCACAGACAGATCTGGAAAGAAATCGCCAGCATTATAAGCAGCAAAACAAAGGATCATTTATTATGAAACTGAGCGTTAATTCCAATATTCCCTAGTGTGGTAAATGATCTGGATTTCAATGTATTTCCTTCCAACCCATTTCATCTTAGAAACTTCAGAAGTTATCACCATATAAACCATCGAAACTGAATGTCTCAGCATTGAAGACCTGAGATCCTCAGTTCTCAAACACTGCAGAAGTCAGTGAGCACAAAAGAATAATGAGTCCATAAAACTCAAAACGTAAGTTCTACTTCAGTTTCCAAAGACTTAATATGAACAGTTGCAGCCCAAATATTTAAACTCCCGGATCACTAAAATTAGACAGTGAGAACTAAACAGAGACACATTCTGCAGTTACTGGGAAGGAATGTGTAGAAAGTCCGAGCCTGAAGCTGAGGTGTTTGGAGTGTGTGCAGGGCAGAGGTCAGGGAATCAATACCCGTTTACAAATCAGAAAACATGCACTGATGAGGGAAGTGCTGGGAGCAAACATCAACATTTAGTCTTTTCAGCAGCTTCAGATGTAAAATGAAGTATTTTCCTACAATGCAACTTCAAGCACAAAGACAAGCTGTCCCAAAAGTGGATCCTTCTTGGCTTTTATTAGAACCAAAAAAGCAGAGCAGACACAATGGTTAGTAATACAAAGATGTAAAGACCATCAGCAGAGACAGGCTCAAGGAAGGCTGAAGGCCTAATTGAGTCCAAATCAGAGAAGCAGCCACAAAATAAGGTCTACATTGATTTCTAGGATATATATGTTTTATAAGTACTCCCTGGAAAAAAAGAAAGCCCTCTCATTTAACATGACCTCTGCTACCTAACAGTAATAATATCTGCTCTCTAGAGGAAACAATTCTTCCAAGAAAACCATCCTGCCACTACTCACCTTCTCCCAAAGCACAAACCAGATGTTTATGAGCAATTTTTCTCAGTCCTGTAATATTCTGAGCATGAACAGCTGCTATATGCCCACTTGTCTCACTGCCCTCCAAGTGTTCATGTTGGAGAAATCGAGTTAGATCTAGCTGAGACTAAGTGCACCTCAGATATTAAGCCTGCCAGGCCTGAGGAAGCACAGCCCTCCTGGTAGCTCACCTCTGGAGCCATCTAACAGTCAGCTCTGCCTAAGACATGTGTTGTGTGTAAAGGACAATGGCTAGAGCAAACAGCAGGCAAAACTAAAAATGGCAAGAACCAAACAGAAGACCTATCTGAGAGAAAGACCAGTAGAAAGTTGGTATTAAGTATTTTGTTAAATAATAAAAAAACCCATGCATGTCAGGGTTACTACTACGTTTTTTTAAAAGTCTATATTCAAGGTAAGAAGAGATGTGGTGCACAAAAAAACAGGAACTCCTGTCCTTCTTTCCCAAGCTATACAGCCACATCCCCTCCTTAGTTCCCAGGAACACTACTGGACACAGCCTGGCCAAAGCAGGAGGGCACCTGCCATAGAGAAGGCCACTGCCTAGAAGCTGCATACTGTTACAGCTGAAGATGAGCAGAGCGATAGGAAAAAAAAAATCAGTCAGTTTTGTATGTTTTGGCTATTTTTCTGCTTTCAAGCATCATTACTCAGACATCAGTACTACTCTACTTCTCCCTACCACTCTCATTTTTAACAGTAGGTTTGAGAAAATTATCTTCCAGGTAGGTCACCCAAGAATTTAGTAAGTTTTCAAACCCCTCATTTGTACCAACAACTATTTAATAAACCTGACCACGAAACAGTGAACTCGGCTGAGAAAAATTTTTACTCAACAGCTTATTTTACATTGGCACTTATTCGTCAGTCCAGCTTCTCGTGAAATCTCCAAACTGCTCAAGCAGGAGGAGCTCTCTTGCAGGCACAGCCCCCTTACTCCGGGGAGAAGCCTCGCTGCAGTCCACTGTTTCCCAAAATAATAGGGTCTACTATCCATTAGGTAGGGAGACCAAATGAGACACGGAAAGCAGAATCCCGAGAGCCCGGCAGACCTGAGCCGGTCGCGCTCGGCACTAGAGGGCTGATGGTCGGACTCTGCGGGAAAACAGCAACACAAACTTTTCCGTCCCTCAGGCCGAGCTGCCGCTCGCAGGATGCACACGGTAGGAAGGGCGGCAGTACCACCTCACGCTGCTCCTAGGAACCCGAAACGCAGTCAGGACCCGGGGCCGGCCCAGGGGCCGAGAGGGGTCATCAGGAATCGCTCACGCACGCCCTGGGGCGGCTCCGCGACACCAGGCAGGTGCGAGGCGCTGGGGGAGCCCCGGCGACAGGCTCGCCCACCGCCGGCCCCGCCGCGGCAGCGCAGAGGTCAGCGCGGAGGAGGCTCCGGGCGGCGCCCGCGCCACAGGCCCCGCGGGCGGCGAAGCGGGCCGAGCTCGACAGCGCCGTGGCGGGAAGCCTGGCCGTCTTACCTGTGCCGAGAGCCCGGCAGACATGTCGGGTCGGGCCGGGCCGGGCCGCGCCGCTCCCTCAGGCCGCCGGCGCCACGGGGCCGCGGCCACACGGGACCGGGAGCGCCGCTAGCTGCGCTTGGCCCGCACTCGCTTCCGGCAGCGCGACAAAGCGCACGGCGGGGCCGTGCCCTGCGCATGCGCGAGTGCGCTACAACGCCACTCCCCACCCCTGCCGCGACCCCCGTGCCGGCAGCACCGAATAAGTCTCAGGGATAGGTTGTGCGCATGCGGGGAGCGGCTGCCGCCGTTCCTGGAGCCGCCATGGTGTTCTTACTCTTAAAGGGACCGCGCACGCTGACCCCGCTCGCCCCTCGGGCTGCCCGCGGATCCCGGAGGCTTCGCCATCTCACCATTCCCCGGGCGCCGCACCCGGGCCTAAGGAGGCCCTGTGCGCCTCACCGGGACTGACCGCCCCCGGGCCCTCAGGTGCGAGGAGCTGCTGCCAGGCCCCTCCAGCTCGGGCACCGTGGGCAGCGACCGGGAGCCGGCGGTGCCGTTCCGCTAGCCTGTCTCTGTCTCCTGTTCCGCTGCCGCCGCGGGGTCTGCAGGACCGTGGTGTGTGGCCGTGCCCTCAGACCCCGCTGCTGCTGCGCCCCGGCAGCTGCAGCCCAGCTCGGCTGTAGGTGGGAAGGGACAGCGACAGCACCAGCTCTGTTTCCCCAGGCCGTGTCTCGCCCTTTCCTCGATCTTTATTCCCATCCCTCGTTCGTTTGCTGCTCCTCTGGCCCATAGTATTGACTAATCTGGAGGTGCTGATAGCACTTAGCTACAGCGACGTGTGTTACCTGGGTTCAAACAGTGCGGGCAGCATGTGATGGGGGGATTCTGCCCCTCTGCCCACTCAGGTAAGACCCCCCTGCAGAGCTGGTCCCAGCCCTGGGAACCCAGCATAAGAAGGATGTGGGGCTGTTGGAGCTAGTCCAAAAGTCTCACCATGGAGATGGTCCCAGGGCTCCAGTTCCTCTGCTCAGAGCCAAGCTGGGAGAGCTGGGGGTGTTCACCTGGAGGGGAGAAGGCTTCATGGAGACCTCGGAGCCCTTTCCAGTGCTTAAAGGGGCTCCAGGAAAGCTGGGGAGGGAATGGGGACAAGGGATGGAGGGACAGGACAAGGTGGAATGGCTTCTCACTGCCAGAGGGCAGAGTTAGAATAGATTTCTTTAGTATTTCTTTAGTATTTTTTTACTGTGAAGTTAGTAAAAACACAATTTTCCCAGAGAAGCCATGGCAGCCCACCCATGGAAATGTTCGAGGCCAAGTTGGACAGGTGTCCCTGCTTATTGCAGAGGGCTTGGAATATATGGCTTTTGAAAAAGTCCTTTTCAAGCACTCTCTGATTCTGTGAAACGTAGCCAGTGGAAAAGGCAGCACAGGGAGCGCTGCAGGAAGCACTGCCTTGCTTTATAGTCAAGTACTGTTTAGATATGTGCAAGGCCCCAGTGTCTTGAGAACCCCTGGCGATGGGCCACTTTACCTCACTCCCTTCTGCAGCTGGGGAGTGGCACCATCCACCTGCCTGTATCTCCCCTGGGGGCACACTGTGTTCACCTCTCTGCACCATTTATGATTTCTGCAAGCACTCCAGCAGCTGCACTCTTGGAAAGTCAGCCTGGTCTCACAGATTCCTTATGGGCTAGTACACTTGGGCCAGGTTTCCAGTCCTTTCTTCAGCACATGCCTGCACTGTTTCTTGTTCAGTGCAGCACTAAGATGTTAACCTAAACAAACAGGAGCCTGCAAAGTGATTTTTAACTCCTTGTAATGCCATCCATTGAAGGAACTTCCACCTTATCAGAGAATCACAGAATGACTAGGTTTTAAGAGACCTTCAAGATCATTGAGTCCAACCCATGCCCTAACATCTAAACAAGACCCTGGTACCAAGTGCCACATCCAGTCTTTTTTTAAACACATACAGAGATGGTGACTCCACCACCTCCCCAGACAGACCATTCTAATACTTTATCACTCTTTCTGTAAAAACTTTTTCCTAATATCCAACCTATATTTCCCTTGGCACAGCTTGAGACTGTGTCCTCTGGTTCTGTCAGTTGCTGCCTGGAGAAAGTGACCAACCCCCACCTGACTACAATCACCTCTCAGGAAGTTGTAGAGAGTGATAAGGGACCCCTGAGTCTCCTTTTCTCCAGGCTGAACAGTCACAGCTCCCTCAGCTGTTCCTCACAGGGCTTGTGTTCCAAGCCTCTCGCAGCCTCGTTGCCCTCCTTTGGACACACTCAACTGTCTCAACGTCCGTCCTAAACTGAGGGCCCAGAACTGGACACAGCACTCAAGGTGTGGCCTCCCCAGTGCTGAGGACAGGGGAAGAATGACCTCCCTGGTCCTGCTGGCCACACCATTCCTGATCCAGGCCAGGATGCCATTGGCCTTCTTGGCCACCAGTGCACGCTGCTGGCTCATGTTCAGGTGGCTGTCGAGCAGCACCCGCAGCTCCCTTTCTGCCTGGGCACTGTCCAGCCACACCAAACCCAGCCTATAATGTTGCAGGGGGTTATTGTGGCCAAAATGCAGGACCCAGCACTTGGACTTACTAAACTTCAAACTTCATCCTATAGGATTCTGCCCATCTATCCAACCGTTCCAGGTCTCTCTGCAGAGCCCTCCTACCTTCCAACAGATGGACACACGCTCTCAGCTTAGTGTCATCTGCAAATTTACTAATGAACGACCCAATACCTTCATCCATGTCATCAATAAAGATGTTGACCAGGACTGGCCCCAGCACACACCCCTGAAGAATATCACTGGTGACTGGCCGCCAGCTGGATGCCAGCACTGCTCACCAGCTCTCTCTGGACATCCAGCCAGTTCCTAACCCAGCAGAGTGCTCCTGTCCAAGCTGTTACATCACAGTGCAAACTGTACTCCTGTTCCCCTTCCTGGCAGGAAGACTTCTGGTCTGCACGTGCTGTGCATGGAGGCTGCTGACAGCAAGGGATGTGAATTTCATAATAAAGATTTGCTCAGTGCTTTTACTGTAAATCTTCTTCTCTTTGTTCTGCCCCCAGGGCCCTTGCAGGATACATTCCTTCACAGTACCACGAATCTCTGATGTGTAATTAAAAAAAAAAAAAAATAGATCTGCAGGGGTTGGTGAGGCTGTTGAGGGTGATAGAATGCAGCACAGGAGAGGACTGAGTGGAAAGGGCATTTGTGTCTTGGTTTGAAGGATAGATGTCTGTCAAAGAAGATTGTGACCTCCCTTGGAATGAAGAATATGACCCCCTTCCATCTGAATTATTGTAATTTTGAAATTCCAGGGCTTTCAGGCAAAGATATGGGAAAAGGAACAGCAGTTCTTTCCGTGTGTGTGTGTGCGTATCACAAGGCAAACAAGCACCAACCCCGGCAGCAGCAGCAGCCAGATGCACAGAGCCAGTCCCAGCCTTCTGCCGGCGCCTTCCCCTGCGGTGCAGTTCCGGGCACAGCCGGCAGGGGCGCTGCTGGCTCCCGGCCGGGCAGGGTGGGGGCGATGATTCCCCCGCGCCTGCAGGGGGCGCTGTGGCGCGAGCTCGGCCGCCTCTCTCCACACGGTAATGGCGGGCGGGCTGGCGGCAGGGATGGAGAAGGGGCTTCCTGTGGAAACTCACGGGAAGCAGACGGTCCCGGACCTGGTTCCGGTCCCAATCCTGTTGCCCCTCTGGGTAACGAAAGAAGCTGCGGCAGAAAAGTCAGGACAGCAGATGGAAGGGCAGACAGGAGCAGATCCTGGAGTAATAAAGGAAATGTATCAGAAATTCCACCACTGCAGCAGGGGACCTGGGGCCTTCCAGCAGGCAGGGGTGCAGAGCTACAGTGTTGCAAAACCCTGGAGCAGTGGCAGAGATGCTGCAGGGCTGCGCAGAGGCAGCCTGGCTCCCAAACATGGTTAGGAGATGCTTCCTCGGAGGAGGGAGCGGAGAGGGGTCCCAGGGTTTCCCCTGTACAAGGGCCACTCCCACAAGCAGAGCTTCACTCACCCTAGGAGAAGGTAGCAGGAGATGGAGCCTCACAGTGGTGGTGGATTCTCCCCACAGCAACCATAGCCTGTCTCTCCTCCGAAGCCAAGAGAGCAAGAGAGAGCTCAGAGCTACGCCCAGCCCCTTCCCCAAGACCAAATCTCCCAATATCTCTGTCCCCACAAGAGAAACCCCTCAGCTAAGAGAGTAGCCAGCCCTACCCTTCCCCTGAACAGTGGCAACTTCTTTTCTCTCTAAAGTACCAGTCAGTTTTGTCTCCTAGCAACATATGGGGAAAAATTCCCTGAGAGAAAGAAAAGGAGCAAAACAATTTATTACAGAAGAGAGGCTCAGAGCCAACAGCCACATGTGCAGAGGTGAAACTCTGCAAAGATGGCTCATGGGCCCCTGTTCCCCAAATCACAGTCGGCTAGCTATGACCATCTTCCTCTTGGCCCCTTACCTGCTAGATCAGAGGAGCAAACACTCCTTCCAATCTCGTACATTAAGCTTAACAGTGGCAGAGCAAGGGAAGTTGAAATTCACCTGTAGCAGCCCATGGAGAGCCACCTTTCCCTGTGTGTTCATTGTGTATGACTTCAAAACCACTGAGAGTGTCCTCAGGGCTGCCAGCTGCTGCTGTGGTGCCTCCCAGCTCTCTGCAGTTCACCTTGTATGGATTCTCCATGAAAGGAATGAGAAGGAGGTGTTTTTACAAACAAACTGTATTGGTGTTACCAATATCACAAACGGGACCGAGCCCTGGCTTGCCTGGCCTTGCTGCTGAGCCAAATAGCGGCAGCTGTGGTGTACTACCACAGAGACACCTTTGGCTAACTGGGCGCTGCAGCTGGGCACAGGAGACAAGTCCAGACCTGTCGGAGCCCTCAGGTTTCCCTTTGAGGAAGAAGCTTTGAGGTGGTGGTGAAGGAAGGAGTCAATTCTGATAGAGGTTTTAATCCAGGACTTTTATTCTGGCACACATGCCTCTGAATCTAGCAAGTCCCCAAACAGAATCTATCAGAACTGTAGCCAAACTTTGTAACAGGCTACCATATCTGCTGTAACTGCTGTCACTCCTGATGTAACTAACTGTGACCATGGGGTCCCCTGTCCTTTTACCTGGGGGGGGGGGGGGGGGGATGGGAGAGGAAGCTCACCAACCAGGTATGGGAGTGGGAGTTTCTAGGGACAAAGGACACCTGGATCACCCAATGCCCCCTAAGGGGTGGAGGGTATTTTTTAAATTTGCTAATCACTCAACATCCTTCTGGAATTCCAGGATTGATAGACAGGCTCAGCAGGGGTCAAGGTGGGGAAAGGAAAGCTGATTGACATATCTGGGGGAGAATCTCCAGAGGAGGAGCCAGGTTTCCAAGGTAAACCATGAAATCACACCATTACAAAACTGTGGGCCTGCTGGTAGATAAGGCTAGATACAGAGAGGTGAAAGAAGCATTGGGGGTGTAAGGAAAATAAATCCACAAACACCAGAGGTTTATGTCCAAAAAGGAGACAGATGAGTCCTTTTATTGTATTCTAATAAAGGGAGAGGCCATGGGTAATTCCCCTGGGATCTCTCAAGTTTTTGGTGGACACAGACTCCTTGTCCTAATTTCCTAGCCGATTTCCCTCTCTCTTTCCCCATTGGCTGAGAGGTACAGACTTCCTGGAACACCTGATCCCTCAGATTCCCCTCTAATGTATACCCCTTCCTTTTAATTATTAATTCTTATGGAATTTATGGGTTTTCCTCATTGTTTCTTTCATCTTTCAAAATCCAATTTCATTTATCAGCAAACCTATAGTTTCTTTGTAAGGCAAATATCTTTTTTTCCATTCATCAATCAGTGGAATCCTTCCCATTGTTTCCTTTATCTCTCAGTGCTAGTTTTATCTACCAGAAGATCCACAGCTTGTTTAGTAAAGATCAATCCTCATTCCTCTTGGGGTAACCATAAATTCCATAGGAATTCCACTAATTGACACAGACTATTACTCACTCAAGACTCTGCTACATCTCTGGATTTAGAGAAGAAGAACAGAGACACAAGGAAAAAGAAAAATGGGGAAGGGTGTAGCATCCAGGATAGCTGTTGATGTGGTGATGGCAAAGAGAAGCAGGAAGGACCTTTGTATGGGTTCCACAGAGATGTTTATTCAGCCATGCGCGCAGGCAGTCCAGGGTCAAAGGCCAGGCTCATGGGAAGGGTCCAGGTTTAAGTATATGGGTGCTAGGGGCTGGGAGAGCATCAGGGACCAATTATCAGGGGGCATGGGGCTACAAAGGTGGGATTGGGGTATGTGAGCCAATGGGGAAATTGGGAAGGAGTCACTGACAGAGACAGGGACCAAGAGGGGATTAACAGGGCTGACTGAAGGAGCAGAACAGGGGTACATTGGCATAACAGAGGATCCTGTGAGAGAAGCCTCTTTTATCTCCTTAACATAGGCAAAGCCTCTCCACAACCCACTGTTTCTGTATTTGTTAAGAAGACTTTTCTCTAGGAATTTAAAATTGAACATTAAGCATTTTGGGAAATTTGTACCTCTCGAGTACCTCAGCCAATGGGGAAAGAGAGAGGGAAATGTGGCCAGGAAATTAGATAAAAAGGAGGTTGCATTCCCTAAAAATTTGGAGACACCCCATGGGAAATGCGCCATGACCTCTCCCCACATTCAAATAAAGTTACAGGACTCCTCTGTCTCCATTTTGGGACATAAACCTTTGGTGTTTGTGGATTATTTTTCCGGATATCTATGCATTATCACAAGTCTCATGCACCATACCATTGTCATGTAAACTTTATTTATGTGTAAAAAAGCTAAGATTACTGCCTCTTTCTTCCCTGTCCACTCAGGGTTCTCTCTTCAAAGCAATCTGCAGCAGGACTGCTAGTGGAGCACAACGGAAGATCCCCAGCAACCGCATGGATCTTGACATGACACTGCTGGGCATTGAGGAGCTGGTGACCATGCAAGTACTGCCCCAAGGGGTGCAGGCCTTGTTCCCTGGTGGCATTAGGGCATATTCTGTATCCCTACAGTCCTGTACTTGATGGATCTGATTGGCAGGCCATTGAATCCACACAGTATAGTAATTGCCGTCATCTTTTCACCCTCCCAGCGAGAGTCACGGACTCTCTGCTCCTGGTCAGTGTATTCACTGTTGGAGTCCTGTGGTTTCAAATCAAAAGACCCCTCACCAAGGACTGGAGGAGAGGTGATGTCAGCCCTTCTTCTGCATCTGTAATGATGAAGCTATCAGTGTGATGCAGACATTCAGGAGCATTGACCTGTTCCAGTGCAGACTGAATAAGTCCATGACAAATGGTAAGGCTGTGCTTCCATGTTGTATCCCTCTTGGGAATGTTTCTCCCCCAAAGCCCCTCCCCCAGATACTGTAACCTGGCCTGGGTTACCTGCCCCCTGGTCTCCTGACCTATGGCCATCAGCCAGGTAACCTGAGCCCGACCCCAAAGGTGATAAAAACCCCTCTCCCCCCATGTGACCTCTCTCTCACCTCTGGATCCCTTCAAGGAATAAAGGCCTTGGAATACATCCTGGGGTAAGGGGGCCTCTTTTGTAACTCTCTCTACCCTATTTTGTAGTTCCCCTCTTCCAATACTCTCCCTAAATCTGAGCTGGCAGCTGGTGGGGGGGTGGAGGAACAGGGGAATTTACAATTGGCGTCCCAACGTAGCGTCGAAACCTACGTAATAAGCTGGAGCCTCTTCAGGAGGTCTTAGAAGCTTTTCGGACTGTTCACTTACCTGTCTCACTGATTCAGCCATTTTTTGTACAGCTGGGGGTGGGAAGGATAAAGCCGGTAGCATGAATCTGTACAGGTCGGTTTTGAATAGGTTTACTTCTGTAGCCAAGAAACAGAAATCTTTTTTCTTTTCATGTGTTTCCCTGTAGGCACAGGTGCCGTGCGGGCCAGGGAAACTCTGCATTTTGGGTGTGTTGTAAGCTCTGGGGGGTCCCTGTAGTGAGCCCCCCCAATAGCCTAGGGCCGGGGAATCGGCACTGAGCCCTTTGTCCCCTGCTCTGTTCCCCCCCCCCCCCCCCCCGTCCCCTCCCGGGTCTCTGGTGAAAGTGGGAAAAAGGGACGGTCCTGTTTCTTTGTTATAATCTGCTCAGAAGGTTAGAGAATTGGACACATTGTAACCTATCATGGGACTAACACCTTCGTGTCCGCAAAAGAGTTTATTAAAAGAACTTAAGCCACTTTTAAAAGATCTTAAAATCTCTAAGAAGCTACTAACACAATTTACCTCGTGGTTAGCTAAAGAATACCCAAATACTAACTGGGAGAATGTCACTTCTGTCGCATTTTGGGATAATATTGGACTAATACTAACAGAAAAAGCTGAAAATGGTGACAAAATTGTTCCGAAATTCATCCCAATTTTTTTAAAGGCATACAAGCACCTATTGGCATCCAGATGCGACAGCCAGCCCAAGAAATCCACTTTAAGTAACCCCTTCATACCTCCACAGTTTTCTATTTCCAGCTTAGAATCATCAGAGCCACGTGTGAACACGGCATGGCTCCACAAAGATGGCACCGAGCACGTGGCTGGGTCTCTCCATTCTAACCCGTCTGTCCCTCAAAGCCCTGCCCCTCACCCATACCCCCTCCCCCTTAACCCCGCACCCATCCCATCCATCCCACCCTTCCACCCCCAGCCCACCCCACCTCTCCGCCCCCAGCCCTCCCCCCTGTTACTGTGGCACGCCCCCTCCAGCTTAGATCCCGAAGCGGCTGGGGGGGTAGAAGTGGACGGGGCGGCACGGGGGGCGCGGCTGCGTTCGGCGGGGATTGTGAAAGCCTGGCATGGGCGCGCGGGCTTTGCACCGATCCCGGTTTCGGCGCGGGTGGCCCCGGCGCGGTGTGGGGACGCGGCAGACACGCGAGCCCTGCACGGCACCGGAGCCGCCGGGGACCCGGCTGCCCCCTCCACCCCGAGCAGCGGCGGGGCCATGGCAGACCCTGCGGGCCCCCCCTCCCCGTGCGGTGCGGCCGGTGGTTGCCGTGCCTCCCTCTCCCCCCCTCCCCGTGCAGCACGGCCGGTTGTTACTGTTGCTGCTCCCCTGCCCACCCCGATCCCGGCAGGGCAAGCAGCGGCAGTGGGGGGGGGGGGGGGGCAGGTTCCCTGCTCCCCCACGGCTGTGGGGGGTGCTGCAAACTGCTCACAGCTGCAAACCAGAAACAATTTATATCGCAGCCTAACACACACCTACACAGACACACACACAGTAGTACCATATCTTCTGCCCTCCACACAACACACTTTCCTGAAACTAAAACTGACTCTGATGAAAACATACCTATGGTGGCACCTGTAGTATATGTTGGCAAGAAGAATGGTAGAAAAGAATACAAACCATTTTCTTACCAAGATAAAAAAGAACTCTGCAAAATACAAAAAGATTTTGGCCTATTTAGCCAAATTTTTAAAAACATGATGACTGCCACATTCAGTTCAAATGAATTGGTACCTTCTGATATTAAAGACTTATTCAGATGTTTATTAACTCCATCTGAATATGAATTATGGGAAACCATTTGGAAAAAAAAAAATGAAACAGTATTACAGGACATTCACCTAACCCTGATACAGCCAAAGATAATGGCGATAATGATATCACATTAGATCACTTATGTGGTGAAGGTCAGTTGCTCTGTCCTGAACAGCAAACCCGATTACTGTCACAGCAAATATTATACAAAATTTCTACTGCTGCAGAAAAATCCTTTCATCAGCTACCCACCACAGACACTCAAGGCAGTTACACAAATATCAAACAATCCCCTTCTGAAATTTTTTTGCATTTTGTAGACCGATTGAGAACACAGGTGGAAAGACAAGTCCAGCAACCATCTATCCAGACCGAACTCATTAAAGAACTGGCCTTGAGGAATGCAAATGAGGCCTGTCGTAGGGTTCTTCTTAGCCTTCCTCTCGACCCTCCCCTTTCTCTTGCTCACATGATTGAAGCGTGTTGCAGGAAAGCAAAGCTGTTCAGTGCACCTGACCCTGGACTGCCTCATCCCAAGGCTACAGCACCGGTGCGACCTGAACCAATGCAGCAACCAACGTCACGAGATCGTCTGCAGCACATCATATGCTACCTCTGCAAACAGCCTGGACATTTTGCAAAGGCCTGCTCCGAGAGCAAGAACCAGAGTCCAAGTCAGAAACCGAAATCCAGCAAACAAAAAAAACTAATTTCCCAGCGCGCCCCCGTTATTCACTATGTCACGCGCGAGAACACAAATAGACGGGGTCCCTCACCAGCTAATACCTCTCTCTTAACAGATAAGGGGGAAGGGGTGGGGGAGGAAAAAAGTGAAACTGTCAAATGTTTAATTAACAAGGTTTGGCAGCCACGGGGCTGACACAGACTAGTGACTGCCAAAGGTTTTCATTTCAGATCTACAGATTGGACAATAATCACGGTGGATCTGTCAAACACCCCTCACGACCAGTTGCCCAACTGGGAAACCGACAGTGAGTATTTTGTCAGGGGGGATATGGCACACACACCAGATCAAATTGAGGTAGTTCCCATGACCATTAAGGGACAAATAACAAACCTCATGCTCTTAGCACGCTGCAAACACCCCCCTTTCTACCTAGCAGAGGGGCAAATCCTTGCCCAAGCCATTCCTGTTCTGACAGAGATAGTAGCTGATGGAAAATCACCGGAAATCTACTGGGCAGAAGTTGTGGGAGAGGACAAGCCTTCCCTGGCATGCAACACAGCAAATGGGTCAGATCACCTCCATGTAGAGGGAGTTTTGGATACAGGCACTGACATTACAATTTTACCTGAGAGCAAGTGGCCATCGAACTGGGAACTGCAACCTATAGCTGGCAAACTTCAGGGCATAGGAGGAATTACATTGGCTAAAATATCAAAAAACACTGTGCAAATTGAAGGACCGGATGGAAAAATAGCAAGTGTCCGTCCATACATTGCAAATTACAAAGCCCCCTTGTGGGGAAGAGATACGATGTCCCAGTGAGGTGTCCAATTGCTTATTCCTAAGACACCCCAAAATTTTTAGAAGTAGCCACTGTGAGGCGCCTTACCCACAAATTAACATGGCTGAGTGACACCCCTAAGTGGATACCACAGTGGCCTTTGTGCAAAGATAGGCTCGAGGCGCTTGAAAAACTTGTACAGGAGCAAGTGGCTCAAGGCCACCTAGAAGAAACAACAAGCCCTTGGAATTTCCCAGTCTTTGTAATAAAGAAACCAGGAAAGGACAAGTGGAGACTCCTACATGATCTAAGGGAAATAAACAAAATCATAGAAGATATGGGACCAATCCAGCCAGGAATGCCTTCGCCAACTATGCTCCCTCGAGGCTGGAAATTAGCAGTATTAGATATCAAAGATTGTTTCTTCCAGATTCCTCTGCACCCAGAAGATGCCATAAGGTTTGCATTCTCAGTTCCCACCGTAAACTGCCAGGCCCCCATGAAGAGGTATCACTGGAAGGTGCTGCCTCAGGGCTGTAAAGCCTCGCCATTCATATGCCAACAGTACATAGCATCATTACTGTCACTTGTACGTGCCGAGAGACAGGATGCCATCATCCTCCACTACATGGATGATGTACTAGTGTGTGCCCCCAATGACACTATACTCCAACACACGCTTGACCTAGTGGTTAAAGTTTTAACCTCTGCCAGCTTTCAATTACAGGAAGACAAACTTCAAAGGATGCCACCTTGGAAGTATCTGGGCTTACAAATTTCAGAGAGGACCGTTGTTCCTCAGAAATTGGAAATCAATTGTAATCCTAAGACCCTAGCAGATCTCCACTCCCTGTGTGGATCATTGAATTGGGTAAGACACTGGCTAGGCCTCACAAATGACGATCTAGACCCTCTTTTCAAATTATTGAAAGGGGAGAGAGAGCTGAGCTCTCCCAGGGAACTGACCCCAGAGGCAAAGACTGCAATCCAAAAGGTACAGAAAGCCTTGTCAGAAAGGCAGGCTCACAGGTATGAACCAAGCCTACCTTTCCATTTCATTGTACTAGGAAAACTGCCACACCTGCATGGTCTGATTTACCAGTGGATCGAGGGGCAGAAAGATTCACTCTTAATCATAGAGTGGGTCTTCCTCTCTCACCAAAGATCCAAGACCATCACTGAGCCACAAGAGTTAATAGCTCAATTGATTCAGAGAGCCAGGATGAGGCTGTGTGAACTGGCTGGTTGTGATTTTACATGCATTCACCTCCCGGTCAAGCTCTCAGAGGAGGGAAGAAACTCTCCAAAGAGACTGACCAAAGAGATGTTTGAGCATTTGCTCTGGGGCAATGCCAATCTCCAGCTATCTCTGGACAGCTACAGGGGACAAATATCGGTCCATGCCCCATCTCACAAGCTGTTTAATGAGGAATTCCACCTCATTCCTTGTGAGAAAAGGAGTCGGAGACCACTCAAAGCTCTCACAGTGTTCACGGATGCATCTGGGGCTTCCCACAAGTCGGTGATGACTTGGAGAAATCCTCAAACTCAGCATTGGGAAGGTTTGCCATCACCACATCAACAGCTATCCTGGTCGCAACAGTGGGTTATTGCTGCCATCAGCACCTGATATTCTTTAACTTCACAGCAACCCCACAACAGAGGCATCCTCCAAGAGGCCAGGCAAGGGAGACAGCTGCTTAATTTTCTCTGCACACACAGCAGCTACATCAAAGACCCAGCAGTACACTTTTGGGTCCTTGCATTACCATTCTTTGATGGAGTCTATGCCAAGAATACATGGGCCTCTAGGATGGCTGTCACAGGTTGCTTTTGCCACTTGTGCCCTATTAAGTTCACTTCAGCCTCCAATACTGTCAACATTTGGGCTTCACTGGCTCGTTTCTTTCAGCTTTTATTGCTTGATGCCATGCAGTCTGGAATAGACCCTTTAGTCAGTCAAGGTTAGCAGTCCAGGCTGTGTCCCCTCCCAGCTGCTGGTTCTGCTGCCTGTTTGCCTGCAGTCTTCCAGCTGCTGGTAAGGAAGATCCATCTCTGCAGAAATTGTCACACTTGGGCCAGGAGTAATGTATTTAATCTTGGAAGGATAAGGAGACAACCCTCACATTCCCTGGGGTTTGTGATGTGTGAAATGATTTCTTTGCCTCTTACATAACCTGTGGGGACCCTTAACCATGTTTCACTACAGCTTTTGTTTGCTGAGTGCTAAATATTATGCATATGAAGTTCTGGCCTTGCCACTCCAAAGGTCCTCCTTAGCTGCTAGACCACAGACAACTCTGTGGCGGGGTCTGCATACCATTGAGCTGTGGGGCATGGAATTTGGAGGGAAGCTTGATGGCTCACAGGGCCATAACCTCAGGCTGCACTGAGCAGGAAAGGGGTGTTTGGTGAGTTCTGTGAGGAGCCTGTGGTGTAGGATGATAATGAGGCACAAGAGTGTATTAGGCACAACTGAACCACTGAGCTGATAGTTCTACATTTCTTTTATGTGGACCACGCATTTTATTACACAACCACCAGGTATGTTGGAATCTAGTCCATCTGAATTGTTTCCTGTTCCAGGTGAATGCAAAAATATACTGAGATTCCAGATACACTGAAACAGCACAAGGGCTTCACACAATCACTGTAAACCACTTGGCACTAGCCAAAACAATATGGTTATCATTGTTGAATGATCAGGAACTGGTACTCAGCTGGAGTACCAGCCATGGGGCTGTGGTACAGTCACCCATTTATTCATTGCTTGTAAATCTTGGACAAATCTATAAACTGTTTTTTTCATCCATGCCTAGTCTAGGATTTTTACAGGAAGGATTGAAATATTATAGGAATACTCATGGGGAATTCCAGGAAAAGATCACATGTATTGGGAGAAGAGGCCAGGGAATTAGAAAACTGGGGTTTGTATTGGGTGGAAGTTCCCTTTGTCCACAGCTGCGCCCACTAGAGATTAAAACTGCTCATAATCACCACTTGCAGCAGTAACCTGTGCAAGATGTTTGCTCATCCTGTGACCAAGAGGATTTGATGGTGTGCTTCGAAACTGTCTTGGAGTGACTTTATGATGGTGCTCTATTTCTTAACTGCCTGCTTTATGCGCAGAAAACGACTGCTGTAGATTTACAATGGAGCCAGAGGGTGGGGTGGGGCCTTGGGCTCCTGCGCCAGCTCTGTTCAATCTCTCCCTGGAATGGCTGGGGGCTAGATGGGTTATTACTTCATACTTTTTTTTTTTTTGCTGGATTAATTTTTG
This sequence comes from Certhia americana, assembly GCA_018697195.1. NCBI lineage: Eukaryota > Metazoa > Chordata > Aves > Passeriformes > Certhiidae > Certhia > Certhia americana. Next base: position 14,112,140 of record CM031874.1, read on the forward strand.
CCAATTTCGGCAAGAAGCTTCTGGTGTGGTTTTGGTTGGTTGATTTTTTTGTTTTGTTTTGTTTTTTACCTCTTGTCCATGCAGAGAGGTGAGGGTGGGGTATAAGGTTCAATTTTCTCTTTTCCTGTGCTTTTTGGGTATCTTGCTTTGTTAATAAACAAGTTTTTTTTTGTTTTTTTTCACTTTCATCCCCTGGTATCCATTTCTTTCTGGCAGAAGGGAGCTATTAAAGCCCTCTCTAGAGAAAAACACTCATTTTAGTGTGTTTTTCTCCTAGAATTTGTCTCCAAACCAAGACACAAACACAAGCCTGACTGACAAGGTAGAAGACAGAAGTGCTCAATCAACTCTTTTCATCCAGAATTGGAAGGACAGCTTTCAAAAAGAAGAACATCAGAGAGAAGGCCATTAGCATTCAAAAAACCAAAGGAAAAGATTTATTTTGTTGTAGGCCTTTTTACAACCTAGAGATTTTCATCCATTCGCTAATCATGCTGTAATAATTACATATGAGTTTGTTAATGAAATCTTAGGGGACTGGTTGTAACCGAGTCTTAGAAAACTATGTATTCTAGACTAAGGCTTTGTGAAAAGCTGATTAGGTTAGCAAAGCATAAAAAGTAAGATAACTGCATACTTCTTGCTCTGTAGATAAGAAGTGATTTCAAGACAGAAGGTGTGAGGGCAGAAAAACAACCCCCTAACAACAGACTGCATGAACACAAGAGATGTCGAAAAAGCCACGTATACACGAAGAAAACAGTATAAAAACACAAACTGATATGAGTAAAATGCGCACCTTTGGTGGATCAGGAGATTCTCTAGGCCACCCAGCGCTGTTTTGCCCATTGCCTCTTGCTTGATAAAATAATTTTCTTAATTGGCTTGACTCTGTCGGATCGAATTAGGCAGCTAACTTATAACAAATTTGGTGCCGTGACTCGAATAAAGGAAATTTGGCCTGAGACCTTTGACAGAGGAGGCACCCCGTTGGAAAAGCGGCTCTTGTCATGGTGTTTCTAAGCCAAACCCTTTACCGATGAACCTTAAATTCAGTAGTAGGCAAATAAAACCGGTAACCCCATAATCTTTGTGCATGAAGTCCGGACGAAGACGCAGGATGCGTGAGTATAGGCCGGTTATCCGTTCGGTTGGGGTTGGGTTTCCTGAAGCGTGCCTGTGTGAGACGCCCGGGAGAGGTGAAGTTAGTGCTGACCCTCAGTAGTGCATTTCCCAAACCCCACGAGGGGCTGGGTCACGAACATGAAGAAGTGTGTGTGTGTGTGTGTGCGTGCGTGTGTGTGTGTGAAAGAAGGCACTTTGGAAGATGGGACAGAAGAAAAGCAAGCCCTCTGATCTCGTGAGTGGTTCTGAAAATACCACCGGACAATCCGTTAGGGCTAGTGATCAAATCTTAGGATAAATACTCTTCTAGGCAAGGTAAGAGCAAAGTAAAAATAATACATTACTGTATAGATAGAAGTATAAGGTAGGAAACAAATCAGGGGTGACCATCTCTATTGGCCAGGTTTTCTTTAGAGCTTTTGAAGATTGAATATGCCAGGCTCTAAATATATATATAAATTAAAAAAAAAAAAAAAAAATTCAACCTAGAAGAAAGCGACTATGTTGCTTTGTGGATAAGATCAAGAACTAGACCTCTTTTTATTTTCCACTCAAAGAAAAAGGGCGCAGGAGCCGTGCAAACATGCAGGCGCATGGGGGACAGTGACGGGCAGCGATAGCAGCCCGAGAAGTCTGGAGGTCTCAGAAAACTAGGCAGACTCAGGGAAAACAAGCGGCAATGATTGCGGGAGTAGGGTAAAGAGGAGCAGATTGCAGTGCGCCAGAGCAGTGTAGCGCGGGCAGCGCAGGTCCGTGCAGCAGATGACATAACAACTGAGGACGGTCAGGAGCTGTGTGGGGAGAAAAGGAGAGAGAACATGGCATTAAGACCCAAGAGAGAGAGAAACATCAGAGCAGCGTTAAGACCCAGGGGAGGTTTTTCTTGTCCCGCAGATGTGGCAGAGACTCGGGGTGGGGGGGGACGGAACGGAGAATCGTTCACCTCAGGTGTGGCCATTAGTACAGAACTGGGGGACAAATTTAGGCAGAAACTGGGGCAGAGCCAACCAAAGAGAACTGGAGTAATATGGAAAAGATCACAGGCAGGACAGAGGCATCCCAGAAAGCACCACCATAGCATAGTTGCAAAAGCAAGCGCAGAGATGTAAGACATTAGGCGAAAACTAGAAAAGATAGAGGATTGGCAAGATCAAAGATTAAATAAATTGTTGAAAGAAGCTCAGAAAGTGTACATTAGAAGATGAGTCAAGATAAGGATGAAACTAGAATGCTGGTAGCAGCGGTCAGGGAAACCCCCCTCCTGGGAGAAGGGCAAGGGACATTAGCTTGCTATTACTGTGAAAAGAAAAGACATATGAAGAAGAATTGTAGAAAGAAACTGTTGAATGAGAAAATGTTTAAGGAAGACTAGGAGTGTATCTTAGTTTGGAAGACAAGGGTGTCTGCAAGAGAAACAAAAACAGAAGCCTCCCTTAGACTTATTATAATTCTAAAATTAAAGGAGTCTCAGGCAAAGGTGTGAGAGTAGAAATAACAGTTCTTTACTAGTGCGTCTAACAAGATCAATTAACAACAATAACAATAGTGCTAACAACAAGCAGTAAAAGAGAAAAAACAACAAAAAACAAAAAAAAAACCCCAAAAGCCAACAACCCAGTCACAGTCTTCTTTTGGCACCTTCCCCCCTTTGGTACCGTCACAAGCTACTAAAGCGAGCAGCAGTCCTGGGGGACGAGCAGTGGTAGCTGGAGCTGTAGAAATGTCCCGGCTGGGCACAGGGTGTAGAACACAGCGTGGGGAAACCTCGAGTAAAAGTGAAGAAGCAGCGGGTGCGGGGCAGTAGAGCAGCAGCTCCGGCAGGGCAGGGAGAGAACAGGTTCCCAAATCCGGGGGACACAACGAAGAGATGGTTGATGGGTCACTCTGAGATGAGATCCAGGGTGAGGGATGGGGAGAACCCTCTGTCACCGCCGAGACAAGCAAGTCATGGCAGTTCCCTCCGAGGCCGAAAACTGCCCAGAGCGAAGTCAGGTCTGGGTGCCACTCTGTCTCTCACTTTAGCTGCCTTTCTTTTTGTTACCAAGCACCATGGTACCCACAAGCACCCCGCAATCAGCTTCTTAGCAACTTCTGGGAAAAAATTCTATAAGAAAGCAAACAAACCCCCAACCGAGTATCAGGAAGCTCTATTTCTGGAACCAAGAAAAACAAAGCCCTTGGGAAAATGCCACAACAACAAAACAAATCGGTTTTTTAGTGGACTGGGAGCAGAAAAAAATCTACTGCTCAGAAATCTACCCCAGGTTGTGTAAGATATACCTCAAAACTATTGAAGTCATTGGGACCAAAAAGAGAACTTCAAAGTCCCAGTAATAAAGAGTATGTACTAATCAAAACCCCCACAAAATTCGAACGAAAATAAGATCTGTATATTGCTAGCCTGAGGCTAATTATAACTAATTAAGAAAAATTGATAATGAATTAAAAATTAGTTTAAGAGCTTAAAAGTAATATAGAAGTTAAAATTGTATCACTGCAAGGCAGTAGATGAAGAGAAAATAACCAGTGAAGTGATAGTTCTAGTGGGGCAAGTTAAATATTAAATCTTTTTAGTAACTATTAGAAACCAGAAATAACCCATTAAGAAACAGTACCCACTGCCTTGAAAGGAAACAGAGTTGAAGCCCAAAAACAGAGGTAGATTAAAACAATTCACTAAGCCCTTGGGATACTCCAAAACAATAGGATTAAAGACTATAGTAAAAAGTAACATTTTGTTATAACAAGTATCAAAGAAAGCCTGTTAAAGGTAAGTAGAAAAAAAAAAAAAAAAAAAAAATGATGAACAATTGGATGTTAAAAACTGATTTAGTAGAGCCCTGTTTTAAATTTACCAGATGTTAAGAAACCATTGTTCCTATTATTAATATGATTAAAAAATGCATTCGAAGAATTAGCACAAGAATAGGCAAAAAAAAAAAGAAACCTGTAAGGAAGATATCTAGATATCTCTCAAAACTCTTAGATCATGTGAGCAGGGTGGCTTGCATGCTTACAAGCTGTAGTGGCTTCAGCTCTCTTTAGTGAAAAAAAGCACATAAAATTACTTTTGGAAGAAGAGCTAAAGGTATATTAGCACGCCAAATATTAGAAGAATCTTACAAACAAAAAAGCTGACAATAAATTACTGATGCTAAGCTTTTAAAGGTAAGAGATTCTAATATCCCTGCTCAAACTTGAGCTTAAAGTTACTAACTTACAAAATCCAGTGCAGTTTTTGTAGGAGAACCAACAAAAAACCAAAACCAGGAAAAACCCGGGAAAAAGCCGCCTCATGATGCACATATCGAAAAGCAAAAAAAAAGTTAGACTAGATTTAGAAGAAGAGGAAAAAGCTTTTTGTTGATAGAACTCCTAGTAGTTGGAAGGAAAAGAAAATTAGAATATGCAATAGTTAATAGAAAGTACATTTTAAAGTTATAAAATTAAAACAAAAGAACATAAGCCCAGCTAGTCAGCCCAAGTGCGTGAAACGATATGCAGTCTTAAAAGCTTTGCAATTACTAAAAGAAAAACGGAACAATTGACACAGATTCTAAATATGAATTTGGTGTACGTGAACACATTTAGTAAATCTGGAAAGAAAGGGGGTCTAATAAATTCCCAAGGAAAACGATTTATTCATCAGGAGACGCTTATTAGTGATTTTACAAGCTTATCCTTGAGGTTGAAAACCTACAATTTAAAAACAATATTTTAACCCAGCTCCTGGGACTAAGAGAAAATTAAAGGCCTAGTAGTGAAAAGGCCTCCATTAAACATTGCAATACACAAATACAACATGGAGATAAAGTTCTAATTAAATCATTGAAAGAATCCTCATTAACCTCTCAGGGGAAGGCCTTATCTGTTTTACTCACTACAGAAACGCTATTAGACTGCAAAACGAGGTTGACGCACACCAGCCAGCAAAAGGGACCAATCTCTGAAGAACAGAGGAGATGCGCTTAGAAATCCAAAAAAAAATTGAAGCTAAAGCTGTGTAAGAAAAGGGATTAATGAATGGACCTAAGACTATATTTTGCCGAGAAAAGATGTATTTGTTAATCCATTTGTTTGTGCAAAATGTAACTTGTGTAAAGAATCCTGGCGATCATTGTAGTAATTACAGGGACAGTGTTATCAAAGAGAAAGAAAATTGATCTGACAGGCCTTAAAAATTATTAGTGGCACTGGATGAGTGTCTCGGGAGACCAAGTCTAGGAGGAAATTCTGCACTTGGTTGTATTTAACCTTGAGAAGAATAAAAGGGCCAGGAGACTTTCTGCTCCTTTTAAGCCTTATTAGATCAGCCTGGGGGGAGGGGGCCCAAAGGGGTCGTGCTCACCGCCACTGCTCCCTGCAGACAACGAAGAGGAGGAAGGTGCAAGCAGCTTTGCCCAAAGACAGAGCTGGCGGGCTCCAAATCTGGCGGCCTGATTTATGGCTTGTTGAGGTTAGGGGTGTCTATTGAGAGGCTCTGTTGTTTTTATTAGAGAGATAACAAAATAGCTCCACAATAATTGTGTTCTGCCCAAGTCTTCAGTGTGGTTTGTAACAAATTTGTGCATCGGCTTTCAGGCTTCAGGGGTCTGCATACGGTTGTCTCACTTCTGGTAGACAACCTAGATCCATGGAGTTCACATGGTTGCATACTGGGTGGAGCTGTTTAGAATCATGTGTAGAGGAGCAGTGGAGCGGCACCCGATGGAAACAGGACAAGGGACAGGATAGGATAATTGGCGAGAGGGGATACAGGAACACAAAACAGGACACAACAACTTAGGGGTAAGGATACAGTGTATGGGGGGGGTACAAAATAAGTGATTGTTAAATTATTTAATAGGTCATACTAAACTAATTAACACAACAAAAACAGTAATTATGCAACAATAAATAATAAACAGTAACTCTAATCTTTCTCAACAACCGGAAAACGGTTATTAAAATGCTTAGTAAAAGTATTACTTGGTATTAACCCGGTAAGCGTGTGCACTCAAACTAACCTCGAGAATCCACCAGAGATTGTACAGGTAATTGTAAAAACGACCCCCTCCAGTGCCTGAAATTCTTTGTGTAAACCCAAGTTAAAGCAAAACGCTGAGAAGCTATAAAGAGCGCAAAAGAGAAAGAAAAGCACTCTCCTTTAAAGCAATAGTTTGCTGACCAAAGAAGATGGTACACCTCGCTGCAACTGGACAAAAGTGTAGGCCAAGAGGCAGAGACGTAAAGAAGTGGAAGTAGAAAAGAAACGCTCAATGGGAGCTGTATAACAATAAGCAGTGCATACTTGCCCCATGAGGCCCAAGGCTTTATTACTTAAGTGAAAGGAAGGCACAAGGGCACAAACCAACTTACATTAAGTTAGAAAGAAAGTTTTAATTAGAAACAAGAACCCATTACGTTCTCTCCTAGTACGGGTATTTATTTGCTTTAATTTGTGTAAATTTAGTACAAAACAGACGATAACTCCAACAACCATTTAAGGGTCCTTAATTCAGTGCAAAGATCAAAGCAGAGTTCCAAACCATTTTTACCACTGGAGCACCCAGCTTTACACTTAGTTTGTGTGAAATAGTGCTATAGAGTTTGCTTAACACCAAAGGGACTTTAATTTTTGCCCAAGCTCTAACCATGGGCGGAGATATTGTTAATAGCCCCTGGCCATTATTATTGTGAATATTGGGTTGTGAAAACTATTGAATCAGACTGGAATCCAAGAGCAGGACCTGATAAATTCCTTTTAAAGTAAGATGGGGGCAAGTAGATGCCACATCCCCTAAGAAAATCCTAGCGGCAAGGTATGGTGTGCTCCCTAGGGAGAATAAGACCTCAATCTTCTTAGGAAATATGCCAATTTATATATGCAAAAACATATCTCAAACCAACAGATCCTGCGTTGGGTAAGCGGGAAAAAATTGCGGTATGAGATACTGAGAGTCAGGACCGATAGAGCCGAGGATTGATGGTAATTAAAAAGGGACAGTGTCAGTTCCTAAACCTCAAGCAGTGGACCTAATCCAGTGGTAAAGTTCCAAACTACCAGTTCAAAAAAAAACCCAGAACAAAGTGGAACCTTCCAAAATACTACTGACACACGAATCGGATCAAATCAAGTATTGAATCCAATAAATCCAAATGTGATCCCAAACATTGCTGGTTGTGTACGATATTAAAACTCCCTCTATGAAGCAATGGAAAAGGGTATAAATGCTTGTTGGGGGTGGGTTGCTTCTTATAGAATTTTTTCCCAGAAGTTGCTAAGAAGCTGATATTGCCTGGGTTGCCTTGTGGGTACTCATGGGTTTGGCCTTTTTCGCGGAACAAAAAAGGAAGCAGCTAAAGTGAGAAGAGACAGAAGAGGCACACAGACCTGAACTTCGCTCGGGCAGTTTTCGGCTATCAGGAGGGAACTGCCTAGGACTGGCTAACATCTCGGCGTGTGACAGAGAGCTCTCCCCATCCCTCACCTGGAGCATCAGCTCGGGGAGTGACCCATCACCATCTCTTCGTGTGTCCCCCCGGGATTTTGGGAACCTGTTCTCTCCCTGCCTGCGGGAGCTGCTGCTCTACTGCCCGCACCCCTGCTTTCTTCAGTTCTGTTCGAGGTATTCCCACGCTGTGTTCTACACCCTGTGCCCAGCCGGGACATTCTACAGCTCCAGCTACCACTGCTAACATCGGATACATCTGTCCCCCAGTACTGCTGCTCGTACTGGCAGACTTGTGATGGTAGCTGAGGGGGGGGGGGGGGAAGGTGCCAGAGGAGAACTGTGACTGGGTTGTTGTTGTGTTGGTTTTTTTTCTTTCTAGGTTCTGTTTGTTGTCAAAATTATAGTATTGTTAACTTCCTGTTAACTCACTAGTTAAAGAACTGTTATTCCTACCCTCACATGGTTGCCTGAGACCCCTTCAATTTTAGAATTCTAACAAAGTCCAGGGAAGCTTCCATTTTTGCGTTCCTAGCAGACACCCCGTCTTTCCAAACAAGGACAATGGTTCAAACCCGATGCAATGTTTATGGGATTCTGAAGGTTGGAAACAAGGCCTGATGATGCAATATGTATCGGGACAAGGGAGGTGTATTGGGAATGTACCCCCGGAAAAAGATCAATTATGCAAGATAAAAGCTTCCCTAAAAGGGAAGCCCTCCCCTGATTGGCTAATACCAGCCAAAAATACCAAATGGATCTGCTCCAAGACTAGAATCACTCCCTGTTTATCTCTTAGATTATTCAATGTATCCGAGGAATATTGCATGCAGGTGATGATAATTCCCCGGATCATATATCACCCTGAGGAATTTGCATATAATTACCAGAATACCCAGAGTCACCACTTGCTAAAACGAGAACCATTCACCCTTACAGCTTTAACAGTAGCCACTTTAATGGCTGTAGGAGCAACAGGTGCAGGCACAGGAATAACATCATTAATCCAACATAAGAATCAGAAACTTCAATCACTTAGAATAGCGGTAGACAAGGACTTACTTCAAATAGAAAAATCAATTAGCGCTTTAGAAAAATCACGAAGATCATTATCTAAAGTAGTGCTACAAAACAGAAGGGGACTGGATTTAATGTTTTTACAACGGGGGGGTTATGTGCCACCTTGAGAGAACAATGTTGTGTACATGCTGATCACACTGGAGTTGTAAGAAATACTTTGACCAAAATCCGAGAAGGCCTAAAAAAATGGAAGTGAGAACGAGGAATGCAGCAAAGTTGGTATGAATCTTAGTTCAACCATTCTCCTTGGCTTACTACCTTGTTATCCACTCTTGCAGGACCGGTAATTTTAATTATCATAGTGTTAACCTTTAGGCCATGTATATTTAACAAAGTCATTGCAATTGTAAAAGGTAGACTAGAAGCAGCACACTTAATGTTAATTAGAGCACAATATGAACCTATACAAGATGAAAGGTTAGAGCTATGTCATGCTGAACTCCAAAGATTTGATCAACAAAATGAGAACGAGAAAAAGGGGGGATTGTAATAATTACATATACGTTTGTTAATCAAATCTTAGGGGACTGGTTGTAACCGAATCTTAGAAAACTATGTATTCTAGGCTAAGGCTTTGTGAAAAGCTGATTAGGTTAGCAAAGCATAAAAAGTAAGATAACTGCATACCTCCTGCTCTGTAAACAACAAGTGATTTCCAGACAGAAGGTCCAAGGGGCAGAAAAACAACCCCCTAAGTGCATGAACACAAGAGATGTCGAAAAAGCCACATATATATGAAGAAAACAGCATTAAAACACAAACTGACATGAGTAAAATGCACACCTTTGGCAGAACAGGAGATTCTCTAGGCCGCCCAGTGCTGTTTTGCCCATTGCCGCTTGCTTAATAAAATAATTTTCTTAATTCTGTCAGATTTAATTAGACAGCTAACTTATAACAATGCTATTAATGCTGCTCTACTTGACATCTACTTGACGTGTGGAATTTGATACTCCACAACCATCAGGCTTATGGAGTAGTAAGGTTTGTTTATTCAGCACTGGATACATGTGGGATCATTCATCAAAGCCATGCGCACTTTGCAGAGCAGATACTCTGTTTTTTATACTCTCAAGCTCATACATATTTATCATCGCCTATTCATAACATCATATTCATAACTTATCCCTGCCTACTCTTGCTTTGTATGTTCATTAGCTTTTAATCATTCTGCACTTGCTCACTATCTTCTGGTGGTCTCACGCAGGAGTTGCTGATAAAGAAAAGTAGTTTTCCTCAGGTGTTCTCTGGATGAACTTGGTTTCTGCGCAGACTCTCTTGGTGTCTGGCTGTCTTTTAAGGCTTCTGGCCCTAGTCCAAACTGCAGATCCAGTTTTTTCCCATTCTTGATCATTAAATTCTTACTCAAACAGTAAGCGTCCTATAGTATAGAAAAGGACCATCTGCTCCAGATTACATGGTGAACTATAGTCTGTTTAACCCTTGATTACACAGCAAACTATACATCTCAAAGTATAGACTCTGTTTTACCCTTTATCATACTACTTATACCTTCTGACAAATCCTGTTGAGGTTTACGCTGCAGGCAGCAGCCTCTGGGACAAAATATTAAATAAACCCAATGGAGAATGGGGAAATAAAGAGGGACAAAATTTTACATAAACCCAATGGATAATGGGGAAATAAAGAGGCAGTCTTCAACTTTCTCTGGAAAGTTCCTTTCAAAATTCATGGCTCATTTTCAAATCTCATTTGAGATGCATTGGTCAGGAACTACTGGCTTCTTCCTGGCCAGTGACTCAGTACTGGCAGCTGCAGGCAAGAGGGTATCACTCCATGCCTCCCACCTCAGTCCCCTCACACTTCCCCTGAGCAGCACATTGGGCACCCCAGGGTGCCACCACCCATCACTTTTGTGGAGTGGGCAGTAGGAACAGCTGCCAGGGAGCAGCAGCCTGGCTTGGTGGAGGGGACAGGGCTCTGTGCTAGGCACTCTGCTGTCTCCTGGCACTCAGGTGGGCCCCTGCCCTCACTAATTGGGGACTTCAACACTGAAGCACTTTGCCCTCTATAAAATCATCATGGCTCATCACTATTTCTACCACACTTTTTTCCATCTATCAGTCACAATAGCTTCCATATGTTTGCCTGATAGAGACGGTAAAATCAGCAGTTCCTCAAATACCTTTTGAAAAGTGGAATGGCATTTGCTATGTCCCAGTCCTCTCCTATCAAGGGCATTTTATCCTGTGGTTGCATAAGCAGGTAGATGACTAATGGTTGTTTAGTCTACAACACAGGAGTATGATCTAGTGCAAACAATGTCTTATAAGCAATTTGTCTCAAGATTTCTTCTACTTACTTCAGTTTGAAACAGATTTTTTTGGCTGACTCATTCCACATAAAGAAAAATCTCAGCCAATGAATAGCCTGAAGCTGTTCTAGAGTAAACAGCACTGCAAAAACTTCATCTGTCTTTTCAACCTTTCCAGATTTTTTCTAGGCATGAACCTCAGTGCTGTTGGATAGTTAGCAGACAGAGATGGAGGTTATCTTGACTTTGGGCCTCAGAGAGATTTCTCATCACACCCTTGCCCAGCTGCTCATCCTGGGGTGTGGCTCTCCCCATGCCCACATTTGGCACTCAGCTGGGCAGAAGGTTGGAATCTTCATCCCAGACTTCCTGCCCAGAAAGTCACCCTGCTCACAATTGCCTGCTTCAGAGCCTGCTCTGAGACCTGTGAGAAACAGGATGTTTCCTGCCCAGCTGGATTAGGGACAAGATTTGTCTCACAGCTCTCCTGTAGAGAAGCAAGTGTTGAGGTGTGACTGAGCTTCAGAAAATTGTATCTAAAGTAGATCTCTTTTTAGTAAGCATTTCATCAGTTTCTTATTACACTGCACTGTGCATTTTCTTAGAGGATGTCTTCTGTCATTCATGTTTTAATTCACTAATTATTTTACAAACATTGAGTGTATTTTCAGTCCAAAGCTCCAGCCCAAACTACTTAGTCTCAGATATAGTTAAATCTATATCCATTTGCATTAATTTGATACATATTTTACATATAACATATATAAGTCATTTATCATTAACATATCATAGATAACATGTATAATCTTAACCCTTCATTTACATACATATACATTTATATGTATAGCTTTAATCTGGATATTTTGGCTACTTCTTCAGCCTGCTCTTCTGAACTTGACAATACCACAGGTGTCTTGTGAAGATTTTCTTCCCCTTTACTGTAACCCTGGTGCAATTGTCCCAGTTAGAGATTTTTCAGAAAAAGAGATGTGAAAAAATGCATTCATCAGTCACATTCCCACATTTTCCCATCTCTTCCACTGCACATCTCTAACATGGAGATGTACTTTCAGGCATGCTGAGCTTTCACTGCTTCAGTTTCCATTAATACTTACAAGAAAGTGAACAAGAGAAAGCAACTACTAAACAAGTAAACACTTACTGATGGAAAGGCATGGATTTGCAATGGAAAAAGGAATCTGATGTCTATTTTCTAGGCTGAAAAACAGGGAGCTATTCCTATTTTCACACACAGAGCCAGTGTTCCCAGCTGCTGTGTCTGGACCAGTGTCTAGCTTAGGCAGAAACAGAGTTTTGCTGGAAAGGAGTTGAAGTACCTTTTGTGTTTGGCTGCTGGACAGGCGTATGATTCCTTCGAAGATGGTCTGTGTTCCTCAACCACAAACCAGATAGCCTACACAAGGAGTCCTCTGCGTTGAGGACACTGAGCTGACAGCCTCAGCCTGGCCCTATATGCACCATGAGCTGCACTGCCTCACAAGCGACGTCAGTAAATGGTCAACATGACAGATGTGCAGTAATGGTGTGGAAGGTGTTTTCAACATGCCAATGGAACAAGAAGAATGCTCCTTTCAACTATTCTGATTCCATGAAAGCCCCAGAAAGACACAAGTGAACCATGGGCCATGATAGGCCTGCTCTCCAGGTTTGTGGAGAGCAGCTTTGTCCCTTGCTCTCAGCGTTAGACTCTCTGTCTTACAGGGAGGAGCAGCCTTTTGCAGTAATTCTTTGGGCAGCTGGTGTGAGCCAAGGAAGCTTTCTGTATGGAGTAGCACACTGTTTCATATCCTGGCTGTGACTGAAGGTGAGGAGTCATCACCCGTACAGCCTGGAGAGATGCTGGACAAATGGAGCCAGTAGGAGAGATCCATCCCAGTAAAGCAGAGCTGCAGGCAGTCCCTGCAGGAGTACAGGCTCCAGCCAGGAGCTACTGGGGCAGCTTTGCTCTCTGCATGAAACGGGAAAGGCATGGAAAATCAACCTCACTGGCCCAGTAGATCTGAACAAACCTGGTGAGGCCTGGGTCTGCAGGGATAGCATAGTTAATGCTTGTACCCCGCTGTTCCCATAACTACTGCAACAGAAGGCAGAGGTGTCTGCTCAGGACGAGCCCCAGGTTCTTCACTACCTGTCACCTGATCCCTACTGGCCTTTCTTAGTGATGGGTAGAAACAAGCCATCCATCAACTGGGACAGCCCTCAACACTCAAATGAGCCTCCTGTGGGAAAATCAATGGAATAGACTCCCTCCACTGTGCACTGAAGCAGCACATATGCTGCATGCTTCAGAGAGGGAAAGGTTAGGTTTTAAACCCCTTGCAGAATCAGACCAATCCAAGCAGCCTTCTAGTCCTGTTAGATGCTTTAATGGAAACTCAGTTTTGTCGAAGCTGTGTCTGGCAGATACTCTCTCTTCAGAGAGGGCTGAACGCAAATATGCAGAGGTATCCCAACATTTCTGATTGCAACAAAAAACAATAGTGTTTTGAAAAATCTGACTTGGATTAGTTAGAAGAAAGGCTGGCAGACTGAATTCAAATCAAACTTTCCTCTGAATGCAAACACTCCATTTAGCTGCACTAAATGTGCACATTGTACAAGTGATGGGTGAGGGTTATGTTGGCTTAAGACAGTTTTATCATTTTGGAGTGAACAATTAATTTTTCTATAAATATTGAAAAATAATAAATTGAATTAAAATACAATATTGTTTCAATGCTGTCTTAGTATTTTGAACTACAGACCTGAATGGAGAGAGTAGTTGCTTCATTGCTACTGATCTCCTAGATCAACTTGTGTAAACTGTAGATTTTGACAAGAAAGAATGTTCAGCCAAAGCTTGGTGAAGGATTTAGGCTGACAACTTTTACAGCCATATCTTGCTTGTTAAGAAATGAACAGAAATCTGTGCTTTCCTGATGTTGATAAGGGCAGTAGAACAGAACAGCATTTACTCTTATCAAGGATAGTGGAACACAACAGCACAGCTTTGGAGAAAAAAAGAAAAGGATGTAAATCAGGCAAACAGAAATCAAGCAGGCAACAAATTGTAAGCAGGATGCCAGCTCAGCTCTGCAAGGCTGACAAAGCAGAAGTTACGCAAAACAATGATATTGCGCTTACTCAAAAGCAGGGCTCGAGGAACAGCCACCTAAAATGGACACCAGAAGTTGAAGATGGACCCCAAAGAAACACGTAAGGACTCCTGATAAGGTGTGCAACTATACAAAATAAAGCCAAGGAAGTGGGCTTACATAATGAACATGTAATCAGTGTGCATGATAAAATCTCTATTCACCCAACACTCTTCAAGCTTTAAGAAGGATCCCCCAAGTGACCAGCTCTCTTACAATAGAGAATGTCTGCTTCTCATACTCAAAACTACATTACAAAGTTTCTATCCAGATGATCCAGTATCAGCGTGAAGCCAGCAGGCCCATCCAGGGCCTCTGCCCCATCCAGTTGGAGCCTTAGCTCAGGGCCACACTGAGGATGCTTGGCTTGACTGAATGAGTCCAAAAGCGTCGAGGAAACCCATCCCAGACTGCCTGTACAGACAGAGAGACATCTGCTTCCCAGCCTTCACCCATGCCCACATGCTGGCTATTGCTACATTGGATGCTCAACACCTCAGTGTATAGTTCTGCACGTCATTGCCAGCAGCTCCACTTTTCTTCAGTGTCTTCCTGAAGCAAAATAGAAACTAACACTTTCGGGGAGAACTGCAGAAAAAAAAAGACAGGCTACTCAAAAACACATGGGGAAGAGGTGGTCTTAGGGCAAATGCTGCTGCCTTTTGTAGGGTCCTGGACTGCTGTTCTGCAGCATGGACTCTGATGAAATAATTATGGAATTATCACAGAATCACTAAGGTTGGAAAAGCCCTCTGACACAATCAAGTCTAGTCATTAACTCAGCACTGTCTGGGCCACCACTGAACCATGTCGACCTGTCAAGGAATCCATTCAGTGCAGGAGCTGGTGGTGCAGCTGCAGTGACAGCTGCAGACTGAGCTCCCTGAAAGAAGGCTGGGGAAGAGGCTGGGAAAAGATGACCCTGTGCATAACAAAGGGCACTGGACCTGTGACCCAGCCAGGCGCTCAGACACTGCAAGAACTGAGGACTAGGGAGGAAGAGCTGAGACTTGCATAAGCTTGGACTGTGAGAGGATAAAAGCCCAGGAATCTTTTGTTGGGGCTGCTCCTTGGAGGCACCAGCTCCACCTGTTTCTGTGCCAGGAATAGAGGGCTTCATGGAACAAGACATCTGAGACTCCCATGGGAAACCTGGGGTCCAACCGGAGAGGAAAGCTGGTCTGCCTGTGAGAGTGGGGAGTGCAGGGAGTCAGGCAGGGGACTCCTCAGCTCACTGGAGCTGCTGCTGCAAAGGGGCTTCAGTCCCTGCAGTTAAAAGTTGCTGGTGGTGGAAGAGTGACTGCCAGAGGGTCTTGGGAATGATCAGACTGGGAAGTTTCCTTAACACCCAACTGCCACATCCACACATTTTTTTAAAACTGCAGGAGATATGACTCCAGCACTGCCCTGGGCAGCCTTTTCCAATGCCTAACTACCCTTTTAGTGAAGAATTTTTCCCTGATATCCAATCTAATCCTCCCTTGGTAGAAACTTGAGGCCGTTTCCTCTTAGACTGTCACTTGTTGCTGGAGAGAAGAGCTTGGCTCCACCCTCCTGTAAGGGAGTTGCAAAGTCTCACCTGGGCCTCCTTTTCTCCAGGCTGAACCCCTATAGCTCCCTCAGCCACTCCTCAGGATCTTGTGCTGCAAATCCTTTTCTGGTTGTGTTGCCCGTCTCTGGATATGCTTCAGTGCCTAACCCATGTGGGCAACAGCAAGGACTCTGGGGACCAGACACACTAGAGAGCCTAAAAGCAGCTTCCTGCATAGGACAGCCAGTGCAATGATTTACAGTTGTGTGGTGGGAAATTCCCCTCTTTCTACCTCTGTTCAACAGCTCGTCTAGTTTACATAATCCCTAGAAATGAGCAACAGTATTGATGTTTCTGTCTATAGTGCCTGCAAGTCCACACTTGCCCCTCTTCCTTCCTCTCTAGCTCTTGGTAGCCCAGGCAAGCTCAAAGGTATTATGAAGAGCTGGAATTATGCTTGGTCTTGTGCAAGAAGGGTAGATTGTACTTGACATGTTACTCTTTAATGGCTTTTATATGAAAAAGTATCTATATGAAACAAAAGTTTTTATAATGTCATTAAAAATTTAATTGTTAAATAGAATAAGGTTGGTGGGGTGTAATAGACATCGTATGGGTCTGCCCAAGGGACAAGCTGCTTAAAAGCCAAAGTCCATCCAGAGCCAAGCTGAGAAGGCACGGCTGGAGACAGGCTGTACCTTCCTGTAAGTAAGGCAGCGAGGAGGGCACTGGGCTGAGTGGGAATGTGACTTGACAAGGGTGGGGTGGGGCTCTCAAGTGAGGCTGGTCAGGATCATTCAGGCCTCTATGGGTATGCTCAGGTCCACCATGGAGCTATCTCAGCCAGGGACTGTTCAGGGGCTAGCTTATACCCCATGATCACTTACTGCACACTTCTGAAGAGGGATCTCAAAGAAAATCCTAGGCTTAGTAGGGACACAGTCAATACAGCTGGTGTGGCCTGCCTGAACTGCTGTCTGCTCCAAGACTTGTTCAAGGGCACCTGGTAGGAATGGTATAAGGGGAATTTGTCAATTCCAGGTGTGAAGAGTTTTGGGAGGAACTTCTGAAGTCCATGGTGCAAGTAATAAACC
Organism: Certhia americana; assembly: GCA_018697195.1. Classification (NCBI taxonomy): domain Eukaryota; kingdom Metazoa; phylum Chordata; class Aves; order Passeriformes; family Certhiidae; genus Certhia; species Certhia americana. The sequence goes on from CM031874.1 coordinate 14,128,831, forward strand.
TTAGTCGCCCTGACCAGCCACAGCTGAAGCTTCCATCCACCCAAATGATGTATTCAGTGCTCTTTCTTTTCTAATTATAGAACCATTACATTTGGAAAATCCCTCCTAGTCCATCATTAACCCAGACCACTGTGTTCACTAAACCATGTCCCCAAGTGCCACATCCACATGCCTTTTGACAGTGACTCCACCACTGCCCTGGGCTGCAGGTCCCAATGTCTGACCACTCTTTCAATGAAGAAATTTCCCCCAGTATCCAGTCTGGACTTCTTGTGGCACAACCTGAAGCCATTTCTTCTCATCCTGTCACTTGTTCCCTGGGAGAAGAGCCTGACTCCTATCTCAGTCTGCTGGGAACACAGGAATGATTTTACCTACGAATGCCTCAGTTCCATCTCACCAACTCCATCGCTATTCAGCCTTCAATTATTGAAGACCCGAGGTAAAGGCATTTCGCAGGACCACAGGGTGGCACCAGAAACCAGGGCACGGATCAGGTTTAGGAAATACCTAAATGTTTAGTGTAAGGCCCTACCGAAGGTAAGGCGAGAGGCCCCGGGGATGATAGACTACTCCGGGAAGCGAGTGTTTTCACTTGGAGACATTTCTAGAGAGGGGGAAAGGCAGGAGGAGGTGGAGGATAGCACGTTCCCTCCGTGGAGCGCTGCCCGAGACGCCAGACAAGGCAGCGAGCTTGCTGTGGGATGGGTATGGCTGCAGCTCCCGAGCGGGAACGGAAGGACAGCCGTGCTCGGAGGAGGTCACCCTATCGAGCCACGCCAATTCCGGCGCTGTTTCGAGCCCCGGCCGCAATTTGGAGACCCGGTCCCAGTCCCAGTCCCGCCCCGGCACCACGGCTCCGCCCGCGATGCCCTCACGGCCGGGGCGGGGCCCGGCGGGCGCCCACAGGGAGGTGGCTCCATCTGCCGGCGGGAGGGGGAGGCTGCGAGAGGCACCGCCCGAGGGCGGCGGAGGGCGGCGCCATATTGTTTGTAGTCCCGATCCCGCGCAGAGGCGGCCCCTGCGCAGGCGTAGAGCGCTCCGTACCGCGGCGGGCGGAGTGCGGAGGTGCCGCGGACCAGGTGAGCCCCGGGCCGGCCCCGCCGGGACCGCCCCCCCCCACCCCACCGCGGGCCGGGGGACCCCGCAGAACCGCCCCGGCTCCGGGACGTGCGGCTGCTTCTGGGCAGCAGGTGCCACGCGGCAGCGGCGGACAGACCGGAGTCAATGGCAGTCGCGAACGCCGTATGTCGTGCCGCGCCGCGGCCCGGCGGGGGTGATTTCGCCATGAGCGGGGTCGGTGCCGCCGCCGTCCCCCGGCCAGACGCGCTGTTGAGGGGGGAGCTCAGCGCAGCCCGGCTCCGCTGTGAGGCGCCGGCCGACCTACCCGCTGGGAGTGGGGATTGTTCCTCGTCACACCGGGCTGCGCTGGGAGCGGGGGAAACGCCTCGGAAGTGCCCGAGGTTATTGCGGAGATGTTTTTTTTTCATGTAAATAACGGATGGGAGTGCGTCGGTCGTTCTGCTTTCTTTCATTTATAGCTTTTATTTCTGGTATTCAGATCTCAGAATTTTCGTTTGTGTTATTTACTTCGGAGAACGCAGACTGGGTGTTTATCTTTAATTCGGCCCAGCCTTGTCGGAATGTGAATGGGAAGGGAATAGCTTTTAAACGATTTTCGTTCACTTGAAACATCATGTATCTTTTTTCTGTTTAGTAAATACTTTGTATATAGTGTAAGTCACAAGAAGTAATACAAAACATTCTCGCGAAATCAGACGCTTCTGCTATCATAAAGAGCATCATCATAAACGTCAGTCCAGAAGATGGGGTGTTGCAGAACAAGCGAGGCTGTGAGCCCTGTCCAGGCTGCCCGGAGCCTGGCGGCCCCTGGTACTGCCTCGGGCTGCTGCATTGCTGATTGAGAGTCGGGGTCTGTCCCGTTCTTTGGTGGCTCGAAAGTCCAAGGAGGTTGGAGGCGGTGTTCGATCGTGTCATGGTAAGGTAGGGTCACAGCATGAATTGCTGTGAGGTTGTGACTTGGTCACGTGCATGTTTGCTCCAGAGAACAGGAACTGACTGGTAAGGTTGTGTCTGGGGAATCCAAAAGAGTTTTTGTGCTTGAATATTGAGGTGATGAGAAGATCTGGGTTACAAGTGGAGAACAATGGAATACAAGTATGAAAGGCCAGGTTGGAAAGGGCTTGGAGCAGCCTGGTTTAGTGGGACGTGTCCCTTCCCATGGCAGGGCTTTGGAATTGGAGTAGCTTTAAGGTCCCTCCCAACCTAGGCCATTCTGTGAAGTATCCACTTTTGCTGTGGGTGTCAGGCATGCTTGTGAGTCTCCCATCTTCAGAGGACTTGGAGGCTCATTGCTTTAGCTTCTGCTTTGCCTTGTCTGTAGGAACAACAGTCTTCCAAATGATGAAGCCTGGCAAACCAGGTTTAGTAGCCTGTGGGAAAAAGCAGAAAGGTGATGTAAAATCAGGGAGCTCAATTTAAAATTAGCATGAAGGTTTTCTAGCACAATAATTTCCTTGGGCTAGGCTAGCAGAGCTTACCAGATGTCCTGCTTAGTGAACTGAGGTAGAGTCCTGAAGAAGCAAGGTGGTCAGCAGGATTCATCTGGATTATTGGCCACTGGACTGGGGGTCAGTGAGGGGGCTCGAGATGGGCAATGACTGTTCCAATTTCAATTATTTATTTGGTATTTTGAACCTTGTGCAGCACAAAAAGCACCATGTCTTAGGGCAGCAGCTTCATGTGCCTTATATTTGTCTTGTATCAAGATGTTTGAAAAGGTAGAAGCTGGAAATGTTGCACAATGAAAATGAAACAATTTTATACAATTGAAATTATACAACTGCTGGAAGCAGCATTATTGAAACCCGTAACTATATTCCTAGCTACTTATTCTGTATCTGAGGTTAAAAATTAATTGAAATAATAAGTGTGTTTGATTTGTATTTTTCTAATCTCAGATGACCTTCAGAAACCCTCCAGTGCTCCCATTTGCAGCTCTTATTTCACATTGGTCATACACAGTCCTCAGTGCTTTTCATTGGAAAGTGTAAATGTAGTGGTACCTTTAGATTTCAGAGGCTTTATTATGTATAACATGTATTTTGGTTCCTTAAACATATAATAGAAAATCTTTTTAAAAATACTTTGGAGGCTTCTTTTTTAAACATTCCTCTGTTGTATGCTCAAGGTAAGCATTACAGCGAAGTAGTAATATATAGGTATGTCAGTAAGAAGCACAAAAAATTATGATCTTAGTATAGTTTAAGGACAGAAATAAAAAAGAAAGCAATTCCTCCTTAAAAAACATCTCCCCTAAAAAATGTATGTGAAAGAAGAGACTGGGGGTTATAATTTTTAATTACTTCTTTGCCATTCTCACAAACAGTAGCTCAGTTTCTTCCAAGAAAATGGTGAAGCCAAACCCTCAGTTCGGTTTCCATAGGCAGTGCTAACACCATAACCCTCCCTGAGCAGGGCTTATCTTATGCTCATGGTGTCAGCTGTGTCTTGGATACAAGTAAATATTCCTGTGCTGCGTGAGCCCACGTTGGGCACTGTGCAGGGCTGGCTCAGGCTATTTGAGTCTGTGAGTATTGTGGCGTGGTTTAACCTGTCATGGGTTCAAGGAGAAAGAGCAGAGGTTTGGGAGTTTCCCTGTGTCATGTTGAAGACAGTGTTTCTGATAGGTGGCTCAGTACTCCTCAGTGGTTTCAGTATTTATGTGAATGTGGTTTGGGAGTAATAATGAAATCCTTTATTGCTTTTCCCCAGGAATTCTCAGTGTTCTGGCCGGTCAGGTCAGCTATTAAGCAGAGCAGTTGTGATTTGGTCCTGTTGTGGAAAGAGTTGGGTGACTCTGCCTACTACCGTGCAAAGAAAAGTTGATGAGAGCCTTCAATAACCTCACTTGGTTTTCAGTTCTGTTCTTGTAGATTCTGAATTATAAATGGAATTGGCTGGATTTTTAGTGATCTTATTGATCACTCACTGTTTTCTCTCTGGTCATATCCTGTTGTATACTGTGACCGGTATAGCACCATTTATTGCAGTGAACGGGTGCTGTGGGAAGCATGGAATAGCTCTGTTTTCATTTGGCTATTGTCCTTTCCAGACTTGGATACATTTCTGTATTAACAATGGGCCTAGTTCCCTAAAGGGGTTTTCCTTATTTTACATAATATAAAACCAGGAGAGGTTATAAATGTAATGTTTAATTTTAAAGTAACCTTAGCTATTCAGTCATGTATAACTTTGTAGTTACCAGATGGACTAAAGATGTGAAATGACATGCTTTTTTCCCTCTGCAAGAGCTGGAATTGTGGATTTAACCTGTGTGTTTGAACAGAGATAGTCAGCTGCTTTCTTTTCATCTCTGTTTTGGTGATGAAGCTATGTGTTACACCTTAAACTGATCAAAAGACTGGATGCCATGCAAAAGGGCTGGTCATATTCTTGCTCTCTCTTGTACCACCTTTAGCGTTTACTGGAGGCTTTCTTGATCCAGTTCAGTTTGCTGAATAATCAGAATACTGATCCAGCCCCTCTGTGTCCTCATCTTCCCAGATCAGCTTCTGCCAGGTAAGTAAGCTGAGTGAATTCAAAAAAGGTCTGAGCAGTACCAGAGACATAATTGATTTTTGTCATGTAAGAACACTGTTCTTTTCTAACAGTGACCAAAAAGAGAGTAGTGTAAGGTCAGGGTGTATAATATAAACCTTTGCCTGATGGCCCTCTTGTCATTTGTAGACATTGTTTGCTTTTATTTTGTTCACGATTAATGCATTTTTCTTCTGTGAACTAGCCCCTGTCTCCCATCCACTTAAATGTAAGACACTGCCACATCCCAGGAGAGATTTTCCAGAGCACAGAATCACGTTGTAGGTGCTGACTACCTCTGTTAGTTTTGTTTTGAACTTCACAGCTGCTGGCTTCGTTTCCTATCTCTGAGCTTTTGTATTGTTTGGACAGTGAAGAACTGATCTCAATTTACCTTCCCCACTCAGTTGATGTTTTTACAGGTTTCTGTTGTATGTCACTGCAGCAATCTCTGTTTCCACCCAGAAGAACCCTAGCCTGATTGATTATTACTCATTTGTGTTTTCAAACCTTGTTTCCTTTTTAAGAATATATTCCTTTCTATTATATTCTCTTGAAAGGAAGGAGCGGGCACTGCATCCAGGATTTAAGATGCAGCCGTTCTGTATTTTTATATAGTGATAATTGTCTAACATTATTTTTCATGCATTGAATGACTTTGAACTGATGCTTTAATCAATCTGTTGTGACTCCAGCAATATTTTCTGAATGTTAATGATCGGTTTGGAATACACCACTTTATATGTGAAATAAAGAACATTTATCTTCAGACTGCAGCTTTATTTGCGTTGAATTTAATCTGTTATTTTATTCTCCATTATTACCCTCAGAGGGTTTTTCTGCAGATCATCAGCTAGCCTTTCTCTTTGCTCTCAGAATAGCTTGTATCCTCAGGAGACTTTCACTCAGCTCCTTGCCTCTTTTTCCTGACTTTATGAATACAGTGTGTAGTACAGTGCTGGAAAAGGCTGCTTGCAGTCTCTCTCCCTGGGAGAATTGACCACTTATGCCCATCCTCTGTTGTCTGCTTTCAGCTGCATGTTAGCCCAGGTGGGGCTTTCTCACTCAGGGTTTTCTGAAATTCTCTGGCTGTTGTCTGTATGACAGTTCCATCTGCTGTGAATGCTGCTCAGGGAGAGGCTTGGCATGCCCTGTGCCCCTCTGGCACTCCAGCTACCCCGCAGTGAGCCCAGTCTGCAAACAGCTCGGACTGGAAATGATCCCAACAAATTATAAATTAATGCTGCTTTAGTGGTGTTGTACTGGCAGTGTACAAATGCAGGGATTTAATTAGAATCAGTTCAGTCAGTTCAGTCAGGTAAGTGCGTATGTCTGTGCTTGCTGCTGCTGATTGAAACCGTGACCTTACGGGCTGAACTGTAGTCTAGACTGAGGCTGTGTGTCTGTGCACACACTTCCTATTTCATATGGTCCCATTTGATGCTGTAGTTAGATTTGCATGGCTTGGTGTATGAATTACACCTATGTACTGATTCAGTCGATTTTGTGACTGCACCTTGGATAGTTTCCCTGTGCTGAGGCAGATAAACAGTCTGATCTTGGGTTAGCATCTGGAATTCCTTAAACAAAGACAATCATTAAGGAGAGGGTTATGCTTTTATGTAAATTAGTGAAGATCTAGTAATACTTTTAATCCTATATATTTACTTTATTCTAATTTACTTGCAAGCATCATAAATACTTTAAAAATATAACTGCAAATTCACAAATTTTGCTAATGATAATCTTATAGTGTTTTGTAAATTCTAAAATTATTTGGGGTCTGTGTGCATTTAAGTTTTCGAAATACAGAGGATATAGATCTTCAATGAAATTTCTGTTCACTAAATTGATCTTTCAGATATGTTCTTGAAAATTTGCCTGGATTCTCCAGTACAGTTGTCACATGTCATAGTTTTCTGCTGAGGGTTTTTTGGACTGTCTTTGTGTGGAAACTGAAGTTAGGTGCTTATGTTCTTAACAGTTTCTTTTGGCTGCGGTAGTTTTGAAATTTATTACTTAGCCAGTAAAATCTGGGGATGGGAGGATGGGTTCAGGTTGTGAAGGGTATTTCTGCCTTTGCATAGGCAGAAAGAAAAACTAGATTTGTGAGTGTAGTTTTATATTGGAAAAGGAGGGCTTGTGTCCAGATGGAAGAAGATGCGACTTAGGGAATGGTTTAAGTCTGCTTTTCTGTGCTGCCAGCTCATGTGCTGCATGGCTTGTCTCTGCCTTGGTGGAGAACTAATATAACAGTGCTGGGAGTCTTGGGCAAGGACAGGCTGCTCAGTTGCCAAAGAAGTGGTTTTAATCATTGTAGAAGAACTCTTCATTTGCTCTTTTGCTTATATAGTTCATTCTGACACAGTTTTCCAGATAGAAATGGTCCTTGTTAGGAATTAAACTTCTTTTTTTCTTTAGCTTGGATGAAAAGGTTATCAAATACATATCATATGGCCCTCAGGAAAGCCAGGGAAGATTTTTTTTTTCTCATTTTTCAATGCAACTGAGCTTTATCCATCGGCTGACCTAAAGAAAGGCACAGGGCTTGGTGAAAATCTTCATTTGGATTAGCTCAGCCACAGAATAAAACTATTCTTTCCTGACATTTTTAAAGAAGTTAATTGGAAACATTCATTATTGAAAAAAAGTCAGGTTTTGGTTTTTTTTTTTTTTTTTTACTTCTAGCAGTAGATGGATGGAACACTCAGCAGGCATTCCTGCCAATTCATGTTTATTAAATAGTCTGTGAGGTCACCTGTCAGTGAGTGGCCTCTGCTCCATCCCCGCACAGGTGAGCATGGTCACATGCTGTGAGGTCACAGCGCCTGTGGGGGTGCAGGAGTACTCTGGAGTCGAGAGCCGAACTGTGGGGCTGCAGGGCTGCTGGTTCATGGTGAGGACATTTCTTTAAGAGGAAGGATATTATTCAGTATTTTAAACCGTGCCATGCCTATTTAATGCAACCACTGTAGCTGCTGCTCTGGTGTTCTAAGAAACATAAGGAAGGAGTAGTTGCTTAGAAGATTGTCCATCAGGATGTCTTCTTGGTGAATCCTTGGCTTGTCTGTGGTAGGCTGTAGTGCTGGGCTGTAGCCTGGATTGTCTCCCTGGCCACAATGTGACTTGGTAGTGTCAGGCACTGTGCTCCTTCATGCTGCTGTGCAATAAAACTGGATTACTATAACTAAAGAGTTGGCATCGTCTAGGGCTCTCGAGTGATATTTTTAAGTTACTGACCTGTCATTGTCAAGATTTCAGCCCAAATGTCTAAGTTGCAAAAGGACTGGACATTTCCAGCAGAGCGAATACAAAAGTATGGAGAGGGCTGTAGCTTTGTTTGTACAAAAGAGCTAATGAAGTAGTTCAGGTCATCTCTGTTTAAGTGTCATTTTGTTTTTTCCTGGTGCCACACTGAAGAAAAGGTAAGGCCTCCACTGCATAGAGGAGCAGCAAATACGGGCTGTGTGCTGTAGAGATCCAGGTGTACCCCAGCCTGGGAATGCTGCCATAATGGGGGGTCTTGACGTAAGAGAGTAAAGGCTTAAAATATTTTTTGGGCCACTCTGAGCAGAACCATTGGCCAGGTATTCAATACCTTTTGGACACTTAATTTCTGTATTTGTGAGTGTTTTAAATGGACTTGGTGCTCATGGCCATCCTGCCTCTGGACTCAGTTGTGGGGCTGACCACATGGGGCAGGAACCAGAGACAAGTTGCCTGCGATTTCAAGGGATCACAGAGTTTTTCTAAACTTCTACTAAAATGCTGCAAACAACTCAAAGTCTGTCCTGCTGCCTGCCAAGCTTCAGGAAGCACCTCCACGTGTGTGTGACCTCTGTCACTCTCCGAAAGCTTTTTCTCTGATCTCTTCAGCAGCAGTTAAAGTCTTAGAAAATAGGAACCATGAGCATTTCTCCTGTTTGCAACATGCAAAAGAGTCATTGATGTGGAATTGCAAAGTGTGATGCTTGCACTTGGAGAAGCTGTTTAAAATACTTAAAGCCAGATTGATTTTTGTTGTCCTAATATTTGAATATGTGCTTGTCTGGACTTATTGCATGTGGTCAGAGGGTCTGTTAACAGGCTCTTTTGTGACAGTAATTGCTGACTGATTTCTTTGTGGGTGTGCTCCAATGGAAGGAGCCATCTCAGGTCTGTGATGGTTACTCAGAGGTGTTACTTGCCTTAAAAGTGGTTGACTGTACTGCAGCACTCCCTGTCACTCAGCCAGTGTGCCACTTCCCACCCCAGACCTGGAAGTTAAAAATGTTTGCTGAGCTGTTTTTCATCAGGTCTATCCTGGTACTTCTGAACTTCAGTGGTGGCATGGGAAGCATAGAAATGGAGGTGCAGGGATACGAAATGCCATCATCTTTGCTGCCCCCCTCACCCCCATCTTATTTTCTGATATATAGATATAGGTATTTGGGTGGTAAATGGAAGATTTTTTACTCTTTAGTATTTTAATGATTGGACTGAATGATCTCAGAGGTCTTTTCCAATCTTAATGTCATGCCACCTTTCTGGTCCCTCTCTGGCCTGAGACGGTCATACCAAAGCAGGAACAGAGACTTCTTGTGCCTTTCTTACCAAATGTTTTTTTTTTGCTGGTTTTGTTTTGTTTGTTTGGTTTCCTGCTGATGTTGAGTATGTCTTCATTAATTCTTTGTAAGTGCATAGAAATGTTGGCAACAGTTTCCAAATTTTAGGTAGCCTGACAGTCCTGTATTCCAGGTATTTGAGCAGTTCATGAAATCTGGGAAACAACAGTGTCAGCAGCAGGGCTGCCTGGTCGTGTGTACTCCAGTAGCTTCACAAGGATAACGAACCCATCATGCCCTTTGGAGAGTGATTACCACATTTGGTGGTAACTGCCTACATGAAGTATTTTCAAGGGGAATTCTAGACCACTACAATTATGTGTGCTGCACTCACACCACTATAAAAATGTCTTTGAAACTATTTGCAGAGCTTACCAGTTGGTTTTGTGGGATGGGGGGTTCTGTGCCTGTTCCACGTGAATGCATTCCATTTCTGGCAGTGGTTTTAGGTGTTAGAAAATGATATTTCCTTACTGAACATTGTTTTCCTTGGTAGTGCAGTGACCTCTAAAAATGTCTAAGAAGTCTGTCATTCTGTGCTGCTTTTTTTTTTTTTTTTTTTTTTTTTTAATTAACTCTGATATCTTGAAGGGAGCAGAATTTCTGTAGGAATTCCAGCATCAGCAAAGAAGAGCGGATGGGAATGTGCAGCACTGGGAGGCAGCGCAGTAGCAGCTTTTGGTAAGGGACAGTGAGCTGAGTGCTTGTGTCACTTGGGGCTGAGTTTCAGGAAGTGTCCTCAAGAGCTGGTTTGATCTGGGAAAAAAACTTTCATCTTCTTTTTTTCTTGTTTAAAAAATGTTTTGTTGGGGTTGCAAAACAAGCCCAAGACAGCCTTCAAATGCCAGCTTTGGAAATCATGTTGGTTAGGATTTCTCAGACAAGTGGAGGAGACATTCGCTGGGCATTATATTTTTTTGTCAGTAGTAGAAGAGTAATGAAGGTTTTTCCTCGTGTCTTAAAAAAGGTAACTGCTTGTCCCCCCCTTGACTTTAATTGTTTCATTTTTCTTTGCAATAAAAGCCAGAGAAGCCTATGACCTCTTTAAAAAAGAAAGAAATAAGAAATAGGATAAAGTACATTGTATGGTATAGTAAGCTTGAAGAAATTCATAGTAGAATAGAAATATGAATTTAAAACTATGTATAATACAGGAGAAATACTGTCAGTGTCAGTCCTTAATTTTCATCAAATAAGAACTGTTTAGGCACATATTATTTAACTGTTTAGGGAGGTTTCATGAATATGAATCTGCTTTCTCTCATTGGTAAGTAGTAGTTGTAGGGGAAAAAAATTGACATGACTTGAAACATGTTGCACCAGAAAGCTTAATTTGTTACTGGAGCATTAGTTGTCTGAACTGAGAGGTGTTGTAATGCAGATACCTTGCTTTTCAATAGTTTTATTCCTTGATGTGATGTATTAATGTTTTCTCAGAGCTCTAGCCTTCAACTGTTCTAGGCTATGGATTGATTATAAATATGGCACTTATGCTGCTATTTTTATCCTGTCTCCCTGTTAAAATGAAATGCTTACATAGAAGCCATCATCAGTCACCTTGTTGGCCTAGAAATGACTTAAATAAATACAGTCTTTGTATTGTCAAAACATTCAGTAAGGAAAGGTTCACAGAGTTTAAATCCTGATCTTCAAATATCTTGTTTAGTGAAGTCTGAAGTATTTTTATCCTATCCGAAATCATTAGACTCAAATTTCCTTTTTTTTTTTTAAGAAAACCCCAAGGTTTTTGAGCGGCAGTGATTCCAGGGTCTGGGTCCTTAGTTTCAAGGCTGGCACTCACCTGTCCATCCATCAAGGGACTTTTTCCACGCCCTTGGTCTCTGCTTCCTTGCTGTTGGGTTCAGTAATCTGCATGATCAGAGGTACAGGGAAGGCTGGGTTGTGGGGAGCAGAGGTGCCTTCCTCCTAGTGTGTTCTGGTGCCTCTGAACTCCTGAGTGCAGTTGCAGTAGGAGGGGGATCTCTTTCTCGTCTGGCCAAAGAGATAAGGCCTGCAGTGGTTTCTGGGCAGCTATTAGAAAATGTTGTCCTTATTTTACTGGCATGCCTGTATATCCTCAATTTTAAGGGGATGAACAGTCACATCTTGACAGCTGCTGCTTCTTCCTCTGAGCACCTGCATTAACAGGGTCACCACCGACCTGGTAAGAAGCTTGGTTGAGTGGTGCTGTGCTGTCTCTCATGCTGGATGAAGAGCAATGACTTTTATTACTGCTGATTGCATAGTGGAAGGTAGAAAACAGTTTTCAATCAGTGATGGTGAGGGTTCTATTTCCTTCAAACTGGCTGCAGAGGCATTGCAGGAGAAGTAGCCTTAGAGCTTTTGCCTCTTTCTTGTTTGCTCCCCTTCATTTGAAGAAAAATCAAAACATTTAATCTCTAAGGTGAATATTTAACAGGGGTGTGTCAGGTGCCAGTGTATTGAACTGCAGAGGAAGTGTTGGTCCCTTCATTAAATGCAAAGTTATTCCATACTGACTCAAAATATCCCAAGAGAAACAAGACTGCTTGATCCCAATGTGTAGTTTGGTGAAGGAATTGTGGAGAAAAATTTGTGTTCCTGTGCTAAATAGGAGGTTCAGCTAGATCAAAGAAACTGATCTCTGATTTCACTGGATTGAGTAATATTGACATAAGAAGCATTGCCTGAAAGTTTCAGGAAGATCGGGAGTACAGCCTAGCTAGGAGGTCATGATGAACTTACTCAAGTAAACCAGATCAAGCCATTGTTTTGAAAAGAAATTAATGCCTGAGCCTCTGATGATTCCCTCTACACCCTTTGTTTGATAAGAGCTCTTGAACAAGAAGAGTGTAGATCTTTTCTGCAGTGGACGGACAGTTTTCCTCTTTGCAGCTCCTAGTGTAGCTCATACACAAATGGAGCAAATGTACATAAAATGGCTAATTAAAAAAAAAAAAAAATCAATGTTGAAGTCAACTTGAGGTCAAGAGAGAAGCATATGAGCATCTTAGTTTTAAAACTATGTAATAAAATATTTTTAATGAAATTCCCAACTCTGGGAGTGGCGGGGGAAGCAGGGCATTATGCCAAAGGTAGCATGCACATTTATGAAGGTTTGTGGCAGCATTAAGGCACACTTCTAAAGAGAAACTGATATATCTCCCTGAGGAAGTGTTAAAGTCCTATAAAGCAATAAAATCATATGAATAATCAACACTGGAGCTCATTATCAGCATAATCTGGTAAACTCTTGAGTATAAGAGAACTAGAAAAGAGAGAGGTGATGATAGAGCAAAGGCATGGAATTAGACGAGAGAAGGAGAAATTCAACGGTTTAGGACTTTACACTTCAGGAAGAAGCCACTGGGAGGACAAAGGGAAGTAATAAAACTTTATTAAAGGATGACTGGTACAGGAGGTGAGTGAAGAATAACTGGCATTTCTGAATGATGACTATTGGGACATGCAATAAAAATATAGATATAAATTGGACAGATGGAAGATTTTTTTAATAGTGTTTTTTCACAATATTAGCCATTGCCAGAGAACGATGTGGAATCCAAAAGCACAGAGAAGTCAAAGTTAGAAAAAGAAACTGAAGACAGGTGACATTTATTTGTATCAACAAACATACATTATCATAGTTGGCTTTGAGGAGACATGAAAAAAATCCTGTGGCACTAAGTGATAAAGCAGCATTTTAAATTCAGCAGAGTAAAGTAATGCAGCTGAAGAACAGATCCCACTGTATGTGTATAGTGATGAGCTCTGAATTGCTTTTCCAATCAAAGGCAGAACTGGGGTTATATTAGGCAGCTCTATCAAGATATTATCTCATTGTTTAGAAAAGCAAATTGAAGGTTAGATGCTTGTGGAAAAGTAATAGTGATCAAACTAGGAAACAGTGGTGTGTAAGCTAGCAGTGTATCTGTGTTGCGAGTGCTGCATGAGTTCCTGTCCCATCGCTCTGAGAGACACGGTGAAACTGGGAGAGATTCAGAAAAGGCTGATGTGAATGATCAAAGGTGTGCAATGAGTTCCTTGTAAAGAATGATAAATAGATCAAAGCTCTTCAGTTTCAAAAAGATGTCTTTGAAGAGGATATGATGGAAGCACAGTCTTAGCAGCATGACATGTATGTGAACCCATTATTCATTTTCTTTTGATAAAAGGACTAAGACCACCAAATGGAAATAGTGGGTGGCAGGCTCAAAATAAAGTGAGATATTTCTAAAGTAAAAGCAGGACCTCCTCCTTTCTGTTTGGCATCGAGTTTGTAATCTGTTGGAACAATTTCCTGGATTTAAGCTGATTTATTCTGCAGTTAACACTTCATCAGAATGCTGTTCATGGGGCTTTGTAAGCTTAGCTCTAGAGCTCTGTTCACAAGATAAATCCTTTTGAATGGTGGAGTAGGTATATGCAGGTTGACAGGCTAAAATCACCCAATCAAATTGATTTTCCCAATCAAAAAAATCAAAATCAATCAAAATTGATTGGGAAAATCAGTGCAATTTCTCAATAAAATATTATAGTAGAAATACCTGGCAAAGTTAAATACAGTTCCTGCAGCTCAAGACTTACAGCCTTGCCTTGTGTCTGGTGTTTTCAGGTCATGATTAGAGTATTAAAACTTCTGTTACAGCAAGACCTAATATACCCTCTTTGTCTGACCATTAGCTGGGATGGTGGCATTTTCTTATGTTGTGGTGGCAGTTCCAGTTGTATCTACTGCAGAAATAATATGATATTAAAATACCAACCAGTTGCAATAGTGTTGTTCTGGGATTGCTCCACAGGAGTTAGAAAAGCAGGTGGTTTTGGATTCATGGAAACCGGATATGGTTTCAGTGTACAGGTACTATTTATTTGTGGTTTGTTACCTGTGCTTTGTTGTGTTTGCATGTTTATTGACAAAATTAATTTCTTGCCGTTTTAGGCCGATTTAGCACCTTGCTAAACATTTCTTTACTGAATTGTAAAGACAAACTTCACTAACTTTAACTCATTTACTACTCAAGTGAACTCTGCTTCTGAGTTGTGTTTAACATCTGCTCCTGACCTGCAGAAGGGCATCTGGTCGTAGAAGCGTGTCATTATTTCCAGTTCATTAAATAAAAGCTATGACCTTAATCTGCAAATCCTTGAGATACTTGGGGTTTGAAAGAGTAGGGAGTGGAGTGCTGGTATTGCTGAGCTAACCCCTCATGGTCACTTGTGTGAGCACGTGGTCTCTAGGACCATGTGTCTCCCTGGGGGCACCTTGCTCCTGGGCATGGACATGGCTGTACCCGGGACTGAATCGGACTCTTGAGGTGCTGAGGAAGTGTTTGGTGATAAGTTACTATCATTTTACTTTGACCCAGAGTAATTGTATTACTGAGGTTTCACAGATAACTAAATGTCCTGTGCTCTATAGGTATTCTCAGACCTCTCCACCAGTCAGCTAAAGCTCATTAGCTGAAATTGCTGAGGACAAGGCTAAAGAGTATCCACGCCTTGGTTCCCTCATGGTGACTTAAACGAATATGATATTCTTTACAATTGGATTTGTCGCTTGATTGTGCCACAACTCACCTGACTAATACTTTCTGTCCTACATCTTGTGGTTACAACTACCCTTCTTCAGAACATTTTGAAAATTTTCTGAGGATTTTTAAGACGACACAGCTATAACATTGGAATACTGGACATGGGGTATGTCATACAGCTGCCATTTTCCAAAAGGATATGGCAGTGAAGCTTGGAAAGGGAGGAAAAAAGAGTAATGTTGGAGTGAATAAAATCAGTAAAGAAGTAACTAGGGCTTTCCTTTTATGTCTGAGATGCCTGCATCAACTTAAATTCTGCTTAAATGTTAAGGGGAGATACATGCAATAATGTAACGGAAAGGAAATACTGCACCAAGTAAAAGTGTTTGATAAGTTCTCTCCAGGTGAGTGTTGGCAAGCCAGCCTGACTTAAGAGAAGGTATTGTCAGACTTTTGTAGGATTGAGGGTGGTGTTCTAATCCTTGCTGTTTGCTGAGGCCATTGGAAAGTTCCTTTTCTGGACCGTATGGATGGGCAGTGGGAGTTGTGACTGCTCAGAGCTGTTCAAATGGGCTGTCTGAAAGGGTTAGTCTGTGATAAAATCTCCAGTGTGTTACTTTATATTGCAAATTTTGGGGAGGTCTTGTAATAGTGGGGTGAAAGTATATTCTGTATCTAATAGGTAAAGCTCTTGATAATTTTTGTGACTCAAGGAAGGAGAGAGGCACCAAGATTTCATGGGTGAGGCTGCCTTACTGTTTTTGTGCAGCATGAAGTGTGAGAATAAATAACTTCTGTGTTCAAAAGGAACAGCAATGTTTCAATTAACTGTGGAAGAAGCTTCTTCAGGACTTGGGAGAGACAGACGCTGCCTGAAGTACACATGGATGTACAGGCAAAGGGGAATTATTGTCAGGTGCTCTTCTTTTGACCTGTCCTTGACATTTGCTCTTGTGCTGAATCAGACTGGATAATGCACTACTCAGGTCTTACACAGTACTTCACGTGTTCTTTTTCTGGAAAATAGTGAACGTTTTTCAGAGTTGACAATCAATTTAGTATTAAGCCTGTTACTTTGATATATTAACAGCTGCCCTGAAAAATCTGCCAGGATATGAATTTCTGCTCCAACTATGCCTTTACTGTGAAGTATCTGAGTCAATTCCTTATCATTATAAAACTGTTTTAGAAAGGGAATTTTAAAATAGTTCTGGTGTGTTCATTTTAATTTTTCTTTTTATTCTGGCCTGTGATATTTTGGGTTAAAAATCTCATTGTTTATACCACTTGCAGCAAGAAAAACTCCCTTTGGATAAAAGGAAACTACTTTTGCAAGGAGAATTATATGTAATGTTAGAATCTACATCCTTAGAGGTTTTCAAATTTGTAAGGCCGTGAACAACTGGCTGTTGTGGTTAAAACGACAGGTGTCTGCTAAGAAAGGCAGGATCCTCCCTTGGAATGGAGAATGTAAACCCCTTCCCTCTGAATTATTATAACTTTGAATTTAAGGGGTCTCAGGTGAAGATACGGTAATAGGAATAACAGTTCTTTATTATGGGAACTAAACAATAAAGCAAAAACAGATGAAGTATTGCAAAAGAGAGGAAAAAAACCAACCAAACAAACAAACCCCACTGACAGAGTCAGGATACAACCTGACACCCTGTGTGTCAGGATGTTGGTGGCAGTGCTATTCCATGGTGGCTGCAGTCCCAGTGGCAGATGTGGCTCTGTTGAAGTGATGTTCCTGTAGAAAGAGTGGAGTTCTTTTGCTGAAGGTCCAGTACTGATAGATGGGCCTGGTCTTCCTCTGAGAATCCAGTGGAAAGGCTGCTTGGTATCCCAAATCTCAGATTTTTATCCAGGTAGGAATGCTTGGCTCCTCCTCCTGGCTGGAGCATTTCCCAATGGGATGATGTAATTCTATCAGTGAGACTCAATGGTCCATTAGCAGAAGATCTCTCCCTGGAGGGAGGCTGAGATGTGAAGAGATAAGAAAACTGCCCCAGCAGGTTTTTTGACAGTTGGCTATTGACAGACAATTACACATGCACACCCCCCAGTTTCAACAGATGGTGGTAGAATAGAGAGTTTTGTTTACATTTTGCACTGCAACCCATGACACTGGTTTTGAAATTGCTCTTGCTTGGAGAGTAATCTCTCCTCCAAAAATCTCTTCCAGCCTACATGGTTCTGTAATTGCGTCCAGGTACCATGAACAGAAACCTTGCCACGTTGCTTCTATGCTGTCCTTACCTGAGAAAGAGGCTTCTGAGAAGCTTCCTCTAAATTTTTAATTGACAAATTAGTTTTAGACTTTGGTGTGGTGTATTCTTATCTCATGCTGATTTCTAGGGAATGAAATCAGGAATTGGTCTGCTGTAACCAAGCCTTTCTCAACATGGAGAGATTAAACATGAAACCTGTGTCGTGGTTCAGCTTTATTCAGGACTAGAGTATTAGAACTAAATCAATTATATTAAGATCTTCACTTAGTTTTGAAAGAAGTAAAATCTTTGTGTCTTAACATCTTCAGCGATCTGTTTACAATAACTGCGTGCCCTAGCTGACAGTTGTCCTTGGGATCATGGATTTGCATCATAAGATATTTGATGTGAAACTTCACTTAAGCTTCAGCATTAAGTGAATGTTTGCTATATTCCAAATGTACAAAGCTGAATTTCACTTAATAGGAACCACCTTAACTTACACTGTTATTTCTTAATGAAAACTAAACTCTGAGTTGATCTAACCCATGGAATTCGGCATAAAGAAGTTTGGGGAAAGAAAAAAGAAGTTATCACTTTTACCTGATAGATATTGCAAGCAAAAGCTGTGCAGATTCAGCTTACCTTTCTAAAAATTCTCTTTTTTTGGTATAAGTTGTTTACCCAGTCCAGTTCACACAGTAGATAGCTTCAGTTTTTGATTTTGTCACTCAGATTTTAACAGGAATCAGTGTGAGGTTGAGTTAGGAAAGGGAGGGAAAGAAGGATGGAGGAAAAGGGAAACAGGAGTTCTGTTGGCATTTTAGGAATGCAAAGCCTTGGATCTTGGAAGTCTAGGAGGATGTGCCTGCTGGACTTTCTGGTCATTACTGCCTCAGATCTGCAGCTTTTGCAGGAAGAGCGAAACTCACAAGCAGCCAGAACCAAAAACATCCACTGGAAATCTGTAGAGAGCAAACTGGGTGAACATGGAAACCTGGTGAGTAACGTTCCTCCCTCCATAGGCCTATCTGACAAAATTTGGGAAGGCATGTTTGGTACAGAGTGCCATCTGCCTTTGACTTCCAGCTGCTTGCAGAAAAACATTGCTAATTCTATGAAAAACATCACTTGCCTTCTAATGGTATTTTAGCTATTTGCTTTATATGCGGTTTTATAACTGACTTCAAACAGAAGTCATTCTTATGAGTGATGTTTGGTTTAAGTAGCTGGTGTTTTCTGTCCTATGTCTCTGTTGTATTCATGCAGGTGTTTGCAAAATGCCCCTGTAATTCGTAAGGGAGGATTATTAAAATGGCTGAAAGAAAATGTGGTCAATTGCTGCATCATAGAATCACAGACTGGTTTAGGTTAGAAGGGACCTCAAATATCTCAGTTCAACCCCTGTGCCATGGGCAGGGATACCTTCCACAAGACCACATTGCTCAAGGCCCCATCTAACCTGGCCTTGGGCCCTTCCAGGGGTGTTTCTACCCTCTCTGAAATAATCAAGTCAAAAGACTTCTGTTCGTTTCAGAAACTTATAACATGAATGTCCATGATGATTCATTTGTAGCCCTGGTTACTTGTATCTGCAGAGCACCAGGAAGACTATCGAGTTTGTGAGTATATTTCCCTACCCTTCCTCTATATGTCCTGAAATAATACCCTACAATAAGGCAACTCAAATTAGCAAAATTAGAGTTCTGTATAAATGTTCTGTATACGCTCTATGTAGATGGATTAGATTTATCGTACCCTGGAGCTAAGTGCAGATCCTTGCATACCATCTGGCAGTATCCTAAGCATGTATATTATCTACTCCTTGATTCAGCTGAAGAGCTAACGCTGCCCAGACACCTGGTTTCTGACAATCACCTCAAATCAAGTTACTTGAATGTTTCAGAAAAAAGATGGTGCACAAGGAGCCTTTTCATCAGTCAGTTCACTGATCCAAGTGAAAGGTAGTTCTGAAAAAAAGACTTGAGGGAGAGAGTAAGGAGATCTCATTTGCCATGTTACTGCATAATCATCAGCCTGGTGCAAAGGAAGGAGAGAAAGGAAGTTCTGTTCCATGTAGAGAGGGAGGACAGGAACATCCCTTTTGGCAGAAACTCACAACTGTATTAAATGAGTAATGAAATTAACCTCTTGAATCGGTCGTGAATTGTTTGTCCTGTATCCATTACTGGTTTTAACTGTGCTAAGTGGAGTTGCCTCTCCTGGCCAGCTGCTTGAGGAGGGACATGCAATTCAGCCTGACACACACAAGGTTGTTTTCTGCTTGGAAGCAAATTCACAGTCTGGAAATTATGTAAGGGACAGCTGTGTGGCAGTTGCAATGGGTCTGAAGTAATGGCACTGATACTTGGGAAGAGGTTGTCCTTTAATGACACAGATTGGGCCAAAATGAAAGAGCTTGTTCTGGGAAGCTCAAGGAGCAGTGCTACATGTATAAGAGGAATATTTCATTAATGAAGAAGAAGGGGCAAAAAAGCATATAATAATCTTATTGTAGCAACTTGTTTTTCGTACAATGTGTTCTTAAAATTTGTGTCAGTCCTGTTAATGCCCCTTTTGCAAGCAATCTGCAGCTAGAGCAGATTAATGTAGTGAAACTACATCCTGAGAATTATGTCTGTCTTCTGTGTACTTTTATCTTCTTATTAACCATCAATATTTAATATTGAACAATATGTATTTGCTGTAATAAAACTTACAGAGTCTCCCATGTCCGCCATCGTGGATAACTTGGAATTGGAGCCGTTGAAGTGTTTGATCAGCTTTTTCCTGGAAGTATACTACTCTCTGATGGCCAAAATCCATTTTTTCAAGTTTGAGTGAAGAAGAAAAGCTTGGGATTGCTCTGTGAGGACACTGGAATGATTTAGATGTATATACATATACAGCAGAGTGAGAGGCTCTTCTTTACCTGGATGAGCTGAACCAGAACCATTTATGTCTTCTTAGCTGCTGAGGAGCAGAACTATTTGTTCTTTATGAATTTTGCATATATCTCTGATGATTTTGAAGTTTGGTTTGTCCAGACTGCACATATATCTGTTGTACAATTTATATATTTGAGCAAACTCAAAGTTTAAATGCAAGTTACTCTACAAATTTTTTCTTACGCATTTGATTTCAATATTTTTCTTCTGTCTCAGTAGCACCCCACACTAATGAATTAAAAAAATCAATCAAAATTTCTTTAGAAAATATGAAAACTGAGATCTGACTAGTTCTTTGTTTACCTATACAATAACTTAAATACTGGTTCCTCACAGACAGCAAGAATGCTCAGTTTGGTGTAATGGTTATATTATAGAATGGTTTGGGTTGAAAGTGCCCTTAAGGGTCCATCTTCCACTAGACCAGGTTGTTCCCAGCCCTGTCTAACCTGGCCTTGAATCACTGCAATTTCATGTTTAGTAATCAATGAAAATGCAACCCTTTCAATAAGATAAGCAAAATCAGCATTAAATTTCAGTAAATTGAAATGTATTTAATGATAAAAATCATTGTTCAAATCTCATTTAAACAGATTTCCAATTCACCTTGCTCTGGAATACTTTACTTTGCTTAATGCAATATGTATTCACATTTGATTAATATTTTTTCACTTAAAGTGTGAAAACGCAGTCGGTTAGTAGGAAGCATGGCTGAAAGGAATGGAAGCAAGTTTGAAAATGAAACTGCAGAGGAAACTGAAGGATCTGATGGAAAGCAGTCAGATTTCCTTGTAAGCTGCTTAAGAGCACGTTCCTGCGGAAGGCGGCATTTTTCCCAGTTGCCTGATGTCGCATGAGTGGGTGTGTGCTGGGGAGCAATTGAGGTCAGCTACACATAGTAAGTGCTGAAGGGTGGACACAGGACAGGGAGGAGATGGCAGGAGGACAAGGTGCTGTGGATGCCTTGATGGTAACAGTGCTGGTGAAGAGCTACGTGTGTTTAAGTTTGGACAAACATCTAGCCAAAACCCTCAAGAGCCCTCACTGGTGCTTGGGTGGGACCTCCTGAACTACAGGACTAGCAGAAGTAGGTGACTTGGTAGATGTGGAAGCATCTTGGAACCGATGTGTTTGAACAGGTCCTTCACCATGAAACTGTCAAGAAGCACTCTGTGGTTTAGTCTCAGATGTGTGAGCTCTCATACTGGGTAATACAGGTGTTGCTTTAGAGTGATGCCACTGGGCACAAAAGGATGTAGAACATCATGTGAGTAATATGACTGGTGATAACAGTCACTGGTTATTTCATTTGCCTTGGGAGAAGGGAAATACTGCAAAGCTGTTTGAAAGAGATACCATGATCAGAAGAGACTCTTTCAAAGCAAATAATTTGCCCAATTTTCATCACAGAAATTTCTTATTCCAGTCTATGTCCTGAGTGTCCTCACTCTAAAACTTCTTGGATTGTCCTGTATAGGGGAGCTTAGCATAGTTCAGTATTTTCATGGGCACTAGTCCAGGTGAAGCGAAGCACTTCAAAGACTTTTACAGCATTCTTGCTTAATCAGCCCTGTAGTCAATACCTGTTATTTCAGGCAATAAGCAGGGGCAGTGTCCTGCTTGCCGAGCTCAGTTACACCCATGGCAGGATGACACTGCTTTTAATTAAAATTGGATTAATCCAGAATTAATGGAAGGCTGGGCACAGATCTGTTCCTTACAAAATGTCGTTAAATAGGTCTTGTTTAAACACCTTAGAAATTATATGCACCAGCTGACATTTCTGTCCTAGGTGTAGCTCAGATTTCAGGGATGTAAAATCATGGTGGGTTAGGAAGCTGCTATTGCATTGCTCAAGTGTAGTGATGCCTTAAAGAGATAAGAATAAAACAACACACTTTGAAGACAATATTAGTATAGGAGCTAATATAAAGGCTGGTCTTTATTGGGGCAGATATGGAAAAATGTCCTGCTCACCCCCACATAGGGTGAATACAGTTTTGTAAGTTTAGCAAGTTAGCATAATTGACAAGAATCCCCAGTTAGTAACACAAGTAATGAGGTAATTCCTCCCTGGTTCTACCCTGTTCTGAATTCTCCTTCCCCCCCCCTCCCCCAGGTAAGAGCTAAACTTTGTTTATGAAAATGTTTATGAAAACCAGCTCAAAGACCTGGTTTCAGCCTTGGTTCCCGGAGAGCCTAACCTTGGGCTCCCAGGGCTTGGAGCCTTTGGAATGTGTTTTGTCTTTCTGCCTGCCATGGTTTGAATGGCAGGTTTCTGCTAAGGAAGGCAGGATCCTCCCTTGGAATGGAGAATGTAAACCCCCTTCCCTCTGAATTATTATAACTTTGAAATTAAGGGGCTCTCAGGTGAAGATGTGGTAATAGGAATAACAGTTCTTTATTATGGGAACTAAACAATAAAACAAAAACAGATGCAGTATTGCAAAAGAGAGGAAAAAAACCAGCCAACCCACCAAACAAACCAACCCCACTGACAGAGTCAGGATACAACCCTGTGTGTCAGGATGTTGGTGGCAGTGCCATTCCATGGTGGCTGCAGTCCCAGTGGCAGATGTGGCTCTGTTGAAGTGATGCTCCTGTAGAAAGAGTGGAGTTCTTTCGATGAAGTACTGATAGATGGGCCTGGTCTTCCTCTGAGAATCCAGTGGAAAGGCTGCTTGGTATCCCAAATCTCAGATTTTTATCCAGGTAGGAATGCTTGGCTCCTCCTCCTGGCTGGAGCATTTCCCAATGGGATGATGTAATTTTATCAGTGAGATTCAATGGTCCATTAGCAGAAGATCTCTCCCTGGAGGGAGGCTGAGATGTGAAGAGATAAGAAAACTGCCCCAGCAGGTTTTTTGACAGTTGGCCATTGACAGACGATAACGGATTACGTACATGCAGACACACACACCCCCCCCAGTTTCAACAGATGGTGGTAGAATACAGAGTTTTGTTTACATTTTGCACTACAACCCATGACACTGCCTATCAGGGTAGGGAAAAGTACTGGAGTTAACTAGGAACTACGTAACTATGCAACAATAGTCTACAGAGCTATGAATATATATGAAGGAAATATAAAAGCAACAATCATTTTGGCAACAGTGGAAGCTGGGACTGCACTGATGAAACAGTTCCTTTCTGTAGGCATACAGTTTGTCTTGGAGGTGGAGCACCATGTGGCACATTCCCAAAAATACATGAGCTGCAATGCAAAGTGAGTAAACTTGGAAATTATTTTGAAACTGAATTTGGGCTCTCTGCCTGTTTCTCTGGAAGTTTACCTTGTTACCAGCATTTTAGTACAGAAAACAGAGTAGCCTGTGTAGGTTTGGGAAACATGCTGCTGTCCAGAGGCTTGCACAGGGCAGAGGAGCAAAAGAACAGGAATGCTTAAGGGTCTCAAAGCCTATAAATGAAAATTAGCTGAGATCTGTATGCCAAGACTATGGTCTGCCTGGCCAGGCTGAGGAGCCCTGCTGGGCAGCTGGTTTTCACATCTGTGGGAGAGCAGGAGGCACAGGAAGTAGAAATCCCCTTATAAAGAGAGGGAGAAGTTGCAGTGTGGATCTACACAGCACACATGGCTGAAGAAGTAAATACCTGAGCAGCGAACTGGTAGACCGAGGGTAGTATGCTTTGCTTCTGGCATTGGTTGCAAAATGTAGATTTGTTCCCATCTTCCTTTCCATACCTGGGAGCAACACTTCTGCTTTCCATCTTATAAGGGAGTCTGGGAGTGGTTCTCAGGAGCCTTACCTGGATTGTCATGGCTGTGAGTCCCTAGAGAGGAGCTTCTTCAGCTTGCCTCTGTTGTCTGCCAAATGAAGGAGCATATGTTTATGTACATTTAATGCCATGTTTTGTAGCATAGCTTGACAGCTCATGGGTGTAATTTTGCCTCAATGCAGTTAATGTACAAAGCAAGGATGTAAGTGGCTAGGGAGGTAACAAACTATAAGCTGTAGTCAATTGAGGTGAAAACCCAAGAATTTTTAGCCTCTGAATGGAAGGTTTTGTTGCCCTGAGTTCCTAAATAGTGTGGAGAGATTGAACCTCCATTTGAAAAGATTTGAATTCAAGATGCAGCTCTTGCAGCTCCTAAGCCTGCAGGAAGGCATTGTGCCAGAGCTTCAATGACCACAAAGCGAAGCCTCAGAACCTACAGATACTGCAGTTCACACTCGGTGGGTCCAGGCCTGTAGTACTTACGCTCTTGACTTACTGAACTTTACTCCAATTTCTTCCTTTGTGTATTGAAATTATGTAAACTGAGAGCAGCATTGTCTTAGAGTAAAGATGCAAACATGTATTTAAGATCTTATTTATAGGTAGATGATTTCTTTCTGGGACTCACCTGCCTTGTTTTGTTGTAGCCTTCTGTCTTCTACCCTGATTCTAGTCTCTGTGCTTAATGATTCACATCTTTCCTAGATTCTTGTCTTACTGGTTTTCAAACAGCATAGAATCTACTTCAGCCTTTAGGAGACCTTTGGAAAGGGATGGATAGTTTCAGTTGGGTGGTTTGAGTGTATTTATAATAATACATAAATAAAGGCAAGATGAATACTTGCCAAGCAGGTGATACTGAGCCATTTATAGAAAAAATGTATGATTTATACATGGATTGTTTCAGGTAAACCTTTTGCTTTGCCTATGTCCTGTCTTCTACAAAAATCTTTTCAGTGTTATGAATATTTATGTTGCTTTGTTGTGGTATTTTAAACTTGCTTTCAGCTTATGAAATGACATGTTTGTCTCTTTAAATAACATTAGGAATGGAGGGAGAAAATTGTTTCCTGGGCAGACAAGTCTGCAGAGCTTTTACAAGGACTTTGTAGCATGGTTGGAACAGACGATAGCCCAGCTCACCAACACCTCACCCTTTCCTTTGCCTTTGCACTTGCAGATGTGCTCTACAAAGGTCTCTCTACCACAAAGCAATCTCTTTCAAGAATTTTTTGTGGCCTTTTTTGCTCAAATGTGCCCATTTGCCATGTTTCAAACCAAAATACCTTTCTGTTAGTGTGGCAGGGTGCTTAGGTGAAATCGTGGCAAATAGTATTGTAGAGTGAGTAGATTTTATGCTACAATGACAAATTACCCAGGTTTAATCTAGAGCAATGATGTTGAGCTTGCTAAAACCTTGGGAAGAGAAAAGTTCATGCATCTGCCAATGGAATATCCTCTGACCAGATTAAAATGAAGTCTTGAGGCTGTGTCAGCCATTTTCTGGAGAGCTCACTAGAGAGTGGATTGGGAAGAGCTGGTTCAGCAAGCTTAAAAAGCTGCTTGCAAGCAGTGATGGGGACCCTCTGTGCCTTTTCCTTCAAAAAGCTTAACAAGCTAGGGGAATAGATACAGAATCAAAATGTTTAGAAAAAGAATCCACCATCTGAGGCTGTGCAGGTTTAATCTTTCTGTGTGATTTTGCTCTCAGTTCTCAGTTTGAGCAGTTCCCAATGACTTCCTGGCTTACCTCAGTATTTGTGTCCCACTGGAGAGATCCTTCGTAGGTCTTACTTTTGGGTGAGAATGTACTGTGAGCTGCTTATCTTCTCAGACTGACTATGCTGCAGACTCACTGCATAGCAAGTCTCTTAGTCTTCTGTGAATTTCCCTATGGAGGTTTTCCCAGTTATTTGAACACAGCTGATGTTAAGGAAGGTTTTGTCTTCTGTCTCAAGGAAGTTTCACATAATTCTCAGCACCCAAATCAGCAGCCCTTTTTTGTTGCTACCCAGCTTGCTTTAAGGAAGGGGCAGCACGTAGCAGCGCGTAATGGCTAACAGCAGGTTTCCCTAGAGACTCCAGTTCCCTTGGGATAGCATTTGGAGCAATAGTGGACCAGGAAGATGAAGATCAGATTAATTTCAGAGTTGTTTCAATATTGTTTATTGTGTGCACTGTTGTTGCATCTAGAGACCAAGTATTAAATCAAAGTTGATGAGATAAATGCATTTGATAATCCTTGCTTTGAACTCCTACTAGGTTTTTATTCTTCTCGTGTAATAAATGAGTAACAGTGTAGTGCATGGGTATGAAATGTGTGTCTCCCCTTCTCTAGACTTGGCACACTTCATGGACATGCTTGCATTGACAGCAAATGGTGTATCTGGGCAGGTGTATCTCAGGCCTCTCTGGGATGTTGTATAGCTCAGGGGAAACTAGAAGAAATATCTGCAAGGCCACAGGAAAAGTTTCTTTGAGCACTCTAATGCAAAGCAATTGGTGCTCTGAGGTGTTCTTTGGTCAGCTATAGCTCAGTAGAGGGAGGTTATTATATTGGTGCCCTCCTCTGTAGACTCTGGTTTAGGCAGAAATACAAGGCGTGAACCCAAAACTCAGGAAAACTCCCACTTGTATAAAAACCCACAGAAGAAAGGTGGCTGGTGTGTGCACAATTTTTTAATTCCTTTGCGTAGAGTGGACAACTTCTTTGTTTCTTGGGTGACCCCATGAATAAGCATGACCTTCTTGCCTGCTACCAGTGGGTGTCTTTTCAAAAGAGCATAAGAGAAGGGATACACTCTCCAACTAGTAAGGTGAAGGTGGTCATTCAAGTACTGTGTCACCTGGCTGTACCTTATCTGTGGATAACTTTTGTGATGCTTGTTTGAAATTCCTTTTGTATCTGTAACCGTGTGATGCTTTGGAGAGAACCTGGTAGATACTGAGCTCTTGGTCAGTCCTAGTGTATATGGACATTGTAATTCCTTAGTAGAAATATTCTTTTTATTCCATAATATCTTAGCTGTATGACAGTAACGAGCTTTCCTCTGGGGCTTACAGTGCACTACGTAATGGCTCTTACTCATCTGAATAAAAATTCATTGTGGAGTAAGGAGGTTGTTGCCTGTAGATCAACTGATTTCTTGAAACTCTCACAGCTGGTGTTTTACAGCAAAAAAAAGTCTGAAAAAGAAAAATAATTGAGTTTCCCAAAGCAAAGGAGCTAAAAGAGACAGATGTACCTATGGTTGATTTTCAGAGGGAAAGGCATTTTGTTTTCATTTGTTTTATGATGGACTGGCTTCGGCCACACCAGTGTTAGTCCTGGCACAAAGGGTGCAGCTTTGCATGGCTATTGGAGTGAGGGGGACTGCTTCTCCCCAGCTCATATTTGTGTTGAATTAAGGTGGATTGGAACACAGTTGTTCTTTTTCCACTCTTTTTCTTCTGTTAGTAGCCTGTAATATCTTAGATAAAGGATTTGATTTGTGATGGTATTCAAAAGTGTTTTTCTAGCATGCTCAGCAGATGCTCAGGAAGTTCACGACATGCTTACTTCTGTTCCATCAAATGAAGTTGATGACTTTGTTTATTTCATCTGCAGTAATAGGTACAATTTTCCTGAACAGCCAGGTAGTCTGCATCATCAGGTGTGATCATCTCTTGCCAGAGCCCTTTTAATGTTGCTGCAGGTGCTTGCAGTAAAAATTCTTGTGTCTAGAAACACAGCTAGATTGTCTAGAGTAAAAATTAAATGCCTTGTAAACTCAACCATATTGTTCCTCCATCCTCATTGCTTCATTTATATTGAAGATTCCTCCTCTGGCACTGTGGCAGCAGCAATTTCCTACAGACATATGGCAGCTTCTTATACTGTTGATTACATTTTCTTTTTACCTTTGCTGACTCTGCACCATCTGATAGAATGATGGTTTGGGCTGCCAAGTTTACAGTGTTGTCTGCACATGTTCCACTGGACCAACAGTATCTAGGGCCATTTTCTTATCTCAACCTGTACAGCAAGGGTTGCCCTGAGTTCTGGACTCTCTTATGTTCTGCCAGCAAGGAGCATGGATCTCCACGTCTCTGTCTCCTGTGTATGGACGTGGTTTTGTCTGAATGTCTCAGGGACATGGCACAGGCTTGCCTTTGGTGGCAGGATGCTGGGGTTTGGGTATGTAGGGCATGGCAGGGGAAGTCAGTATTACTGCATACTAAACAGTTTTTCACTCTGCTGATCAAGTAATTTCCAATTCATTTCCATGCTATGGCTGAAATACCAGCAATGCCTGGAAGTAGATGCAGTTTCTCACTTGAAAGGGGCAGCTTTCAGTGGGCAGGGCAAGGAGTAACCAGACTGACACAATGAGAGCAGCACTGGGTTTGCCTTCTGCACTTCAGGTGCTTTGTGTTGCATCAAGAACCAGCTTCATGCAGGCTTAATTTGAAGCACAGACAAGTCTAACGAAAAATCTCTAAGCATTCTTTCATTAACATATCTTGTAATGCTGTTTCTAACAGTATGCCTTTGTTTCAGAATCCCTGTTTGCTGCTTTGAGGATTAATTGGCTCTACTTCCAGCACAATGGATGAACTGCAGGATGTTCAGCTGACGGAGATCAAACCACTCCTGAATGACAAGGTAATGCTGGCTGCTGCTTTGTCTTCACAGGTGTACTCGGGATGACTTTGTGTCTGGCAGGGCGCCCTAGCTGCCAGAATCTGCCTACAGATTGAAGTACCTTAAGTACTGAAACTCAGTAAATTCTTCCCCACTCTGATAAGCTACCACCACCCACTCAGACAGACCACCAAAATTCAGGTAATTTTGGAGTCCTGGCCAAACAGTACGTCCTGCCTGTACAGAGGATTTGCAAAGGCTTTCAGCAATTGGAAAGGTGATCCCATTCCTTATCTGGTGTAGCTATAGAACCTCTAATAATTTTCTCCTTGTTACAGAAATGCTGTTTTGTATCCTGATTTTATTTAGTTGTTTTTGGGTGGCTGTTGTTGTTGTTGTTGCTTTGTTTTGTTGTTTGGTTTGGGTTTATTACTTTTTTTTTTGTTTAAAATATTCTGTCTTAAATGATCCTTTAGTGTTTTGACTCCTAAAACAGCCCTGTCTCCCTGGATTTAGTAATGGAAAGTCTTTTCCTTTTAATGTCTGCAAAACCCAAATAAAGCAGTCCAGATTTATGCAATACTGAGACTTTGGAAAATAGTTGTATCGTAGTAGCTGTTTAAGTCTTTCACTCTGTCTTCTGTGGGCTGGGGAAGAGCTACCTGGGCTCACTGGAAGAAGAGTCTCACTGGATTCTGCCACAAACTGTTGTTGAGAGTGCCTAAGTTCATTACAAGCATCCCAAGGAGATCTAGCATCTTGCATTTGCAAACTGTGATTATGAGCAATTTGGTTTGGTTACTTTCACAGCCAAGTCTAATGATGTGGGAAGAAGTTCCTAGTCTTTGCAGTTTGATTGCTGATGATTTGTGCTGCCAAAGGGCTGTCTGTGGTGCTTTGTCCACTCACTGTGTGCTTTCAGAAGACTGCATTGTCCCTCACAATTGTCTCCTTTTCACACTTTGTCTTAACAAAATGAGGGCCTCAGGGAGCAGTCACCTCCAAGGTTTGGCCCTTATTGAGGCTTTCAAGGTTGATATAATACATGTGTACTTTTTAGACATAGTTTAAGGAGGATGAGGGTGTGGTGCAATAACCTGCTGTTCTGTGCAGGGTATCAGAGTCCAAAATCTATTGAGCTGGCTGGCAGTTCACTAAGGTTTTTACTGACCAACCCACTTCAGATATAGGAGTTTGAGCCAGCATGGATTAATGGCCAGAAATAGTACAGTAACACTCTTAAGGTGCTAATGAGTGCTCATGAACTCCTCAGATACAAAGGCTTCTGTACCCAGAGAAGGAGCTCTGCTGTCTCAAACTCTGAAGCCAGTGGAATTATCAGTGAAAGTGGAAATGGGTTGTATTTTGTTCACTTGTCTGAACTGTAGGTAATGCCACTGTGGTCGACTGACTCCTGACTTTGCTCTGCCTCAAATCAGCAAAAAGTTACAGCCTTGACATTTAAAGAATATAAACACTATTTTGTTTGTGTGTAACTTAAGCCTAATATCAACTGCAGGGAAGTAAAATACATTGTGTTTGTTCACCTCATTCAGGCTCATGAAAATGCAGTGACTTTTTACTGGGGAAGGAAAGGGGCTTCAAATGTTCCCATTTAGATGAAAGAGAGAGAAAAAGAGAGTAGTGCCTGATCAGAAAAACTATCCCAGTGATACTATACTGTTCTGGCACCTTTGATTCTTGTTAATTCAGCCTCAGTGAAAAGTTACTGAAATGCCAGAGCTGGCTTCAGGATATGAAATGGGCAGCCCTTAGGCTGGGTTGAGTCAGCCCAGCCAGCACTGTGCTTTGAGGTGCAACCATGGCATGTTCAGAGGCCTGAAAAACTTTCCTTAAAGTTTCTCAAGTTAAGACAATGAATAAATGGTTTAAAGTCAGATTTTCGGTGTGTTAAAATCAAGTATGTGGGAGTCAAGGCATGTCAGCATGTCAGCTTCTTTTGCCTCAGGGTACGCCTTGACAGCAAGCAGCCCAATTCAGAGCTTCATTCCTTGCTTTGTGTCACTTCCTCCCCACTCACTTGGGGACTCTCAGACTTTCCTAAG
The DNA here is from genome assembly GCA_018697195.1 of Certhia americana. Classification (NCBI taxonomy): domain Eukaryota; kingdom Metazoa; phylum Chordata; class Aves; order Passeriformes; family Certhiidae; genus Certhia; species Certhia americana. Next base: position 14,159,154 of record CM031874.1, read on the forward strand.
TACAAATTCAGATCACCTTCTTTTTTACTTTACGTGCACCATCCAAATCCAGTACTGTATACAGAAGTTTCTTCTTTCTCTATAAAGAAATGAGTGACTGAACTGACCTGCTTCATGAGCTGGTAGTGGTGTCAGAAATCTCAATTAATTTCAGGGTCTCACACTGAAATAAGAGGAGACTGCTTTTCATTTTCTTTTCCCCAGTCCTGAGGATTTAGTGGGTTTTGCTGTGTCCTGCTCAAAACATTGCCACAGTTCAATATTTAACACAGAGGAGGGAAAGGGGAATGGATTCTTAGAACAGATTTGCAGATACGTCAACTGAAGTGTCTCAAAGTGCAGAATGTAGGTAGCAACCCTTGTTCTTACTAACAAGACAAGGCTCTGTGGGGAGGAAAACACAGCCATGTGTTTACACATAGAGAGAAATAAGGATGCTCAGCTAGAAGAAATGTTTGAAGTGTTTCTGTTGTCCATATGTGATCCTAGTTTTCTCCTACTAATTTTAGTACTAAGGTGCTGTGTTGATTTGGCACAGCCTGGGTTTTTGATAGCAGGGGAGGGCCACAGGAGTAGCTTCTGTGAGAAGCTGCTAGAAGTTTCCACCATGTCTGACAGAGCCAATCTCTGATGGCTCTGAAGAGGGACATGCTGCTGGCCCAGTTGAAGAGCTTGGTAGCACCTCTGGATGACGTATTTAAGAAGACAACTCAAAGCAGCATGTGCACAGTTTTTGCCGGGGTGGCGAGGCACCACAGCTGCTGCCATCCCGGTGCAGTGTGTGGCGAGCCTTGCCTGCCTGGCCACCCCTAGATAGCTGTGCTGTGGGAAGAAGGGCAGGGGCAGTGGCAGCAGCTTTTCCTTCCCAGCACCCTGCATGGAGAGGTGTTAAATGGCAGCAGTGTTGTGGCGGCCACCATTGCCCGCTCAGTGGTGGTAGGGCTGAATGGCCAGCAGCAGAAATATGGTGAGAGATTCTCCAGCACGGAACCTAGACGAGATCGACCTCTTGGAGCTGTGGGATCCTGCAGGAATCTTTGAATTAGCAGAACTTATTATCAAAAGTACCTACAAGCACCAGTTTTTCTTCTAGTCAGAGAAGAGGAGAAGGTGAGAACATGTGAGGGAAACAACATGGCGGCACCAAGGTCAGTGGAGAAGGAGGGGAAAGAAATGCTCCAAGCATCAAAGCCAAGATTCCTCTGCAGGCCATGTTGAGAACTATGGTTAAGCAGCTGTGCTCCTGCAGCCCGTGAGGTCATAGGGGATGCAGAGATCCACTTGCAGCCCATGGGAGAAGTGCTCACGCTGAAGTGGGTGGATGCCAGAGAAGGCTGTCATCCAGTGGGAGACCCAAATGGAGAGAGAGCCCCTGCTTCCAGAGACAGAGGGCCTTTTCTTCCAAACTAGAGCAGCCTATCCTTAGAGGACTGCACCCTGTGGACAAGTCACCCACACCACAGCAGTATTGCGAAGACTGCCCTTGGGAGTGACGCATGTTGCAACAGCTTTGGCAGGACTGCTGCTCGTGAGATTAGAGCCACGCTGGAGATGTTCATGGAGAACTGTCTGTCTCCTGTGAGAGGGGCCCCATGGTATAGCAGAGAAAAGGCTCCTCTCTTGGGGTGAACAGAAGATATTGAGTGATAAATTGACCAAAACCTTACTCCCTGTCTTCTTGCGCTGTCAGTGGGAAGGAGGAAGGGGCTAGGGGGAAAAACAAGGTATTTTAAAGGCTTATTTTACTTCCCAGTATCCTTCTCTGACTCTGTTAATAATAAGTTTACTCTACACCTTTAAATTTGAACCTGTTTTGCCCTTAGAGTGTTTTCTCCCAGTCCTCGTCTCAACTCATGAGCCTGTCATTTATTTTTTTCCCTCTCCTCTGCCCAGCTGAGAGCAAAAGAGGGTAAATGAACACCTTTCGTGGGTGCCTGACATTTGGCCAGTATCAAACCATGACGGGTACTATGCCTAAAACATATGAGGTGGAATGCCACCTCAAGTGGTTTGCTCAGTCTTTTGCTGACAGCTCTTAGTGATGTAACCTACTGTGTGGTTAGAGACAGTGTTTCACAAAGCACATGGGCACACACACCTTCCAACCTGCAGGACGCCAAGTGGGTGCTGTACTGACTGTGTTTACCTGCATGCACGGGGTCACCCTCTGAGAAGAGTCAGTGGTGAGCTACTGCGCATCGTTTCCGTGCACTTGGGTTTCAGGAGCTTGCAGGTCCCTGTGTCTGTTGTGAAACGATCCCATGCCTGCAGCAGTGGCTGCACAGGAGCTGACTGTAAGGCTTGTTTTCTTGCACTCAGTATGTGAGATCTCAGGAGTAGTCCTTTAGGAGTTTTGCATCCAGGTTGTTAATGGGCACAAAGAGTAAACAAAACCCAGACCCATATGCAGTCCAGCTGTGGCCAGTGTCCTTCCTATGTGCATCTGTCCCTGCTTGAACACTCTCAGCTGGGCACACAGGTACTCACTTCCCTGAGCTGGTAGCCTCCTTACAGCCCTATAACCTTGTATAGGAATGGGCAGATCTTGCATGGAATGTGCTTGTACAGGTCTTGCATTTCACTGCTTACCTGACTGCAGCCGGTCTCAACTCTCACAGAGCTCTCTGTGGAAAACTTTCATCATGTTGTTGGGGGTATTCTGGGGCATTGTACTGATCTCCTTTTTCCTTATTTTTTCTTTTTTCTTTTTTTTCTTCTTTTTTTTAAAAAATATTTTTCCTGTTTTTTGCTAACAGAATGCAGCTCGCAACTTCCAGGACTTCGACTGTCAGGTAAGACCATGTGCAGGAGACAAGGATTTGGTTGGTAACTCCCCATAGCTCAGCAGTAATGTTGAGAGAGATGAAAAAAACCCTCTGTAATTTAATTTTAACTCCTGTTAAGGTTTAATCAATAACAACTGGAATGTATCCAGTGACAGAAATTAGCCTTCACCCTTAGATGCCAAGCAGCTTAAAAGTTCTGAGTTATGAGGTGCAGGCTGCTCTTCCAAGGCTATACAACATCTTGCAGGATGGCTGGTCTCCTGAATTACAGTTTCTTGGAAAAATGCAGTGTGCTGAAGAGCTGCAGCTCTTTCATTTTCCATCTGGTTCCCTGTCTGGGAAGGGAGGAGCTTGCATGTTCTACTTGTTTGTCTTGAGAGGAGATGGAAGTGAGGGAGCTGCTCCAGTTACAGCACACTGCTTTGCTGAGCCTGTTTTGACACAGCCATGGTTGTTTACCAGGAGTTTATTGATGGTACAGAGGTGAGCCCAATGGCTCTGGTTGCCATGGGAATAATCCTTTTGTAGAAGTGATTGCTCCACCAGCATCCAGGACAGAGGACATGCTCTGTGATAGGCAGAGCAGAGCACTGAGATTCTATGGGGCATTTTGTGGAGCACAGGTTCATTTTCCATACCAGATTATCCTGCTGCCTTCCCACTGAGCATGTGGGTATGCAGCTGATGGCTGTTGTTCCTCTCTCGCAGCTGGAGGCTGCTGTGTCTGTAGTGCTCTCTCAGCATAGGGCAGGTCATACACCACTGCTGTAGCACACCAGGGACCGGCAACATCATGTGATAAATTTAATAGAAGTCTGTTGATATTGGTGATTCCAGAAAACAGTTTGCAAGCCTTTGCACAGCAGGAACATATTAAATATAGTCCTATGAAGATAGTCCATTTTTTTTCCTTCTCTTAATATCAAACACTGATAGTGTCCACACCATGTGGACAGGTACACCTCAGTGTACTGATTGTGAGTTTCGGTATCTTAAAACCTACAAGTATAAAAATCACTAATCTTACCACATTATAACTTTAGTGTCTGATCTGGAAAGCAGCAATTGTGATAAGCAATGGTTTTTCTTTTGAAATAAATTTAGATAATGGGATTAAAGCACTTTCCTATACTGTCAGGTCTCCATCTATCTCTATCTTCTCTGTTACTTTTAGAGGTGAAGTGTGCTTCCATGTCAGATGGGTAATGGATAAAAATAGGTGCAATGCCTTTGAGTAAGTGTGGACAGCAGAGGCACTTCCTTCTGTGGTCTGTGTGCCAGGATTGGGAAGAATATGAATATATTGTGTATTGGCCTCTGCTGCCAGTTCTCTACTGACCCACCAAAGCTCTGGCCGTGCCCATGCCTTGCCTGGCTGTAAGTGTCATGGTCCTGGGAGCCAGAGTGGAGTGGGAAGGTGTGAAACAGGCCCCATCTCAGAGCTGTGTTTAACTGCCACATTTTGGCTTTACACTTTGCTTCAACAAGCAAAGCCTCTTTGCACTTTTCTTTAAACAGAGCCCCAGTTCTGAAGCTGGGCAAGCCCCACAGATACCTGGCTCTGCAGTCACCAGCTTGCAGCCACACTCAACATACCCCGGAGCTGTGGTTGTCCTCTCCAGGGTTGAGCTTTGGGAAAAGCTGAGTCGTGCTCTGCAAGTACTAGGCCAGGGAGTACTCTGGAAGGGAGTGGTGCTCTGGGAAGTACTAGGCCAGGAAGGAGAGGAACCATATAATTCATGTAGAATACCTTTTTTTTTGTGTGTGTTTTTTTTTTTTTTTAAGCAAGATGTTAACATGGTGTCTTTCATGACTGTAAATGTCTCAGACTCACCTTCCTCCAGCATCTCTTCCTACAAGATGTAGTTTCAGTGCACACCTGGCTTCACATCATACCTGGAAAACCCTAAGGGCTGTTTTAAGTCTGTGAAATCTGCCAGAGAGCATGGATCATGTGTTGGATCCTTGGGTTTTCTGTCTCAGTTGCTAGTACAAGGAGCTGTGCTTACACTTGGAGACTGAGCTGGTGTCCTGTGAAAAACTACAGATGCTTTTTAATCTAGCAAAGCACATCTGGTTGCCAGATCCAGGCCTCTCTGAAATTCATGTGACTTTACCAGTGTCAGGGAAATTTGAAGTGAAGAAGGTTGCCAGGGCTTTCAGAGGAAGGAATATCCTCTTGTGTAGAGAAAGATTTAAAAGCACTTGGGCTGGGCAAGTGTTTTCATTTGTCCTGAGTTTCACAGGAAGAAAGAGCTTTGGGGAGGATCTCAGTTTGACAAGAACAGGCACAAACTGGCCTTGGATGAAGGCTGATAACTGGAAGGTGGTTTCCAGTAACAGTGCAGTGAAGTTCCTAATCAGCTTCTAATAGCAGCAACACGTGCAAGGGACCTGGTCGGTTTTAAGGCAAAAGTTAAAGAATTTGTGAGATGGATTTTATTATCTTATACAGTGTAGTGTTTGCAATATGAGCCCATAACATCAGTGATGTGAGACCTGCATTTCAGACCTTTTTATTTTTCTAATAGTTCAAAAAGAGCTGTTTTAAATGCAGTTAAAGCTGTAGCTTTGACTGGGGCTGACCACATCCTGAGCTTGCAGGGCTACAGGCAGTGCAGTGAGGGAGAGGTGAGCCTCTGTCAGCATTGTTGATAACCCTGTTGGCAGTGCAGGTCCAGTTAGAGCTGCCCAGTAAAAGACATTGACATACTGGAACAAATCCTGTTTTATATGTCTATGTTATTCTGTGCCCTTGCCCTGAGGTCATTTGCTGTTAAGTCCATCCCAGAATTTCAGAGTATGCTGTGTTGGAGGGGACCCACAAGGATCATCAAGTCCAACTCTTTAGTGAATAGCCTGTATGGAACTCAGCATCTCTGGTGTGATTAGCACCATGCTCTAACCAACAGAGTTATTAGCACCATGCTCTAACCTCAGAGTCCCATCTCCTTCCAGGACTGACTGATGTTCCTGCCCTAGCTTCTCCTTGGATACAGTCAGAGTAGCAGCCACCCTTAGTGTCAGTTTTGGGGTGCCTTTAGACCTCCTTCTGGCTGAAATCTGGAATTTCAAAATATTCTCTGCAGCTGGGCCATGCTTATGAATGGGAGAAGTGTTTTGTTTAATCCCATCTGAGGAATGTGTCATTAGCACTGTCACTGACTCTAGAAGGTGTGTGATGCCAGGCTTCCCACACTGTTTTCTGTATATTTGGCATTTAAGGTTTGTAACATCTTTCCTTTGGTGAAAAGGGGTAATGCCATTGTGATTTCTATTAATTTTCCAGTATGTTTGGTTTTATTTTTGAGTAACTTGCCAGTATTAGATCTGGGTAAAATCAACAGCACAAATTCCTGTTTCTTCCTGCTTCTGAAATTTGTTACTCTGGGGTGAATGTGTGTGAGGAAGCTTTTACCTTTTCTAGCACAGTTGACTTCCAGATACAGCTGTCCTGGTTTTCTTAAACTGTTCATACACAAGTACCCAAAGCTAACCCTGATACATAACAGATTGCCTGGGCCTCAGTTAAACAACCCCACATAATCTGGTAACTGAAGTGGAGAGCTAGCATGGGAGGTTAGTGGTCTTTATCAATGTGAATTTAGGTTATTCTCAGAACTAAAAAGTATTAACCTAAATCTGAGACCTACATTTTACTTAAAAGCAGTATGAACCCTAATGAAGTCTAGGCTTGGCTTTTCCCAATGTCCATGGGCAGATGGGCAGATAAATGGTCTGGAATGCTGATGGACAGATGGTGTGGTGACCTGCACCATTAATAGAGCTGTGCCTGTGTTTTTATTATTATCTGCAGACCCTCTGCAGCTTTCAGAAGTAGGTGTTCTGTCTCAGCCTACATCTCTCTCTTCTTTTCCAGATGATTTGCTTTAAATAGAAATGAAGGAATATGCTGATATATTTGTAAAACTATCCAACTAAACCTGTGTTATATTTCAATCAGAAATAACCTGGTATTTGATCTGATGAGTTGATTTGATCATTTGAGCTGACACTTCCCCTCTGCTGCCTCCCACCAACGGGAAGGCAGAGAAGTGTTTGGCTTTCAGCACACACCATGCAGAACCTTGGAGTGTAGAGGTGGTCTGGGATTTGGCTGAGTATTTGCAGAAAGCTCTCAAGGAGGAGGAGGTGGGAATAAGTAAGTCCAGGACATGCAGGATTCATCTAAAACAGAAAGAATGAGGCATGCATAAACCCTTGGAGAAAAGAAATTGCCTGGTATAAAAATGTGCTGTCTTGCTGGCATTAATGGAAAATGTGGAGTTACTCAGTTGCTTGTGCCTAGAGTAAAACACAGCGCAATGTTTGCAGAGTTAATGTCAGACCTGGATAAGGAATTTTTTCCACTTATTTTTACTGAAAGAGTCACTTTTCAATAAGCCCATGTTTGTACTGGTTCCGTTTTGGAGAATTTCTTTTGCAAGAATGTAAACTTAAAGGTAGTTTGAAGCTTTTTTAATCGGCATTTTTAAAAGTTTGATTATTCTTGCCTAGTCTCTTTGCTTTATTTTTACCTGCTCTGCTGTCAGAGAAGGAATGTGCTGCTGAGAGGTTATTAACATATTCCATTGTGTGCATTTCCTGATGTTGGAGAGGTTGAATTGAAAGTGTACTCATTTTTTGAAACTGTATTCATGTTTTTATTTAAAACAGCTTGTGAGTGCTACCCAGTGGCATTGAATACAAGTTGTTTTAAGGCATCTTCTGTTTACTGTGCTGAAATAAGATAGAATGTTGGCACTTTTGAGGAAGGGTTTGCTTTCTTTGTGTGAGTAATGGGAGCTGTTCTCACCCAGTTGAAACAGTTTGTCTGGGATAGTGAGGACCATCGTTCACCTGATCTGTACAATTCTGATCTGTACAATTAATTCTTTTGTTTAAAGTCCTAGAGTGAAATTAATTAGAATGGGTAAGATGTTTTGATTTAGAAAGCAAGTTATTTAATACCTGCTAGATTAATGCTGCTCCTAATCTTATTAAAACTATCATCACCACTGAAATGCTGGTTTTGACTTCTGACATCACAGCAAAAAACACTGTAAAGATAACAAATATTAAAACAGAATTTTATTCTGGCCTTCTTTTTTTGCATTACTTATGTTTCTTGGGAAGCTTTTCCTGTGATTCTTCCCATTTGGTTTTCTATCTAGAAGCTCACTTTTTTGTAAAACTGCAGTGTTGAGTTCTGGAAAATTTTAGCTAGCTGGACTTGGGCTGAGACATGACTCTTATTTTTAAACATGCATGCACAGTCCTTCCGTGGGGTTTACTTAAACATTAGTTTTTCTTTCTGTATTCTGTGACAGCAGTGTTCCATAGGGGTAATTATGCATTTGTTGTACTTAAACTTCCTGTGCTTTTTATGTTCTTATGAGTGAGTTTTTAGAGCAAAGCAAATATATGTGCCTTAGGTTGAGCCGTTTTCATCTATTATGCAACATCCATTAACGGTATTTCACAGCAATTAATGAGTAACAGTCTACCAAATTTAATTCCATGAAGTTCTAGTTCTCAGGGATATGGAAAGTTTGGAGACACAGAATGAAGCCCTGCATTCTCTTCTTCAAGAGATTTTATGATGCTCATTGTCTTCAGCAAGGTACTGAAATGCAGTTTGGGACTTCATACTAGTAGGAGGATCGTCCTTGGCTAGAAACATGGCCCTTGTCTTACCTGCTGGGTTCCTTGAGGAGTTAAGGTGATCTGTAGTCTAGCAGTCACACAAACTATTTCAGGCTCACCTGTGTATTAGTGCATTCAGCTCTCCCTTGTGCAGGCCTCAGGTTTACAAAGGCTGTGTGTCTGCAGGTGGTGGCACCTTTAGCCCACTGCCCAGGGGATGGGAGAGATCCAGAGGTTTTCTGTTCTGTTTGCAGCCTGTGGGGAAGGCTGCAGTCTCACACTCTGCTGTCTCAAAACAACAGTGCAGAGTTGAGCAGGCATGCCAGCCTTGAGCAGAGCAAAGCTCACTTTTTCACCTCAAAATTCACCCTGAACTATACAGATCTAGGCAGGTCTAATTTCCTGCCTTAGGTGGGAAAGAGGGGATCTACTCTCAGAGCAGGTATAAGAAGCACCATGCATTCCTCAGTCTGTGCTGGGTGACTTGCTCATGACACTGGGTACTTTACTAGGGTGCAAGAAAGTTGTGGTTTTAGCTGCTTCTTGTAACACATGGGTAGGGCAGGAGTTGGAAAAGTGCATCTTTCTACATCTCAGACATGTTGTTGTGAATTGCTTACTGGTCTCAGCATTATGTGGTTTGGTAGGTAGGGGTTTGTGATTTCTGCTTTGAGAGCACAAACCCAGCCTGTCAGCCATGCTCACTTGACTGAGTTCCTTTGACTGTAGAGCCAGTGTCTGTTCTCTGGCAGGATCTGTGTTTGGAAGTGATGTGTCAGTTCTTTCTGGCTGACACTGAGCAAGGGTCACAGAAGCTTACTGAGTCCATCCTTCACCATCACCTGCCGTTGGAACATATGCTTGGAACTCTGTCTCCTTTTGCTTTTGAGTTTGTAGAAGCAGATTGCATATCTCATTCTCCTGCTGCTCTCAATTCTCACGCAGAATTTCTCTTATTTAAGACTTGATCCAGTTACACTCAGTACCAGAAACCATTGCTTGCCTGTATAGATCATACTGTGTTTTCTATTAATAAGTTTCTGCTCTGCATGGAAATGAATAATTTACTTCAAGATGTTGTTTTAAATCTGATCTTGATTTGCTTCCCATGCAGCTGTCTCTTTCAACTCTACTATTTCCAAAATAATTTTGCACTGAGAAGAAGCTGGGAAGCACTCAGCTGCCAGCTGCCTTAAGGTTGACAGTATTATAATGGGAAGAGTTAACAGGTGGTGGTGTTCTACAGTCTTACAATATTTTTTTCTTATCTTACAGTTTATGGTATTGCTTTAGTAACATATAGAAATTTGAGGGCAGCAGTTGCCAAGAACAAGACAACAGAGTCTCTGCTTTAATCTCTCTGTAGTTAGTAGCTGGGATAGGATGTCCCAGGAGCATGGTGTAGTTGCTTTTCACCTTTGCCAGGAGTAGCAAAGATGACGTAAAGTAAATAGCTGAAGCCACAGAGTCTGTGAAAAAAGGGAAAGCCTTCTCTGAGTAATCTGGATCTCTTCCACCTTACAGGAAAGCAGCAAAGGCAGTTTTCTTTGCCTTAGGTGAACCAGGAACTGAATGTCCTTAAGTTGAAAGGATTTTTGGGAATGTTTCTAGTCCTATGCTAGTACAGACATTCAGCAAGCTTGAGCAGAGTGCAAGCAACAGATGCCTTGTTGTTCTGTGTTCTCCCAGGTTTTCATGTTAAAAAAAAAATTGAAGTGATTCACAGATGTGTTCTTTATTGCAAGATTGTTCTTTATGTATTCTTTATCTTTAAGCAAATTAAATAAATTCCAGAATTTTCTAAGGAATTATTTCTGAACTTTGAGCAGCTTCACATTAATAGTAAAACTCATCTGGTAATGCCAAAAAAGAAACTTAATAAATTAGTCATGAAAAACACTGGTAATACGAATTCTAGTCATTAATCATTCCCACTGTGAAACAAATGGTTTCTTCAGCCTTTAATAATTTTTAAAACATAAGAACTGGATCACACTGTTACCTGGCTCTGTGGGAGCATGGCTGGAATTTGTACTGCTACCTCTGCTGCCTGTGAGTTTCTGGAGCTTAAGGCACTAGCACCTCTGGATCTGCCATTGGATGCCTCACTCCTTTACTCAGGATGTTTTTTCTCAATATGGGAAATTTTTGGTGGTGTTAAGGAAACTTCCCTGGCCAACCCTCCTGGAGCTACTCTGGTGGTCACTCTTGCACCACCTGAACTGGGACCAAGTCCCTGGCAGCTCACCTTCCACACTCAGTCACAGCAGGTTTCTTACTGGCTCTACCCCAGATTTTCCATAGAAGAGTCACAGACATCCTAACATAATTTAATCATGGTGCAACAACTAAATAGCAAAGCAACAAAATAAGAGCTTGAGATGGTGCCTCCAAAGAGAGACCCCAAAGGAGCCCCTAGGTTTTTTATCCCCTCACAGCACAGGGAAAATCTGAGGGTCCTCAGCTGCTGCAGTGTCTCTGAGTCTGGGTCCCCTCTCTGGGCCTCAGGTCCTCAGGCCCTTTTTTGCCCCCTCTTGCTGCGGGCTTAGGCTCCTGCCCCTCCAGAGCTCAACTTGCAGTTTCACTGCAGCTGCACCTGAAGCTACTGGCACTGAATGGATTCTTTGACAGGAGGCACCTTGTCAGTGGCACTGTCATTGTTTCCCTCTCTGACCAAAGGCAGGAGATGACAGTCAGAAGTGGTTTCTACATTTGAACCTTCGGCGACGTACCTACTTTTTTCTGTAATCAGTCCCACAGTAGATTTAGGCTTTGGCAGTCCGTTGGATGTGGGTTTTTCTCTTTAGTTTGAGAAGCATTCAGAAATGTTAAGGGCAAATAGAATAATGTCCCAGGTTTGACTGACCTTCTGCAGATGCCCAGCAAGGAATGCCTTCCAGCAGTTCTTGTTTGAGTTTGATCTCAGATATTTTAAAGCTTCTGTTGGGTTGTGTGGTATCATCTTCCAGTATCTGAGCCGCTATGGTTCACACACACTTCTGAGGTGCAGGGCTCTTTGATCAAGAGATTATCAGGAGCTGGCAACATAGAGATAATAGCAAAACTCATAGGACAGTGAACTCAACCCCACACTCCCACTTACAGATTTCCATAAGAGCATCGGCTCACTGGACATGGGTAGGGCAGAGGGACAGGAGAAGGATTCTTTCCAATGGTGTTTTATCATCAAGTCAGCAAATCTAAGTTGCATCCATTACATGGTAACAACACTTATTAGTGTTTTAATCAGAAGCTTCTGTGGAAAATTAAGGAGTTCCAGAGCGTGAGAACCCATCACTGACATGATTCTGAGGGCAGAGAAATGTGTTCTGTGCCTTCCAAGAGCTGCTCTGTGATGGGAACCATAATGTATTCGAGATCAATATCCTTGGGGAAAAGGAAAAAACCTAGCCAGCAAACCATAGAAACTTCACTAGTTTTACACTCGAAGTTCAGAACAAAGCCTGCACAGAAATAGAGAAGATTGTTGAACATAAACTAAGCAGAGAGCAAATGCCCACCATCCATCACAGCAGAGACAAGGAATGGTGCTAGAAAGCCAGCATGACTAATAGAAGGGCAAGGAGGCTATTGTAAACAAAGCATTTTTAAAAAAAGCTAGAGAAAATGGAAGAGGTTATAAACTCTACCAGATTAAAGATATGAACAGAACAAAGCAGGCAGAGGGGTTTTTGAGGGATGATTTGCAAAGGGGAAAAACCCAACTGTCCTCTTTCAGATCTATCAAAATGTAACCTGGAAGGAAGGCTTAGGGCTAGTCATACCAGAAAAACTAAACATAACTTTTATTATTTTATTTCAAGCCTGCTGCATGCAGGCTTGTCACAGAGCAACTCACAGAGAGTACTGCGCTGGAATGTTCTTTGTGGGGAGTCAGCAAAGGCCCTGTCTTAACCCACAGTGCCTGCTGCAGAGGCTCTACACAAATAATATTTATGCATTTGTAGCAGGTTGCCAGAATTGGAAGTATCAAGCCAGGAGTTTTAAATAAGTGTAAAGATTAAATAGTTGAGGTGTTAAGTGAGAGGTTATGCTCCTCTGTTGAAGCTGCCACGATAGACATTTTATAAGACAGATCAGAATTCAGAGGAATTCTGGGAATTCACTGGCCAGCTATACCAGACAGACTGAGCTGAGTATAGAGCTGTTGAAATTCTTCAAAAGAGTCAGTAGGGGTATAAATGAAATTAATTCAGTCAATGCAGCCTACTTGGATTTCCAAGAGACAGGACCAAAAGGAGTCTTAAGACATATCTCTTAAGGAACTTAAGAGACCATGCAGTCAGAGGAGAAGTCCACTGATGGATGACATACTCATAAAAAAACCACCCAGCATTTGTTTTCACGGTTGAGATCACTTGAGGAGTGTTCTGGAGATCTGTACTGGGACCTGTGCTGCTTAAAATATCCTCTTTAGTGGTATGGAAAAAGTGATGGAAAGTGCAGTGACAAAACCATCTCTCTTTGGGTAAACAGAGGGTGCTACACATTGAGTCAAACCTTTCTAGAGTGGAAAACGAAAGCATGGGCTCAGGGCTGATGATAACCCAGAGGCATAGACCTTAACATTGCAAGGGATGAGTGACAATGTCAGCACAGGACTTGAGGCTTTTGGCAAAGCAAGTCAATCTTTGTTCATCAGGAACAGAGAACAAAGTAACCCCATTGTGCTGCTTTGTGCGTCCACAGCAGTTGCCTGCATGTGTTTGACATCCTGCCAGGCCCCTTGGCTCAGCAAGGACAGAGCTCCCTAGGGCAGTTCTGGAGGACAGCAGTATGGTCAGGGTCAGCTGCTGTACCAGGGCTGTCTGGATAGTCCCAAGCACATCAGCCTAGAAAGGGGCATGTGAGGGTCATGAGCTGTTAGGGTGTCACTTCTGGGGTGTATGCAAATGGGTTGCTCCTTAGCTTCCAAACCAAGATCTCCTTCCAAGGGCCAGATCTCATGCAAAATCAGCAGAGACAAGATGGGGAATTATGTGGGTCTTTGCCCCACACATTAATAAGGTTCAGCTGCTCTGATCACAAGGGGAGAGAGGTACCAAAGGCACAAGTGTTGGGGAGTTGCAGCCCCATCCCCAGGAAGTTGAAGACCACACCTCCAGTTGAGGAAGTCTCATTTGACCTACAGATTGCTGGAGGCTGGGAAAGTTATGGGAAATGGTTACAAGATGCCAAGTGTTTTGAGAACTTGTATCGCTTTTTCCTTTTTCGCAAGAATAGGCTCTTGAAGTCATCCCAGCAGGCTAGAGCTGCAGCTGGTCTTCATGTCTCCTGTTCCTCCTCCATCATTGCTCTTCTCATTACTGACCTCTAGGCACTGCTGGTGTTTGGCATTTTGGTTCCCAGCTGCACTGAATGAATTGATGGCAGCTGCCTGCCCAGCCTCAGCACTGTGTCCCAGCAGCAATTGTGGCATGGACTGTGCCCACAGCTGCTGAGAGCCCGCTCTGGGAGCTGTGCTGCCTCTGCTACCCACCTCCTGTTGGCAGCAGGTGGGCTGCAGCTGCTGTTTATTTTTACCTACTATACAAATAAAGGCAAAAGATAAAAATATCTTCAGAAAAACTTCTAATAAAGTTTTCAGTCCCTAAGTGAAAGTTTAATTTTATCCAGCTCTTCTAAATGCAACCTGTGGATCATGAGCTTCTCTTGTGTTCATCTCCCTTATTTTGAAGACTGCAGCTTTGTAAAAGTCTGGCTGCTTCCTGGCCACATGTTTTCCACCTGCCTTCTGGTAGCACTGCTCCCCTGCACTAGACCAGATAAGTGTTCAGACCTTAGCTGGAATTAGACACCTGCAAGGTAATAACCCTTGAATCTCTTTTCAGACTACACTGATGGAGTGTGTCATAGCTGGCCTGAGCAAAGAGCAGAAAGAATCCAAGTGTGCCAGAGTCTGGAAGTCTCTGTTACTTTCCAACACAACACAACACTTCCACACAAGCAAAGGGCAAATACCAGTAGAGAACATGCCAGAATTGTGTTTTGGAACTGGGCAGCAGTTACAGAAGCATTGATGCTGTGTGACACAGGCAGGACATCTTACTAGGCAGCTATGAAGGGTATCTACAAGAAGGACATGTAGAAAGTGTGTTTGTGAAGGACAGAGGGTGCAGCCTGCAGTGTTCCTCTGGTACTACCTCCACCCATTGCGGGTGTGATTCTGCTCCACGTTTGAGAGAGTAATAAGCCAGTAATAATGTAACTAAATAATAACTTGTGGGGTGCAGTTCAAGGTAGCATTTCTATTGTATAAATGTAGAGACTTGTCATCTGAAGCATAATACCTAAACTCTGGTTTAAGCCTCTATCTTGTGCTGTCCGGTGGCTTTGCTAGGTAGGAGAGCTGTGTGGAGACAAACAGTTGATGGGGAGTCATGTGTGCTCTAATCGTAGATGGTGAGGGTCCTCTCCAGTCGGATCGGGAGTTAATAAGGTCCCAGTTCACCGGCTGCTCTTATGAAAAGAGGTTCACTCATGGTAAGGAAGAAGCAGTGCCGGGCTGGACACCGCGGTGGCAGCAACTCGACCATTCCCCTTTGATCCCGAGAGCGAGTGAGGAGCTGAGCTCAGCCCCCAGCCAAAAATGTCGCGGTATTTCTCTCTGCCCTACCCAAGAGAAAAGCCGTCAGCTAAGAGAGTAGACAGCTGCATCCCTTCCCCCCAGCTTGACCACTTCTTTTGTCTCTCTTAAGTACCGGTTGTTATGATCTCTTAGGCAACAGATGGGAGAAAATTCCCTAAGAGGAAGGGAAAAAAAAGCAAAAAATCCTAACCTCCATTAAGTGTACCTTCCCTGTATTTAGGTCACTAATATTATTGCAGGAGGAGCAGGGTAGTCCTCTTTCCCCCAGATCGAACAGTCTGCAAAGTCAAAGTAAGCAGGAGACCAAGAATTGATAATTAACTCAAGGAAACTTTTCCTTCCTGACTTGAGAGCTGAGATCCAAGCACACCTTTGGAAAACAGAAATGCAGGGTACTGCAGTGTGAAACACAGTGAGATGCTTGGATAGAGGCTCTGAAGGGAAGTAGGTATTCCTGTTTCTACTACCTGGTCCTGTAGCTTATGTAGTAAAAAGCATGTGTGACCTTAGCAGTAAGTTCAAATGTAATTACAGGAAAGATTATATTGCAGACATATTTCAATATCATCAGCTCTTTTGTTGCTTGATGTGCTTTTCTCATTGTTCCCTCAGTTTAGTGTTTGTGCTTCTGTTTGATAGTTGATCTTTTGCTGCTGCCTATAGACTCTCTCTCGTGCATGCAGGTGTCTCCCCTTCATGAGCCATGAGTCAGTTTAACTGATCTTGTGCTCAGGGCAGGGTTATTCCTTCTGCCACCCCATGCACTCCCCTTGTGCTTTGAGCCAGAACCAGCATTTGCCAGACCTCTCTGTGAGCTTCTTAACTCACTGACCTGGCAGAAGTCTAACAAAGCAAGATTAATTAAAAAAAAAAAAAAAAAAAAAAAAAAAAAAAAAAGCGCAACTGGATAGTTTCCTGCCAGGTCAGTGAGTTCAGGCTGCTATGGAAGAGTCTAGCAAGTGCCAGAGGTGGCAGAGAGACCTGCTCTTAGTAGCAGTCCTTAGTCCAGCCCTCAGGGGTGTAGGGAAGTGCAGGTGAGGGTTGAAGGCTCCAGCTACTTTGGCACTTACAGCGTTCTCCATTGAGTTCACTGTGTTTCACCCTTCCAGCCACCTGCACTGCCTGTCACCTTCTCCAAAAGTGGACACTTTATTTAAAGGACTCACACCTGCAGGGTTGGAGAGCACTAAACTGGAGTCCAGTGCTGTGGCTGTGCAGCACATCCTTTAGAAGTACACAACAGAGCTTTGCCCAGCTCAGCAGAGCAGCCCTGAGAGCTGAGACATGGGCAAGGGGCAGAGCCTGGAGGTTTGCTGGAGACTAAAGAAACAGAGAGTGCACCCTAGGCTGCCTTGTGCAGCCTTGCTGTGAGGGCAAGAATTCCTGCAGTGTGGACACACACTTATTTTGCACACACAGACAAGTCCTTTCCCTACCCACAGTCCCCTCCTGAGGGAAAGGGAGCCAGGTGAGCCTCAGGTAAGGTAATGCCATTTGCAGATGGGTCTCTGCTGCTTTGTAGATAAGTACTCCAGCTTCTGCACATGCACAATGCAGCAGTTGCATGCAGGCAAAACCCAGTCCCGTTCTGTGGACAAGGACAGCCAAGGGTGTCTTGTCATCCTTCAAAGACAAGCTCGAGAAGGTTTCAGGCCACCTCATGTGATTTGGCTGGACCAGCACCCTCCTGTTGCCACACTCCTGAGGCAAGAGGAGAGAGAGGCTTTGGAGTCCTTAAAAGTAAGCACAGCTGGGGGAAGGAGGGTCTTGTGCTGCAAGAACAAAATCAGTGTGCCCCTCAACCAGAGTGCCCAGGAAGTGGGGTTAGGTGGATTTCTGGTGTGCTGCAAGCCAGGTACTCCCACCAGTCCTCAATTTTATTTAATGACTTTCAGGTCATTTGAAATTACTGTTTTAAAAAAGAATATTTACTATACTTTATGTAAACTAGTAAAACATATTTCTGAGACTGTAATGTCCTGTCTTCAAGCTGAACCACTGGGCTTTTTCCTAGGTAGATACTTTCTTAATATCAAGAAAATAATTGGTGCTTTTTACAGTTTCCATAAGAGTATGTCTCTCCATTGGATTTCTGTAAATGAGAGAAGGGACCTACAGGTGATGGATGTTGTGTACCCATCTTTCCTGACATCTCCACAGCTTTTAAAAAAATTTTTTTTTGAAAAAAAATTTTTTTCAGCTTTTCACTTCAGAAAGCCCATAGTTATCCCAGAGATATTAATCATGGGAAGATGCAGCCCCAGAACATTTGCACATCTGTACAAAAGCAAACTACTTTGGGCAGTGGTTGGACACAGAGATTGAATACAAAGGTTTATTAGGGTTGTGAATTGGCCAGGTTGGATGGGTCTTGGAGCAACCTGATATAGTGGAAAGTATCCCTGCACATGGCCAGGGGATGGAATGAGATGGTGTTTAAGGTCCCTTCCAACCCAAACTATTCTGTGATTTCAAGAGCTGTACTGTGGATAGGAGAGCAGTGTTAAAGTGGGAACTTGCTGCTGGCCCTCAGTTAGGGTTCCCTGTGCAGGTAGCACATGTAACACTGGGGCTCCTTCTTCTCTCTCTGCAGGAACATGACATTGAGACAGCTTTCGGAGTGGTTCATGTCACCATGCGGGGCACACCCAAGGGGAACAGACCTGTCATCCTCACATACCATGACATTGGCCTCAACCGTAAGCTCTTGCATTGCCAGGACCCTGAAAAAGTGATTATTCGTGGTATTTGCTTTTGAGCGTGGGGAGTAGCAGGCCTGGCATGGAGCTGAGATGAGGTCATTCCAGGGTGAAAAGATAAAGGTTTGCAGGAGAGAGCACGTGGCATGTCCCTGTCCATTCCAACAGCCCTTGAAAGGTAGGGCCAAGGTGGAGAGGTGGAAATAGGTCCACCCAACACACTGTAGTGATGTAGCTGACTTGCTGCACTGTGTGATAGGGCATCCATTCCCTGGGTGCTGGGCAGGTGAACAAGTTTCTTCTACATGGCTGCAGCAGTAGTGTAATGTTCTGGTGGGCTCAGTTGCTCTTTTTACATGTCTTCCCACCTACAATGTACTGTTACGTTCACGCAGGTGCTCCTCTGTGAATGCTTTGAGTACCCAGGTGCTGCAAAGCCCTGCTTTCCGGGGCACTGCAGACTGACTGTTATTTGTCTGCCTGCTCTTCAGTCATGGCAGTTCCATTGCTGAGACTCACTGCTGCATTGCAGTTTTGAGGCACAGCACATACACCGTCCACCACCCACTGCCCTATGGGCTCAGTGGGACTTGAGCTCCTGGTCTTTGGAGGGTGGCTTGCAGTAAAACTTTAAGAAGTGTCTAATTTCTTTCTTTTTGTTGTTGCAGACAAATCCTGTTTTAATGCATTCTTTAACTTTGAAGACATGCAAGAGATCACCCATCATTTTGCTGTGTGCCATGTGGATGCACCAGGCCAACAGGAGGGAGCCCCCCCATTCCCATCTGGGTAAGAGCTCTGTGGAGACCCAAGTAGTTCAGTCTGGACTGAGGCAGCACCTCAGTTTAAGCCAGCTGAGACTGCCAGGCTGAATATAGTGGTAAGCAGGTGTCAGCAGCAGAGGAAATGGCAAGATGAGGAAGCTTCCTAAGGGCCATTCAGGGAACTCTCCACTTACTAAGACATGGGTAAAGCCCTCACTAGTGCTGAGTCTGGTACCACTTTTCTGACTTGAACATGAACCCAGCACACTGCAACTGAGCTGGTATTTCATCTGTCCATCTTGCCACAGAAGTCTGACTGCCCAAAAGACCACAGCTCTGTGTTAGTCTTGCTCTGAGGGATAGGATTCACACAGTCAGCTGAAACATACAGTATAGTTGCACATTAATAACCTGTGCACGTCTGCCAGATATTTCTTGTCCCTCCTACCTTGAGTGGAACTGGAAGGTAACCTCTGTCAGGCTTCTTTAGAGGTGCTCTCTTGCTTTTCAGGTACCAGTATCCCAGTATGGATGAACTGGCTGAAATGTTACCTGCTGTTCTGACACACCTGAAGTAAGTCTCTGAAAGGAAATGGGGTGAGCCTGCTAGATACTGCTATTCCAGCACCTACTTCTGTCCCTGCTTGCCATGACTGATATGCTCACTGAGGTGTCCCAAGAGACACAAGTGTCTCCCAGCCAGTGTGACCCTGTCTAGTTCTGTGTTGGAGACACTGTCTGCTACGAGGCATTTTATAGCTGCTGCATCATTGCTGCATTGTTTTGAAAACAAACCATAAGTGCACAGCTGGATGCAGAGGCTTTGCCTCTAGGGACGCTTCAGCTGAGCTAAGTTAGTTGTGCTGACTGTGAAATGCCTGTATTTCAGCCTGAAGAGCTTCATTGGGATTGGCCTAGGAGCTGGCGCATATATCCTCAGCAGGTGTGCAGTAAGTATCTCTTCACTGCTTGTGGCTCATGTGGGCTGTCCTCCTCCTTGATCAGACTGACTGTATGAGGCATGTGCAAAGTAACATTCAGTAGTTACAGCAAGGCTGCAGGGAGCCATGGGAGAGCTACCTCCATTCAGATGGTTTTATGTTGGAGCAATCAGGGTTACTCTGAAGCTGTGCCAGGCATGGAAAGATTGTAATGTGATGCCTTTGAGTCAGCTGAGCCCATCCTGAGCGCTAGGAATAGCCAGTGTTAAGTCTTCACAGAGACCAGCTGCATTACTGTGTGCTTTGTCTGCTGTTTGTGGCACGAAAGAATGGATGTGGTGATGTACTGCAAACCAGTGTTGATGAGGAATGTGCTTTGTCACTGGAAAGAAGCAGATTTTGCTCCACCCTTACAGAAGAAAGCTGCCTCTATTTCAGTACCTGGTTGTACATTTGTCTCTAGTGTAGTGTTCATATGAAATCAGTGGGTACCATTTAGCAGCCTGAGTCTTTCAGAGTTAGTGTTAAAAAAACCCAGAAATCTGACATTTTCAGTAAAATTTGGTTCAGATTTTTGAGTGCAGAGAGTTGCCAGTTGTTAAGGCCACTATGCCTTATTCAAGCCACTGTGCTAGGCAGCTGCCCCTCCTTACACAAAGTTCTCTGTTTCCAATTCCCTACAGTCAGGATTGAGCCAGGGCAGTGTGAGGCACTGGTGTTTCTTGCCTTCTGTATCTTGGGTAGCTTTCAGTCTTGCTAAAGAGGAGTTTGTGCAAATCAGCCTTAGTCCTCAGTAAAGTGTCACAAGGCCCTTGCCACACTCCCTGGGCTGCGGGTAGTTTTCTGCTGAGCACAGAGGTGTTTTCTTCTCCTTCACATCAACGCAGTAGAGCAGGAGAGCTCTACTGCCTTGGAGCAAGCCCAGAACTCAGCAGAGGCTGGTTGCCTCTAATTTCTGAGTTTGTGTTTGGAAGCAGTTCTCATAAGTGCTTCATACCCGTGCTGCCTAGGTAAAGCCCAAGGTACACTGGAGGGTTTTGGGTTGCTGGATGGAGCAGGGGAAGGGGTTTCTTCAGGCAGGGGGGCAGGAGGGGTGCTGCCTCGGAAGATTGTAGTTCAAGCTTTCCATACTGCAGGGCATGGGGGCCTCAGCACTGACTCCCCTGCTATTTGTCCCACCTCCACTCTCTTCCTTGAGGAGCAGGAGGTGTTCTCCAGGCACAGGAGCTTGTTCAGGTTCCTCACAGAGGTGCTGGATTGGAGCAGAGTAGGTTGCTGCTCCCAGTCCTGTAACTCACCGGGCCTGAGCAGAACCTGCAGCTGTGCCAGGTACACAGGTCATCAGAAGGGCACTGCTGAGGCTACAGGTGCTGTGGAGTCGAGTTTGGTCTTGCTGGAAACCACTGGCTGCTTGGCACAGAGGAGCTCCCAACTTTGTCTGCATTTTACTTCGTCTTGCACCTTTTGCAAGAAGCTTTCCAGCTGCGGCACCAGCTGTTGATCACTGTGTGGGCTGGATCATCCTTCTGAGTGTGCCTCTGCTCTCTCCCCACAGCTCAGCCACCCTGACCTGGTGGAGGGACTTGTTCTTATTAATGTTGATCCATGTGCAAAAGGATGGATTGACTGGGCAGCATCCAAGGTGAGATTCTGCTTTCCCACACATATGTTCTCCACAGCACCTAATGAACTTTGTGTAGAGTAAAAATAAAACCGACAGAATACAGGAATTTTTGCATTTCTGGTGAAAATTGTATAATTTAATTTCTGTCCCTGCTGCCTTCTTAGTCTGGGTATAGTATGGCCTCTGCCATAGGAGCCAGGGGTGGGTGTGATCATATGAATGAGAAATGCAGATAAACTGCTTGGATCACTCAGATTTCCTCTGATGTAGTACTTCTGCTTGCAGGCTTCTTTTGATTGATATAGAATGGATTTCTTAATTATTCTCTTATTCTGGTCCCTTGAAGTTATTTAAGATTTCAGGTGTTTTGGAGAGCTGTGTTGTGTATACATGGTTTCTTTGAAGCTTTGCATGTCCATCCCAAGATTCAAGCATTTGCTTCTTATATAATTTGAATAGTTTCTTCACTGTTTTCTTTATTCTGAGTAGCTGTTCTACAATGTGTAATGAAACTGCATTTTCCTGTTACTCTCCTCCTCATTCACGGTCACTCTTCAGTTTTCAGGCTGGACAACCAACATAGTGGATATTGTCTTGGCACATCATTTTGGCCATGTAAGTACCCAGCAGATGCTATTGTTGCCTGTACAACTGTACATGGAGGTATAACTTCTGTAATGTGTCTGCTCCCAAATAGTTCTGGTCCATCAGATAAGGGTTGCCACAGGTAGTACCATTTTCTCTGCGTGTCAAGCTCACATTGGGGTTGGCCTGCTGGGGAGCACATCCTCACTCTTGCTTTAACTGTCTCCAGACCATGCACTGGTGATAGAACTCCTTTGTGGTGCCCAGGTCACTGTCCACAGAAACAAGTGGCAGTCAGTTCTCTGCATGGAAGCCTTTGGACTGTGGGTAGAGCACAGGTCAGCTGGGAACTGGCAGTGGGATCTTGTGTCTGTCCAGATGTTAAACTGCTGCATTCTGCTCTTCATCTTACCTTTCAGTTTCAGCAGAGGCAAACCAGCCCCTCCTAAAAACTTTGGATACAGCAATGCCTTCAGTTTGGAATTAGCTGTCTCTCAACCGGCAAGCTTACTGTGCAATGACAGGGATAGTGCCTCGTGCACACTGTATATGCCACACTGCAGATCAGTCCCTGACCTGGAGTCTTCCTGCAACAACACATCAGCACTGAATGGAATGCTTCCCTCTCAGAACTGCTTCCTCCTGTGTACATTCTGTTCTCTTCCCACTGTCAAGCCTCTTCATTGTATGTCATTGTCATGGTTTCAGTTCAAAACTGGGCAGAAACACCAATTTGTGTTGTTATTTCGGTTTGCCAATTTGAAATTTCACAATCAAAAGCACAAAGCAGGCTTAAACTTAAAAATAATAAAACTTTATTAACTAACACTAAAAGGAGGAAAAAAACCCAATCAGAATGAAATCTTCATAACACTACTCCCACCCCACACTTTTTCTTTCTGATTGACAATGTACAGAAAACAACACCCAGAAAATCTCAGTCAGTTTTCCACCTCTAAATGGTCTTTCTGCAGTTCACTTAGGGAGGGAAGCACCTCTTGTTTGCTATGGAAAATTTCCCCACAAGAAAACAGTTCTCACATGGTCTCAATCTTCACAAAGCAGCTGCCCAGACAATCCAGATCATGAAGCCCCTCCCATGCACACGGTTCTTTACAAGTGTGCCTCTGGGCCATATCGACGTATGGGGTTTGTTGGGGGCTTTTTTAAAGATAAACTGTTCAAAGCAAAGGTTCTCTTTATCTATCTTTAAGATCATCTTCATCTCAGAGAACAGAGATTCTCTTCTTCTCTCAGGGGCAAAAAAGTCTTTATCACATCATCTCTCTGTTCAAGCTTCTCATGGAAGCATAGCCACTTTAACACTACATTCCTTTGCTCAGGTCTACAATTTGAACTTCTCATCTCCCTATACTTCTCTATGGTTTAAAGGAAATATCTCAATATCTTATAGTCAATCACCATAGCTTAGAAGAGATTTTCAGCCTGAAAGCAACTCCCCATACTCCTTCCATCCAGGACAATCACCCTTTCTTTGCTGACTTTAATATCTTCGTGTTGGTCTCTCTACATGTCTTCCCTTTTGTCCTTGTCTCTCATTCAGGGGAAAATGAGCTCTGGAAACCTTTCTGCACTGAAAGGGTTAACAGCAGGGCAGCGGCCAGGTTAAGGCAGTCACCTGATGCATTGCTTTTGTGATGGATCTGGGCCAAGATCTCAAGGCCTGCTGCTGCTTCCATGAGAAGTTTCCAGCTTCCAGCTGTGCTGAGAGGGGGAGGCTAGAATCTTTTTTTCCCAGCCCGGTCAGGGTCAGGCTTCAGATGTCACATGCCAGGGCTGATCAGCTCTCCTTTCCCTGCCTGGCAGATGCTGGGCCTGGCTCAGCCTCTGTTTTCCTGGGTTAGCAAATCTCAGCAGCCAGGACTGGATCAAGCCTACCCCCCCACCCTCTACCTCTCCTTCCCCTTTGTCTGCCAGGGGTGCTGGGGGAGGGCAGGGGGAACCTTGACCCAGCCCAGCCATGGGAAAAGCCAGGCCGGACCTGCTACCTCACATCACCAGAAATCAGAAGAGGAATATTTCCGGAATCTCACCTCAAAATGTGTTTTCACTAGAGCCATAACCACTCTTCTTATTTGTTTAATCAGGTGTCAATATTACAAAATTGTCCAATCAGGACTAAACCATTACAGTAGTGCTTCCTTGCATTCCCTGCTCTCTCTGGCTCTCTCAGAATGCAGTTTCTTCTTAGAACTGGGTGCTGGAATTGAACTTTCCTTTGGTCACAGTCTTATAGCTTACATTTTTTTTTACTTTTTTATGTTTATTAGTATTATTACGTACTTTGCTTCTTAAACATTAAGCATAAGTGGAAGACCTGCCAAATGCAGAGTGATTTGTGTCTGTGTAAGTGTTACTGAGGCTTGGAAGTCAACTTGTCCCATCTCAGGATACATTTACTCTTGCAGCAGCTTGTCACAGCTTGCACAGTTGTAAAAGTGTCGTCACATTACCAAAGCATGGCATGTACCAGGACATCATAAAAACATCTCATGTCTCTGGGTCTCCTTAGTCTGGAGTTGCTGCCCTCTGTGTCACTGTTCACAGGGAATGACATGTATGGATGTGCTTTAATGTTTTGGTATTTTTATGACTATTGCTTCTTTACTTGTGAAAAGTATGTTTCCTGGTTTTCAATTCTTCTGCTTTTGTACAGGAGGAACTTCAGGCAAATCTAGATTTGATCCAGACATACAGGCTTCATATTGCACAAGACATTAACCAAGATAACCTTCAGCTGTTCCTCACCTCATACAACAGGTATAGGATATATTTTTGCCTGACAGACAGCTCCCATGGTTTCCCTGCTCAGTAGATTTGCTGCCATATGTATTATCCTATTGGGTATTTTATCAGGGGAACCTTTGTCCTAGGCCTACTCTTCAGCTGTTACCCTGAGCCAAGCCTAGCCCTTTTATCTGCCCCCATTCCCTGTCACACCTCAGTAGCTCCTCTCTGGGCACACAGCAATGCCATGAGGGGATAGATCCTGTTTTCTGGGGATGACTGCTGGGGCTCCTGCTCAGGGCGTGATGCACGGAGTTACCTGAGTGCTGAAGCCAGCACTCATGGTTGGATTTTGTGTGCCCCCATGACAGTGAGTTTCCTCTGCAGAAGGAAGAAAGAATTGTTCTGTTTTGTCTTTCAGTCGTAAAGACCTGGAAATTGAAAGACCAGTGGTTGGTGTCAATGAAATGATTGCAAAAACACTCAAGTAAGTTGTCTGAATCAGCCTATCTTAGTTGCTGACTGCAGTCAGTCTCTCCAGCAGAAAAGATGTTGTTGCTTCTCAGCAAGAACTGCACCAAGCCCAAGCACTGGAAATACTGTCCAAGACAGTCCCAGGCTGGGGTACAGGACTGTCAGCTGCAATGGGGCAGAGGTGTCTGAAAGTCCTCTCATTAAGAGCACATTGAGATTCTCCAGAAGGCAGGGTCAGAGACACATGTGTACCACAGCAGTGGCAGTTGGTGTGCATGCAGGGGACAGTCTGGGTGCGTCTGCAAGTCCTGGAGAATGTTTTGGTACAAATGCCAAGGTGATGGCAGGCAAGGATTTTGCTGAGCCTGTTTTTGTTAACCTTCCATGAGGATGTTGGTTCACAGTGCTCAATCTTCTCAGAAACCCCTTTGATGCACTTGGAGTAACACCTCTGTTTTGGGTTTTATCCAGGTGCCCTGCCTTGCTTGTTGTTGGTGACAACTCACCTGCTGTGGAAGCAGTGGTATGTATCCATGAACTCTTTTCTCTTGTGACATTAGCCCCAGAAGTCACTTAGCAACCCTGCAGTGCTTTCACCTTGCTCAGAATTATAGACAGTGGCTCTTTGTGCCAAGCTCTTTTTCAGTCCTCCAGCTACTCATGGGAGAGCCAGGGGTCAGGGGCCCTGAATGGCCCTCAGAGCGACTCCAAGGTGAGGATGGCAGAATATGAATGAGCACCCTGCTCAACAGGTGATGCAGAGGACCCTGTTTAGGATCATGTGTCCTTCCCTGAGCTCTGCCAGGCTGCTGCTTGGTCCAAGTCTCGAATTGTTGTTGTTTTGCTGTTACACTAGGGCTACCTGGGATTAAAAATAACTGAGTGTGACTCCAGTTCTTGTGGTGAGGAGTCATGTAGAGCTCTCTTAGAGAACAGTGTCATCAGGAAGGCAGCTCTTAGGAGCTGTTGTCCATTGCAGACACCCATAACCCACTTCCCTCCCAGCACAACTATAAACAGAGCATGGCACAGGGTTGTGTGGTTGTGGTGGATGTTGCTACTCCCTGTCAGTCAGGGATTGTGGGGAGATCAGGGGGTTGTGAACAAAAGCAGCTGTCTAAAACTGTGGAAGAGTATAGGAGTCTCCTGAAGCAGTAACTTGAACCTAGGAGACATGCATGGGGACCATTTTCTGGCTGTGGCCTGTTGCCTTGGTTTGCTTGATCTGGATGTCTGAAATTAAGTCTGTAAGTTTTGACTTTGCTAGGATACTATCCTTGAACATTCCCATTGCTTACTTGCCACAGCACAGTACGGGGTAGGGTCTTCTGCATCTTAGTGTGCCTATCTGGGTGCCCAGATTTCCAGCCCAGTATAACCTCCCCTGCTGAGGTTGCTTTTCCTATAGAGCCCCTGCCTATTCCCTTTTTGCGGCAGTCTTACAGA
This sequence comes from Certhia americana, assembly GCA_018697195.1. Classification (NCBI taxonomy): domain Eukaryota; kingdom Metazoa; phylum Chordata; class Aves; order Passeriformes; family Certhiidae; genus Certhia; species Certhia americana. The sequence goes on from CM031874.1 coordinate 14,185,477, forward strand.
GAAGAGGTGGTCATGGCCTCCTTGTCTGGCCAGGGGACTGAGTAACTTCCCTCATGCTGCATTGCACAGAAGTCTCCTTTCCTCCCAGTCTTGCTGCCTGAGCATAGAAGGTGCTCTAGGATCTTATAGTGCATCCCAAAACTAGAGGATGATTTCAGTTGAAGTCATGACTTGTCATCACAGGATCCCTTAGATGGAACACCTGCCATTCCTCCCTGGATTTTTTAGTCATTGTTCACTCCCTACATGATCTCTGCTTTCTTGCTCGGTCCTTCCTGGCTCCAGAGAAGTTCCCATTGCTGAAGACAGCCTCTGGTTCTGGTGCAGCTACTCCACATTTTACATCTGAGTCTTTAAGTTTTCTGTGTGACACTATGTCCCTCTCTCCTTTTTTCTAGGTTGAATGCAATTCACGTCTTGACCCAACTAAAACTACCCTTCTGAAGGCGAGTGCCACTCCAGAATCATTCTGGCCAGCATAAAGACACTCTATTTGCTCAGCTCCACTTAGTTTTTTTTGCTTTCCATACACTTGGCTTTGAGAGGTTTGTGGACAGTCATTCAGGGCTGTGCTCTCTCCTCCATGGAGCCAGAGCTGAGAGGGAAGAGTTTGCCAGGGAGTCCCCCAGTCCCTGCTTTATGGCCACCTTCAATTGGCAGGGAAGACCCCTGAGAGTTATCAGAGATGCCCTGCCTCCACCCTGCTTTCTGCAGCAACAGCATGCTTTTTTCTAGCTTTGTACTGGTCCTTTCCTCCCTCACCTGTGGCCCTGCAGCGTGCCAGACAGCAGCTGTATGGAAGTACAAAGTGACAAGTTTCAGCAGAGTAGCCAGGGGAGAGGTGGCTGGGAAGGTGCTGGGCTTCTGGAGTGTGGCCTGAGATCACTTGGTGACATGGCTTCTAAGGCACAGGGTTCCTTCAGCAGCAGAACTCTGAAGGTGTATCATCTTGGCCTTGCTCTGGCTGTAGAGGTGAGGTGGTGGAAATTGCAGTGTGGTGCTCTCAGCCCTGGTGGGTGGGTGGTGCTGGCTTGGTTTGGGGTTGTCCTCCTGGGTGGGAAGGACAGCTCAACCTGCCTTTTGTCTCCTGCTGCAGATGGCCGACTGCGGGGGCCTGCCCCAGGTGGTTCAGGTGAGACACACCTTGGCTCTCCCATGGTATTTGGGTGGTACAGAGCCCTTTGTTCTGCTTGCACTAAACCCACCCTCTCTGTTTCCACAGCCTGGCAAGCTGACTGAAGCCTTCAAGTACTTTGTACAGGGAATGGGCTACAGTAAGTGGCAAACACAACTTTGTGGTTTGGAGCAGGGTTATCATGAAGGGAACTCAAGCTCTCTGGTCCATCTGAGCCTGCTGGCATCTGTGTCCCTACCCCTGAGCTAGTGTGGTTGCCAGGAGATCCATCCATGCTGGAAAATCAACTAATGTGCTGACAAGCCTTAGCAAACTAGTGTTGTTCCCTGACATGTGTTCTTTTCTGGTTGCTGGTGTTGGTAAAACCTTTTAAGTCTGTCTTTGTGCCAATCCAGAAAAATGTGTTCTCAAGAACAGCAAGTCTGTGCATAACCTTCTTCGAAGGGAAGGAGGTAGCAGTGCAGCCCCATGACTAGTCGAGGTATGAGAGCTCCTCCCTTTCTCCTGAGATGTTCCTGTTTCTCTCAGACTCACCAGGATTAAGCAATAGTCCAGAGCAAATCCCTCTAATGGCAGAACAGATTCCTGGGTGACTTCTGAGGCATCCAGGGAGCCCAGAGAGAGCTATGCTTTGCACCAGTGCATGTCCTGCCCTATGGCTTCATTCCCATGCTTGGAGGCAGAATGTATTGTCACCTGAGTGTGTCAGACTAACAGGTGATCAGCTCCCTCCCCTTGGTGTTCCTGAGGAATTGGAGAAGAAGGGTTTCTTTACTTCTTTATCTCAAAGAAGGTCTTTACTGCTCAGGAATATCAGAAGGACTTCTCAGTGCACTGCAGCGGCTTTTTCTTGCCTGCTGGTGCCAGGAGCTCCCTTTTGTGGATGATGAGCCTTCAAAAGCTGGAGTTAGGGAAGGGGTTGGTTTGTGTGACTGGCTGACCACTCAGCATGAGAGCTGGGACACTTGCAGTGGTCTCCTCACAGCTTTGCCAGCTCATGGGCAGGGCTTAGGAAAACCTGTCCCTTTCGTCAGGGCTCTACAGGTAACACAAACATGTAGACAGTGATGTTCTCCAGTGTTGGCCAAAGGAACTTGGTCCTGCAGAGGTAGATGCTGTGTGAGGAGGGTCCCTCAGCCTCACTAAGAGTGTTTCGATGTTCATGTCTCTTGTGATCCTGGTGTTAGAAAGTCAGCAAGAGCGAGAGCTTCAGCAGCACTTTGGGGATCAGCTCTCTTGTCAATAGGACAAGCACTGGCGAAGGACAGGCCAATTTTCTCCTTCCAGAATTAGTAGCTGGTCCCAGAATAGTTCTCCCAGCTTTCATGGGCAAGACTGTGAGACACTGTGGAGCGTGGTCAGTTCTCTTGGGGAGAACAATGTAGAAGCAAAACTTAGCTGGGCACTGCTAGAAATACAGAAACCAGTTCTCCCAACAGCTGTTCCTCTGCCTACTGTACATGGGCTGAAGCAGCTGGATGTACTTCTGCTGACACTGCAGGTGGAAGGTAAGGGCCTTGAAGGAGACTTGTAGCAGGAGTCTGATGCTGTCATCCCAAAGACATGAATTTCTCACCCATATCTGAAGTTACACAATATACCCCAGGGAAACAGTATCTCTTTTGAGCAACTGTGGGGTGTGCAGTGGGGAGTTAATGTCACCAGGTACTGTGTGATTTTCAGCTAAAGGCATTGAAGAGATCTGACCCTGATGGGTTTCTAGGTGAGCTTGGCATCTCCCTGAGATACTCATTAGCAGCTGTTCTTACAAATCCTGGGAGCTCTCAGTGCAGTGTACAAGCTGGGAACAGAAGGAAAGGTAGCTGGGGTTCCCAGTAGTGCAGCCACCAGTCAACACACTGCAACTAATTGGCTCTTTCCTGTATTCATCCCTTTCCTTGTCTCATGTTGTTTCCAGTCCCTTATGTGCAGCTCAGCCACCTAAGCACTGAGTCAGGTACCTCCAACCATGCATCCACCTCGGCCCCTGTTTGTGTGCTGAGTGGAATTGTTCTCCGGGTGCTTTGCTCTGTCTCAGCATGTCCTGCTGTGGGTGGGCTGATCATTGTACCATTTGTGCTGTTAGTTTCCACCTTTCATTTGTGTTTTGTTGATTGTTGCATGACTTCAGCTGTGTGGTTTTCTAGAGTGATGAGACTAACTTTCAAAAGGTCATCCATGCCACAGCTGCCTTGGTTTGCACAGACACTGGCCGTAGCTGCACTTGCACATGATCAGTTGCACTATTGGTATTTGCTCACCTTGGACCTTTTGAAACTGGGCCTTAAACATCTTGCTTTATTCATGCAGAGGCTTAATTTTGGCAGTGAAGAGAGAGTTTTCTTCCTAAGGGTACAGCTCTTTCTGTGCTTACCCAGTGACACATACCTGAGTGACTGTGGTCCTGCCTCCAGGAACTGTCTCCTTGTCTGAGTCCCACATTTGTTCTCTCTTGCAGTGCCAGCAGCCAGCATGACGCGGTTGATGCGTTCCCGTAGCCATTCCTCGTCCAGCGTGGGCTCTGGTGAGAGCAGCCGCAGCCGGTCTCATGCCAGCACCCATGGGGAAGGGAGTGCTGGAACCCCAGAAGGAATTGACCTCCAGGCTGCACCTCAAACCATGGAAGTATCCTGTTAGGCAGGAACCCCTCTTCTGGATTCAGACAGCTCCACTCACCCCACTGAACCCACTCAGAATTTAGCATTTCATCCAACATGGATTAACTGTTCTCTCTAACCTGTGCATGCCCATCCAAGCAGCCACCTCCTTGGTAGTCTGTACTTGACATTACTTTGATCTTTTCTGTATCCCTTTGGCATCAGAGTCTCTTTAAAACTCATCGACATTCCACAGTCTTAGTAAGTCCCATTACTTACATGCTGATGCCATCTCCTGTCTATGCTGTGTATCAATCCAGATGACAGCCGTTGTCTCCCCTCTTCATTTAAATACAATTTCTGTGGCTTTGTGAGGTTTAGAATTGCTTTGTAGTTGTGCTTCTGCTAAAGGACCCTTGTGGTGCAGTTGGTATGTCATTGGTGGGACATGGGAAAGTAAGACCATGAGGATGTGGCACTGGAGCAGTGTGGAGCTGGGATGCAGAAACCACTGGGATATCTGTGTGTCTCCAGGGCTGTTTCACATGCCCTGCAGCCTGACAAAGACAAATGGTCAGGAATACTCTCTTGGTCTTACCTGTGTATGTGTGTTGAGAACGAGCGGAGTGATTTCTTACCTGAGCCTCCTGAAAAAGCAAAGTAATTAACCAGTAAACTACACAAACAAGGTGCACTATTAATCCAGTACAAGGGATTAAACTCCAGCAGCCCTGGCTGTAGACCACTTCTGCAACCCACTGCTGACCCGGCAGAAGGGTGGGATGCAGTGACACGTGGTCGCTGTCCTACCCTGGCACAGGTGAATCTAACATTCAGCAGTTTGTGAAATGGGAAGCAATGCCTCCTGCCAGGTATAGATCCCAGAATCTCCTGCACTGCCATCTCTGTATCCCACTGCTGCTGCCCAGGCTGGATCTGCACAGGATGCAGTTATGTGGGGACAGGGAACACCAGTGAATGTAGCAACCAGCAATCACACATTCCTGTGAGTTGGGTCAGAAGGGTGAGCAGTGAACACTTCGGTGCAGGTAGTAGTTACTGTCTGTGGGATTCACAATTGTGCCACCTTTGCACACCTGGCTGGGTCACCAAGGGTGGACAGCAGATTCCTGCTACAAGCCAGGGTCTGGTGTTAATGGGAGAAAAGGGATGAAATGGTCAGGCTGCTGCAAGTCTCAACTGATAAGCAGAACATCCTTTCCTCACTGCTGAGCAGCCCTGACCCAATGGGAGCCAACTCCTCCCAGGGTCATGCTCACATTCTGCTCCATTTCTTCAGGTAGGGAATGGGACTGGGAGGCTCTGCCTGAGGGGGACTTTGTACCGGTTATTGAATAAAGCTATAACTGAGTTTCATTGTTACACTGTATGCTCTTGGTGTTTCTCTTGGCGTGATCTCCCTCCTGAGAGTTTGGCTGTCCCAGTGTCTCCTGTGGTAAACTCGTCCTTAGGGCAAGGAGAGGACTGGGCACCTCTGCTCCAGAATAATGTGGTTGGCGGCCCCGTGGCCACTGGCAGAAGGCTGTCCAAGGGCATTGGAGGCCTGGCCTCTGCCAGAATGCAACGGGAACATCCAGAATGGAAACAACAGTGGCTTTGCAGCAGCAAGAACCATCTCCCAACAGCGAGCACTTAGAGCCACCTTCTGTCCCTGGAGCAATGCTCTGCACTGGCATGTTGCACAAACATGACACAGAGCTAGCTGCTGTCACAGCACAAGAGGACAGTGGACAATTTGGACAGCAGGAGGATGTCTGTTAGCACATCCACTCTGCAGCTGGGCACAGGGAAGTGACATGCAGCAGCCTGGCATGGAACACACCTGGTTCTTCACCTGCTGTTTTCCAGACCTAGCTTTTGCTCTCACTGTCTGGTGTTACTGTAACCCGTGGAGAGCTCCCTGGGGCCTGGGCTGTCTGAGACCTTGGGGGAGGTCATTGCAGAGATGGGACAGTGTTTTCATGAATTGCGAACTGGATGAAAGTTGAGACAGAAAATTTGGCCAGTTTTATCAATGAATAAGTAGTGACAGTAGAAAGGAATTAAATGAGCAAAACTAGAAGTTTTAATCTGTAGGAGACAGGAGAACAAAGAAACCCGGCCCCTGGGCACAGTGGGAAGTTCAGCACTGCTGGATGCAAAGCACTATGTGCAGAAGATGAGGCAGTGTAGGTGTGGCACTGGGATCTAATGCCAGCAGACTGCACCCAAGAATGGTTCTGCCTCCTGAAATACAGCCCTAAAGAAAGGAAACACAATATTTAAATGATAGTGAAATGCGTTAGAGGAAATGATCCAGCAGCTGACACTGGCTCAAGTACTGTTCATGATGATGCGAGAAGGAGTACTCCAAAATCCAGACTGCTCCTGGACCAGGAGCCCAGGTTGAGATGAGATGAGACTTAAGGAATCTGGAAAAGGAGTGATTTAGCAGAGAGTGCAGTTGTCATGGTGGCTCACAAGCAGAAGCAAGATCTGTAGTGATGGTTGGAAAGGTTTAATTGTCCTTAAGATAACTGAGAAAAGTAGACTTGTTTTTATGCAAGCAAATGCTTTTCCTGTTAAAAAAGCAAAAAATTCAAACGCGAATACAAGGTGAAAAATTAGTTTAATAACTTTAGTAAAGGGATAAAATGTTTGGGTGCCATGAACTACAGCAACCAAATCCAGGCACATAGCTTGAGCTTGGAACAACCTTCCCTGGGCTTGGATCCTGATCCCTACTGGCTGCTGGACTGTGAGCTGGGGGCTGCAGGGCACAAATGAGCGTTCCCACACCTCAAGGGGCAGCCCAGAGTTCTGGTGCAATTTCCTTAACCTCTCCCTCCTCTTGGGAACTGGGACGCCCAGTGGAAAGGGCAGGCAAATGGAGCCAGCATTTTCCTATGCTCACCATTAAGACTGAACTCCCAATTGCTCAAAACCTTGGGACAAGTTCATTCAGTGGTGTCCCCAGCCCAAGATCCTGGATTTCTGCATTGGTGACTCCTTCAGCAGCACAGGGTGTCTGGCTAAGCTCAGCTCCGGGTTATTGATGGGAAAATACAAGTGATAGCTATGGGTTGAGGTTTCTGCATGGGGGACTGCAGGGCCTCAAGTGCTGGGGAAAGGTGAGGGTGGAGGGGAGGGTTCGGCAGTGCCAAGGAATCCATGGACCAAGTGTTCTGCTGCCATCAGCCCCGAAGCCAAGCCACAGCTAACCCCTGCCCCCTCATACCTGGACATGTTCCTTGGCAAAAGGGATGGAGTCAAACTCTTCTTGGTGCCAGAAGATGCTGTGATGAGCAACAGCCAAAGGTTGGGAATTGGAGGGCTCAGGATTGATGTTGAGATTTTTTCTTGTTTTTAAGGCCAAAGCATGGGGGATTGTGGGATGAGCAGTGGGGAGGGGTGTCCATCTTGGAGGTGTTCAGGGTGGAGCCACAGCAAAGTTGTGTCAGTCACAACACTGAGGAGGACACAGACTGGGGGCATCAGGGGCTCCTGCTCCTCCAAACAACAATCATTTGATCTAAACTCCTGAAACATCAGGTGTCTGTGCTTCACTTCGCCTGAAGCCTTAGTTCTCTCCACCAGATCAATGTGCATTTCTGTTGCCCCAGGTGTACCTAGGCCAGTGGGAAGACAGGGCTCCTTGGTCCCTCCTGTGGCCTGAGACACCTGATATACTTTTATTGTTCATGCACTATGCTTTTGCACCCCACATCCCCAAGAATCACAGTGGGGCTACACCAGCATTTCCAAGAGCAAATGAATCTTCTCCCTAACATTATCAACCACTCTCAAAACAGCACTGCTAAGCTCAGTGCAGGCTCAAGGGGGTCTTGAGCCCCAACAGCATCATAAGGCTCAAAGCCCTGTTGAACCTGAGAGCATTTCACACTACCAAGGTGATTACAATTGACCAGAAAGCTTTCACGTTTCAGCAGACAGAACAGGATGTGCAGCTGCAGCAGGGCTGAAGCAGGAGACTCTATCTATTCACACCATGGGGGCACAGCAGGAAATCATGGGGGACATACAGTGTTGCTCAGTTGGGATGTAAACTCAGAAGCTGCCAAGAGCAAATACCAAGGGCCTTCCTTGGGGCTGCATTGCAGGGGAGGGGAACGTGTGTACATCAGAGTGTTCTGATTTCAAGCAGAGGGGTGGAGGGAGGGTGGAGGGTGCTGGCTGAGACAAGCAGTGTTTGCTTTGAAAGGCGAATAGTACACACACTCAGCAGCAGCTTGCTGAGCCTGGATAGGGCTGAGGATGGGGATAGGACAGAACTGGGGCTGCTCCCGCTCATAACACAACCCAGGCCAGGCACAGACAGGCTGGGCACTGTTGGTATGGGGCAGAGCTGGAATGGAGCAGTGTTAGGCGTGGGGCTATGGGGCAGTGTTGGGTGCAGCACTATGTCGGACAGGTCTGTGAGCATCACACCTCCCCATCCCTACCCATCACATCCAGCACTATGCACCTGCTGAGGGCCCTGCTGCTGCTACAGCTGAATAGGCACCCTGGATACTCCCTCTTCACTGAGACCACCCTGGGGATGGTGCCTGTCCAGCCTCAGTCTATGAGTCCTATCATCTGTGCTCCCACTCACAAGTGCTACACATCCATCCCACTTGTCCACCCATAAATCCCATGCAATGCCCACAGCGCCTTGAGTGCCCTCAGGGATTTTGCTGGGCCTGGTGTCCATACCCAGGGCCCTGAGGGGCTCAGGTGGGTGACCTGTGACTGTGTGAAAAGGAGAAATCCTCTCTAATGTGTGCACATCATATGAAGCAGCAGCATCTGCAGTCCCAGCACCCTGCAGCTCTTTGCGGCAGCACTGCCAGGTGCAGCACCAGCACCTGAACATGAACACCCAGTCCTTGAGTGGGGCTGAGGCCAAACTAAGAGGGTCTAGACAGCAGCAGCCCTTGGGGGCTGAACCCCCAAGATGGGGAATCTGCCCAGCAGGGAGAAGCCACTCGGCATCCCAGCAGCATCTGCCAGCACCTCATGACCTCCACTGCCCACTCAGGCAGTACCCAGAAGCTATGAGCTCATCCAACACCTCATGTGCCTGGTTCCAGGCTGATGCTGCCAAGGAAATGGTGAGCCCTCTCTCCTTTCCCTGCAGTCTCCAATGGCTTCCAAGCCCTGGCCCTCTGTGACTTCCCCTCCAATGTGAGAGTAGCCACTGTCCTGAGGATGGGGGAGCAGCTCCGTGTCCTCTCTAAGTAAGTATCTGCACTCCTATCCAGAGTCCAGCTTGTGAGACCATAGTAGTAGCATCCAACCTGTATGTTTCTTCCCCCCATTCTACAGCCTCAGCCCCTCAGGATGGCTCATTCCTCTTCCCCACAGGGCTGGGGAGTGGTGGCTGGTGGCATCCAAGGTTTCTGGCAAAGAGTCCCACACCCCCAGTAGCTGTGTGGCCAAGATCAGGCGTGGGTAAATGTTGAGAAGAATCTGTCTAAAAGAGGGCCCCAGGGAACATGGTTCCACCACAGAACCTGGCCAACCTGGTGCGAGATTCTGGCCACTGCTCCAGGGTGTCCTGCCCTGAGCAGTGCTGGGGCTTGGGAAGATGGCATGGCATGCTGGAGTGTCCCCAGGACACACCCCAGTTGGAGCAGGATGGACCCCATGATGCTGGGTGTCCCTGGCAGCCAGGAGAGGCTCTGCCAGTGCCTGCTGTCTGCACAGGTGGCTGTATGAGGGTGTCAGCCGGCAAAAAGCAGAGGAGCGGCTACTCCGTCCAGGCAACCACAGGGGATCCTTCCTGATACAGAAGAGCCAAACCAGGCAAGGTGGGATCCCTCAGACCCATCTCCGTTACTGCCCCAGTCCTTCCCAGTGAGGAGCCAAGGAGTGAAAGTTATCTTTCCTTGCTCATATCTACTGGCAATGGCCCTGCCTACAGGGATGCTTCCTGCTGCTTTTGCTCCCCACTCCATGCTGAGCCCCTGACGTGGGGCCTCAAAAAGAGCAAACCACCATCAGGTTCCTGCAACTTTAGGTTAGGCAGAGAAACGATAAGGCCCAGCCTGCAAAAACAAACAGGGCTTCATCACACCAAGGGGACCCTGTGAAGAGATCATGCCAGGTGCTACTGTGCAGGTGGCTGGTGGCACCAATGCCACTTGATGTCCCAGCCATTCCCTATCACCTACATTGTTTTGAAGGTGCTCATGGCATGGGGCTGCCACAGGGGTGCTTGCAGCCACAAAGCCCATGGGGAGAAAGGTGATGCCTGCTGCTTCTGCAGGATGGTTGAAGTGTGTAGGAGTGCATCAGACATCGTGGCTGAGCAGGACAGGGGCCTGAGCCCAGCCAAGTGCCCTTTGCCCTGTGCCAGCCAGGCTGTTATTCACTGCCTATGTGCTGTGGCAAGTGCATTTCCTTGGCCTTAGTGGCTCACTACTGCATCCACTGGCTTTACAATGGATAGCTTTACATATCGCCCCAGCTCACCTTCCCCAGCTTGCACAACTTGATGGAACACTACTCTGGTAATGCCCTGCCAGTCCCACAGCATCCTGAGCAGTGTGTGGGGAGATGTCCCATACTCTGAAAGGAGGGAGGGGGAAAAGATGGCAGCTAGTCCCCCCCTGCCCAGGTGCACCCAGGTTGGGGGGGCAGAGGGTGCATCCTGTTGATGCTGTTGGCTCCCTGCCCAGAATTCAGCAAGGGGCTCAACTGCCTCCTCAGCAAGCCTTGCTCCATGGAAGGGCCAAGGGAGGCCCCAGCCCCACACCACACTTTTGAGCCTCTGCTTTCAACAGGCCCTTATCAGCAAAGCTGGAGCTTTCTCTGCAGCCAGAGGTAGTGCAGAAACAATTTAGCTGCTTGGCACCGTCTCTCTCTTCCTTCCCTCTCTGCACCCTGAGGCCAGTGCAGCAAGACCTCCACCTAACCCAAAAGCTGCAGGTCTCCTGCTTAGTCATGCTCCAATCCCTTCCTCATTTTCCTGTCTGAGGAGCTCAATCTTGCAACCTACCATCATCTTCTCACTTCCTTCTCCACCTAGAGCTTTACAGACCTGCTCAGCCCCAGCCTCCAGCCCAGGCAGCCTCAGCACACAACAGGCTAGGGTTTGCCCCAGGCCTTTTCCTGGTGTTTTCATGCTTGGGGTGCTAATGTAACTCAGAGTTTTACATCCTTTATTTTTGCTATTGACCCATGTTGTGTGAACTAACGTCACTCCTAGGTCCCTCCCTCCATCACCAACCTGCACCCAGGTTGTTGAATGCATTTACACAAAGGACCACAGTCAAGAGCCTGCTGCTCCGGCATTTATAACCTGGAGCTAGGTGAAACGGGATGGATGTGGTTGTAAAGGCTGTTCAAATCCTTCCCCATTGCCTGCAGCCTCTGAGCCCTCCAACTTTCCTGTCCTGAAAATCTCCTCGTCCTGGGCACATGCCACTCATGCTGGGAAATGTCTTCCCAGGGCGCTGTCAGGACCATTCCCTGCCTCTCATGGTTGAATGATGCAGCCTCTGAATGCCATGGGCATGAAGCAGATTTTAACAGGCGGCTGAAGCACAGAGTGGGTCTAACAGCTCTCAAGAGTAGCAGCGTTCCACCAGCCAGAGGAGAGCAGAGCAAGAGTGCTGACCATGGGGCGGTCCCAGGCACTACAATACAGGGACACTGAAGGCTCTGAAGGGACAGAACAAGCCCCAGTGAGACCCACAAGTGCTGGGCCAGGGGAGGACAGACCAGCTACCCCAGCCACCCCAGTGTGGGCAGCTGTGAAGACACAGCAGGTCTTCCCCAGTGGTGTTCTAAGTGCCCAGGACCCTCATGGGGAGAGGAGCTTTCCAGCTGCTCCTCACTGTTCATAGCACCTTGCTTTTGTGACTCGTGGCCACTTGGGCCAGATCAACCATGCCGTGGGCAGCACAGACCTCTCCAGGAGCTGCATCATCACTTCCTCTGGAGTGACAAGTGCTTTGTGTTACAAACTCATCCCAGGAGTGGTAGATCCCTTGGGATGGATTACAGTGAAATGATACTGAAATGCTCAATGTGTATAAATACATGTACACAGGGTTTATTTTTGAACAATTTGGTTGCAAAGGAAAGCAGGTATGTAGCCATTTTGTTTATTATTATCTATAGTAATATAACAATATGAAAGCATTGCAAAATTGTCACTGAAGCTGCAGGAATAAAAGTAACTCTCCAATACCATCTTTCAAGTGTTAGAGAATCAGGCATTACTTTACTCCAGACAGGATGTGCAGTAGAAATCAGTCCAGCTCACCTAGTTCTTTGCCAGACTTTTCACATATTTACACATTTAAAACACAAAGAAATTCATTGGTTCTACATTATACAATTCTCAGTACTCCACCTCCTACTGGATGCCTTCATCTTCAATGCTAATTTTCATTCTTTGGTTCTCTTACCAGTCTTTTTCCAGAGCAGATGAGTCCAACCAAACGAGGGCATAATATTTATTAATGTCTGTTTATCTTCTCTGTACCTTCTCACTATTCCCAACCTATAGATGTTGCTTTTTCTTGATTGAAGTCCATCAGGCATCACCTAGCGAAATTCAAACCCTAAGTCAATAGTGTTCTGAAGAGAAACTTCAATTCCACCCACCCCTCGGTTCCCTTTTCCCCTTTAAAAGTTACTTTGAAAACTTTAAAAGTTACATCATTTCCAACAACGTGAAACCACAAAAATATCACTCAAGGACAGGGGTATAATGGAAAAGAGAGGGAGGAAGGCAGGGAGATAATGTGAAAATCTCACCACCCAGTTGGCCTTGAGTGTTGACTGTTGCAGCTTAGCTGTCCTTTGGTCAAAGTGATTTTCGGTTTGAGGTGGAGGTGAGGAAAGAAGCGCTTGGGTTTCAGTACACTCAGCCCAGGAATGCCCAGCTACCTCCCTTCGTGGGGGGAGCTTTCAGTCTTCAGGTGAAAAGCCTCAGAAATTAGTCTGGGGCCACTTTGGGAGAATGTGATGATTTATGACACCTTCTAAGCACATGACAGCTGCCTCTCAGACATCTGAACCAGGAATGTCCCATCAGACCTCCCCCTGACATGAGGCTCCATCTTGCCAGAAAGTTTGACTGTTACCTCACTCCTAGCCTATCACTCAAGCCAAGCACCATGGTGCCTTCACAGCTGAGGAATGCTTTGAGTCATTAATCCATAAAGTCCAGTCTCTGACACTTAGCAATGTCTGGATGTGTGACCTGGCCAGGCAAGACTGTGCTCAGTCCCTCACTTCCCTCAAACTAAACTGAGCATCTTTCTCTGCAGCAGCATTTGCTGGGATCAAAGGGATTTTGAGGAGCTGCAAAGTAGGCAAAGAGCCTTCATCAGCTCAGAGCCTTGTGCAAAGGCCACTGTGTGCCCAGAGCCCAGACACAGAGCAGCATCCACTCAACCCTCACCCCAATGGCATAGAAAACAGTTCAGGAGCCGGTCCTTCCATAGTGTTCTTTGTCATGTGTGTATTCAAGCTCCATGACTTACTCACCAAGCCACCAGTCTGGAAGCCCAGAAGGTACACACAGCTTCCACTCCAAAGCCCATGCAGCCCCTCAGAATTAGGTATGGAGCATTGCAAGGCTCCATGGCCCCTTCCAGCCTCTCCTTTCAAACACCCCAACAGCACAGAAGCACCATCAGCAGGAAAACTCTGCAGCAGGACAGGATGAATCCCAGTATTGCTGGTTTGCTCTCAGTTTTTCTGTCTGTTTCTATGTTGTAAAAGGGAAAAAAAAAAAAAGTGGTATTTATTGTTAACTTGTCTGTTTCAACAGGACCTCTTTCTGGGTTACTTGCAGCAAGAACTACCCAGACAAGAGCTGTACAGAAATTTTTCCCTTCACAAAAACTGCTGCGCAACCTGAAGAATTAGCACAAAGCTGAGAAACACTGCTGAACAACTGCAATGGCCTGCAATGCACTAAAACCCCACAGGGAAATTGGAGCAAGGACCAGCCACAAACACTCCCACAGCTAGATGGAGCAGTAGGCAGCAGCAACGTGGATGGTGCACTGGCCATCACAATGGGCATGAACGTGACCCATCGGTGGGACAATGGTCAACAGCAGATCCTGTAATTGCAGATGATGTTTTGGTCAAATGACAGTGAGAGAATATGGTGACTCTACCCACATGAAGGCTGAATGCTGACTGAGAGCAGTCTCCTCTGAGTCTGCATCTACAGAAACCTTCAGATCAGGCAAGTAAATGAATCAGAGGGCACATCAAAACATGACAAGCCACAGCACAGATTACATTGAATTACTTCAAATTCAGAACAAAATTTGAAAACCCCATTTTAACATTTAAATTATCATCAAAAACCTGCATGATGACACTGAGCAGAGACACACTGGGATCTGCCATCAGTGGCTCAAATCTCTTCAGGCTTCACATGCCAGGCTCCAGTAGTGATGCACCCTCCAGCCTCAAAATCTAGTTCCACAGGAATCCTAGTTTTTTTTTTTTTTTTTTTTTAGATGAAGTTAGTTAAATGAAGGAAAATTTGCTAGGACAAAAGAATACATCTGCTTTTCTCCCACTGGGGAAACAGAGGGAGAGATGGAACCTGAAGGTGCATCAATGCCTGCCCCTGCATTCAGGCACCCTGGGCCAGGTACACTGCTCTTCCAGCCCTCCCCAGCTTCTTCCTCTTCCCATGCATTTTCTCTGTATGGATTGCTCAACTGCATCCAGAGCTGCTTGTTTCACACCATGCTGTGTTTCCTCTGCCTTTGAGCTGCTGTGGCTGCCCCTGACAGGCTGCTCATCCAAATAGAACAAAAATTAGGGTCAGATCACAAATACTGGGTACTAATATATTACATGCATTAGGATTTGGGAACAAAATGTATGAGATCCTCATTAAACAATATCCAACACACTATTAAGGATATTTATATAACATAGATCTGGAAAACAGTAACTTCCAGACTTTAGCAACAGTTAAGATATATATATACCTGACAAACTACAGTACTTGCATTTCAAAGCAATGTGAAGGAAAAAATTCCAAAATTATTTTATTATCATTAACTGAAACAAAGACTTTACTAAGACTTAACCAACAGAAACCTATTTTTTATTTATTCCAAACACCAAGATACAGAAGTTGTCAAGTTTTGCAAATATTGCTCCAAAACAAAATTCTATGTATAGCCCCTTGGTTCTAATAGTGCATCAACAAACACGTGTGTACCCACAGCGCAATGTTTGCTCAGTTCACCAAGGCTCCACGTCGCATTCACTTACCAGTGACTTAAAGAAACAAAAAAGTGACCTGTCAGTCTGCACAGTTGGTCCAGACTAGAAATTACAATGAGGAAACTTGCAAAAAAAGGGGACAGAAATGAATGCAGGCAGAACACAATGAAGGATCTTCCCTGAACAGAAGTACTACTCTATTTTAAATAAATATTTTCAGTCTTTATCTGCAAGGGCTTCCCCAGCACTACAAAAGAGATGCAAGTCTCCAGGATCTGCAACTTGATGTACCCATGGGAACTGCCTTTTTTTCCAGACCTCCAGTACTGCCCTGAGCTAAAACAAACGGACAAATGAAAACACACTATGAGCACACAAAAGCCATTGCTTGAGATGACCGTTGGAGCAAGAAGCCTGCTCAGGGACTGAGTGCTTGAATGCCTTCAGGCTGGGAGCACAACCAAGCTGCTCCCATGCAGCCGAGTTCTGCTTTACAGCTTGTAACCAGGGAACACCTTTTCTGGTCCATTTCACTTGAAAATCACCAACTGCCTGGGAGGTTCTGATGATGTTTCTGGCTGTCTGGCACCACCACCTCCTCCAGCTACAAGAGCTCAGGTACCTGACAGGAATGAGCCAAGGTATAAGCATTGGTCTCATCTTCAGAGAGCCAAATGATCCCTAAAATACCGTGTAAGCTTTATTCCAATCGTGTTACAGAAAAGTAAGTTAGTTTTTCTGCTGTATGTAGGTTGTACACTAGGTACCCACTTAGTACTAGAAAACTGTGAGACAAATTATTCCCTGAACTGAATCTTGGCATAAAAGTCTTAATTTATATCTAGAGCAGCCTAATTATTTTGTTTTCTGAAGGAAATAAAATATTCACCATGTAGACACTGTAACTCCTACAATACTATTCGATATTTCAAGTTTTCATTATTCTTTGCAGAATAAACACATTACAAATATATATACCCAATTAGTAATTTGTACAGGAATGGGACTTTCCATTAAAACTCTGTTTTAATGTTACCCTTTGGCAGTACCACTGCACACAATAAAACAAGGGTAACAAATCCAGCTTTTTAAGGATACCCTCTCACTGAAAAACCAGCTCACTATGTTCCACAGGGAACTGAACTCAGTAATGCCTGTGATGGAAAACTAAAGTTGCAGGAGTGGTGAACTGCAGCTGAAAGACTCTGAACCTCTCAAATGCTCACAATGTTCCAAAGGTTCTGTATAACGCGACTGAACATCAGCAGCCTTGTCACCTGACTATGACAAAGGAAATACAAACCAAAAATTAAATCTTAAGGTATAAAAAGGGCCTTTGTGAACACAGACCATTTAAGATAGTAATCCACTCACTGTCTGCAAGGACAGCACCTCATGCATAGATCTTGAGGCTTTATTTACACAAAAACTGATTCCCAAAAGCACACATTCATAGCAAGTCTTTACAATGAACACATCCAGAGTATTGAAAAAAATCTACATTTCCAAATATAACTGGAATGGCAATTATTAACAAATGGGTAGAAAATACATCACATCCATGACAGACCATGCTGCAGTCTGAACTCAAAGCGTGGCTCCAGTCCTTCCCCGACAGCATTTAATACTACTGCAATGAGGGTATCCCACCAGCAACTGCTGCAGGGGGCACAGCATGGCCAGATTTAAGAGCTCAAGAATGCACATAAACACCACGTTCATGGGCCTCCCCAGTACCAACTCATGTGACAGTGACAGGATAAATAAGTCATGTAAAAGTGACAGGAAAACAATCATTTATTCTGAAAATAAGTGCAATCTGCCTGTGACCTTCTGCTACATCATTTACTGTAACAGAAGTATGGGTCAGGCCACTGTTACTTGAAAACCTCCACATAACACTTTATAGTCAAAAGCTGGACATTCATTCTTACTAAGTCTGAAACTGTTATAACATCTTCTAATGATTAAATACTGAGTGCTAGTATGCATAAACCAGAAGAAATAAAACATGACATGAGTCACTTAAACTATGCAAAGTTATTTACAACCCCTGTCAACCAAGCTTTTTTGGCTCTTCGAACTCTGTTCTTCAGTGGCACAATTTTTAGTCAATTTAATGATGAGAGTCTACCGTTCCGATGAGCAACTTGTAAGGAGTAAAAATTTGAGTGTAAATTTTCAACCAACAGGCAACCTTTGGAGACAAGAGTATGACCTCTTCCGAAGCATTATAATTGTCTAATAGACCTGAAATAACATTTTTGCTCTTCTTTGAACAACACTTCTTCAGAAGTCCCTGATGTCAGGGATCTGCAACCAGCATGCTAGTTTCATTCACATATTCAGAGCTGCTCCCATCAGCATCATCCCGGTTTTGCAGGCAGGCACAGCCCAGTGTTCTCTAGCCTCACATGGAGCAGCACAGCGCGATCTGCTGCACTTTGCCCAAGTCCGTTATCAGCTGCTTTATGCAATGCTTGAGCTGGGGGAGTCGAGCCAGTGGCTCTGGGGGCTGCAGCTCTCCTGTGTAATCCAGCCAACTCTCCAGAACTGCAAAGAAAACAAAAAATTGTCACAACTGCAGTTCTCAGCGCACAGCTCATCTGAAGTCACAAAACAAGAATTCTTTTAGTATTTTGTAAATCTTGAGAAAGCAGTGGGCAATATTTTTAACATTGTTATTTCAGAAATCATAAAACTGAACACCTCACACCAATCTTTGCAAGTAACTTTTTGATACATAACCAAATAATTCACATGGGGATGAGGGAAGAAGCCACTGCTCCTAGGAAAAAGCAGTAAAGGAAAACTCTGGACCAGACATTGTGAAATCTCATACTAAACTTCCTCTGATCTGCGTCAATTCCAGGGCAAGGACACTGTGGGGTAAAGGGAGTTTATGCCATTAAAAATGGGACTATTGTAATGAAAGTAATCTGTCATCAATATGGAACACAACTGACCAAAACAGAACTGGGTAACACAAAATGGGGATGATGATCAAACACACAAACCAGCAGTGTGCTGCACAAGTAAAATGAACTCCTGCTTTAAAAAGCTTCTCAGTGCAAAACAAGAAATCCCACTGAGCAGAAGTCAAGTCAAGTGACAATGTAACACACACACAGAAGGAAGATGGTCAGGCAGGACTAGGAGGAGTTCTGGGGATATTAACAATATTGCAGATGGAAACTGAAACCTTGAAGACAACAAATACCTCCACCAAGAGGAGCCTCTGCCACCATCCAGATCAACAGCTGAATTTTATCCATGGGCAGCACCTGCTGCAGAACCAGCATCATCACTCACTACTGACACATCCCACCTTGGAGCAAAAACGTTCCTGCTCAAAGCAGCAACACACTGCACAGACCCCTGCTCAGCAGCAGATACAAAAAGTCTAACTTTCGGGATCCAGAGCTTCTTTAGGCAGTACAGCCCTGACTGATCTTCACTACCTGAAATAGCCCTTTAGCTATCCAACTTTTCAGCATCTTAGTTACAAAGGGAGGGCTCTCACTTGGGCAGAAGATAGATTCTCCTGTAAGCAAAACAGCTCTTGTAACCACTACACAACCAACAGTCAGACTTAACAATGTAAAGAACAACTATCCTGAATCATTTAGTGCAACATAAAGGGTTTATAAGTTTTCCATTGCTACAAAAATCTTAAAAGACATTTAAGTGAAGAACTTGGAAGAGATAGGAAAGGATAAGAGCCTTGTGCACTGTAAAGGCTACCCAAAACAGGCTAACATAGCCAGCAAGGCTCTGAAGATCAGAGAAATGCATACACATAAAAGAGTTTTGGAAAATGACAAAAACCTAAACCCAAAAAGACATAAAGATGTTCCAGTACAACATCTGGTGCAACTATTTAGAAATGACCTAACTAGAACTCGTTCTGAGAAATTCTGTTCTTTGTTTTCAAATACACTCCCCACATCAGCAGCATGTCTATTTTCTATTAGGAAATGTGATAATGAAACATTCACATCTTTATAGGTCTGAAGAAGTAAAATTATGGTTAACATGTTGTGAACAGGTAGTTCACTTAAAAACCAGCTTTTTAAACTAGAATAACACTGCTTACCATCTAGCTCCTTCTCAATGAAATCCATTCTATGTATAACTTCATCTTGCAAAGATTCCACGTGAGCTAAAAGATTGAGCTGCCACTGCAGCTGTGAGTTCACAACACCTTCTTTGTCTTTTTCCAGCAATTTCATTTCGATAGCTTCCTCTGGAGAGACTTTCTTAGACACAGACTCTCTCACCTAGCAGAAATACACAAATCAAATATTTGTTACAGTGAAACAGAATTGGGGAGTCAAACTGCCTGAGTCCTCCCAGTCCCACCTATATGCTCAACTCATCATAGGCCAGCGAGTAAGAGAGACACAGACCATATACAGATATTAAACCGGTTTGGGCAAGAAGATCTAAATATAAACATATTTTTACAGATATTTTGCAAAAACTATTTGTACTTCACAAGCATCTGGTTTTCTGAAGGCAACATACACCTTAACTAACATACATACATACATATATATATATATATATATATAAAAAACTAATGTGTAGTTATCTCCCTGCCACTTTTCATCTGGAAGATCCTGCACTGAATCTGTGCAGCATTCAGGGAATGCTGAAGCTGTTTTACACCTGAAAATAATCAACTAAAGAGCAAACAATTCAGGAGTGAAAAGGGATTTTTCCTTAAGGAATCTAATCTAAATTCTACTAAAACTTTCACTGAACCACCTCTAAAACGAGCATTACCACTCTTTATTCAACTTGACTACAACATCAGCAGTGTTCATTCTACTCCCCATCTTTTCTCATCCTTCTGCTGAAACATGAGCCTTTAGAAAAAGACTCTTTTAGACTGGAGTACTAAAATATTTGCCTTTCTACAAAACACAACACAATCTCAAGAGACTGACAAAGAAGTTAAAAGCAGCAAATTACAACTTACATATGGATGAAATAAGACCTATCCTGACCTTTAATCTAAAAAAAGGGAGGCTCAGTATTTCATGGAATCATAAAATTGTACAATAGTTTGGGTTGGAAGAGGCCTTTAAGGGTCATCTAGTTCCAATACCTGCCATGGGCAGGGATACCTTCTGCCAAGTTCAATGCCAAGTTGCTTCAAGCCCCATTCAACCCAGCCTTGAACACCGATAGGGCAGTCACAGCTTCTCTGGGCAATCTGTGCCAGGGCCTCCCCACCCTCACAGAAGAATTTCTCCCTAATATTCCACATAAAATCTAGACTCCTTCATCTTATGGTGATTCTCCCTTGTCCTGTCACTCCCTTGTCCCAAGTCCAGCTTTCCTGGAGCCCCTTTAGGTACTGGAAGGGGCTCTCAAGTCTCCCTGGATCCTTCTCTTCTTCAGGTGAACACCCCCAGCTCTCTTAGCCTGGCTCTAGAGTAGAGGGGTTTCATTCATTTCCCAGAGGGTTTTCAAAATTTCTCAGCCCAAATTTCATAGAAATTGGTACTAATAGAAGCAAAATTTTTGCACTGGGGAGTAAAAAGGCCTCTACTGGGCTGACAGAGTTGATAATGAGAACCAAACATTGAAAAGCTAAACCTGAAGTGCTGCAGTAGGAAGAAGATACAGGACTATTCCATGGTGATCAGTCTTAAAAAAATCACTTCAGCTGATACCTTTTTTCCCCATCTTGAAATGCTGCCTGAAGAACCTAAAATTAATTTAGCTATTAGAAGGAACACGGAAACAAGACGAAAATAATTAGAAGGCCTACCAGTGTATTTGGTATCATATCATATATGCTTGGCCTGTTCTCTCTCTTCACTAGTATTTATTTTTCATTTAACACATGACAGTAAGCAGTAATGAACTACCAGTGGACCATAATGCATGGTCCACACTTTTCAAATGACTTGAGGTCCTGAAGTCAATCTAGATTTTTTAAATTAGAATATAAAATGAAGGAGTTGAAACACATTTGTGATTTTAATTGTTACTGGCAACTTAAATTTAACTGTTTAACAAAAAAAAACCCCACAAGTAAACAAAAAGTATTAAAAAAGCCTGAGGTTTGCAGGTTGCCAAGCAAACACATGCTCTATGCCAGAGAGGGCTATTTTAATAAAAGTACCTTGGAGTAATTGTGTTTGGATTCATTTTCCATTTTGCATATTTCTTGGTCCAGATTCCAGCCAAACCTCTCTGAGAGCGTATCGTCCCCATTTTCCCTTATTCTGTTTACTCCATCATCCATGGCTGAACCTCTTGTTTCCACAACCAGCCTCTGCTCTATGGCAGGGTAGTAGGCCCGAGGCTTCTGGTAACAGTGTTCACTTGTAATGTAAGATTCCTCCACAGAAGGAATTGTTGAGGGTTTCTCAACTGTCCCATTCCAAGTTCTATAACTTGCTGTCTCCTCTTTGCAACAGTTCTCGTCGAAGTGAATGATGTGTTTTGTATGGATTTTTTCATCCACCGTGATGTGCTTCCACGGATGACACCAAAGCTTTAAGTCAGGGTGTTCTTTATTTCTGTTCAAACATAAAAAAGTAAACCACCCAATTTAAACACCAAGGTGACTAAGCAAATTATTCTCTTATGTAAAGAAATTAAGTAAGAATAATTCAGAAAAAAAAAAAAAAAAAAAAAAGCCAAGTGTTTGTATTAAGAAAATTTGAAGAATATGTTGCAAATAGACACAAGTAACATCTCACCAATGTTGGCCCCTCATGGAACATTTTGCTTCAATATTTTCAATTTATTAACAGCAGAAGTTAATTTTAACTGGGATATTTTTTAGTAAGGTATGGTACACCAACATTGTAGTGGTGTTCCTAGCGGCCATAGTTGCCTTCATCTGTTCTTAGAAAAATTCCTTTTTTAATTATCTTCAAATTGATTAATATATTATTTATTCCAGCAGAAGGCACAACTATAGATATCAGATTATTACAGATGTAACAAACAAAAGATTTAGAGCGAGCATTGTAGCCCATGTTCTTCATTGTGACAGGCATCAAAACAGCAGTAAAAGGAGAGCAGAGCAGAATACTCTGCTATCCTCAAAGGGCTGTCAGCTTATCTGCTACAGGCTGCAGAAGACAGCAGAGCAAATCCTGACTCTGAAGCTGCACAGAAAGGGGGGGCTGCCCTCAAGATCCCCTCTCTGCTTCCTTGCAAAGGTGGATGGACCTATTCTATTTAGAAGACCCAGCTTTCCCAGCTGTTCACCAAACCACTCAACAAAATATGACCACTTGACTTCGTTAGTAACTGCTTTCTAACCCATCCTGCAGCAGCTCAGGTTTCTTCAATGTCTCTCAGAGGAAACCACAGTGAGTACAGCTGCCAAGGATGTGCTCAGATTCTTTCACAGAAGCACCTTTGCCTCCAGTGCTGGCACAGAGAGGATGTATCTCCCTGGTGAACCATCCTGAAGGCATGCCTGGAAAAGTGAAAGCCAGGTGTTCATTTACCAAAGCTTTCTGCTTGAGCTCCACTCATCTGCTACACCTGAAGACACTATATTTTGCTCAGAACAGAGCAAGGGTTAATTTTATGAAAGACAGAAAATTTTTCTGCAAAATTATGCACCTGTTACCTAAGGATGAAAATTCAAATACTGCTGAAGGCTCACACTCTGATGGCACTGCTGGCATCACCTTGGGTCCTTTGCCACCTCCTTGAAACACTGAACAACACTCCTAATCATTTCATGCACCTGTGAAATCATCTTCTATCTGCTGATCTGCATCAACAATATTCTAATTCAGCAGATTTTCAAATCCCTTCTGATTTTTATCACGATAAAGAAAACACTGGCTAAAGCTTTTAACCAGATGATCTAAACAGGACTGCACCTCACCTTTAATTAAGCCAGGTTATCACACTGACTTCAGCATGGGAGAGAAAAGGAACAAAGTCTGCAGCAGCCAACACATAAACACCCAGTGCTCCCTACCTTAGTACTACATAAATCTCAATTCACAACTGGAAAGCCTGAAACTCAAGTGTCACTTGTTAACAAAAGGCCCAAGAAGCGGTCTTACAGTATTTATGTTTCAGTCTCCAAAAAGAAAAGAGATTACTTGCATATCTAACTAAAGGATCCCATAATGGAAAAGCAAAACCCTGTGTTAAAATGGCTACTCTCTTGCTTTAAGCATTATTCCATGTCAGTGGACCTCGCGCATCACCACAGATTAGGGGAAAGAGTCTGAAAAATGCCAGAATCACTTTGTTTTCCAAATAGCTGCTGTCATGCAATTTATCTACTAATAAATTACAATTATGGAATTTAATAAATTTAAAACTGCTGGATTTGATTCAGGGTTTTTTTTCAGTTATCAGAACCCAAGGATGACTTTAAATAGGTAAATACACAGAAAAGTGTATTTTTTACTTGATAGGAAAAAAACTTCTATATAAATAATTATTTTCTGTATATATAGCTGAAATTACCTTTGTTCAGAAATTAAGTGCTGCAGGTTGCTGAGAGTGCAACCACACTCCCACTGCACGAGAGTGCAGTGTACCAAATAAAAAGATCTGATTCCTCTTGGACAAGCTATGACCAGATTTCCTGGAATGGAGAAAGCAAGTGCTGCAAAAATGGTGCCATGGGTTATAAGTCTATCGTGTTCTTACTTAAAATCCATTTGGGTGATTCAGGAAAAGCTGTCATTATTAGTTTTATTAGTTTAACCCTTTCTAGACACATTGTCCATTTATACTTAACCCACTTAACAGCATTCAAGTAGCCAAGCTCTTTTCCAAGATCACATCAGTAATTCACACTATGTTATAAAACACACAGAGCACAAATTAAAGTCTGAATTTCTGGTTATTTTTATACTTGCAGTCTAATTCCCGAGGAGAACATGCCAGCTGGTACTTAAATACTGCTTACTGTAATATGCTCATCTTCAGCTGCAGCCCGTGCAGGACTTCGATCACTCGCTGTACATCACCAAGCAGCTGGTGAGTGGCCACTATCTTCTTGGCATTCTGGTGGGAATAATTTTCTTCCAAAAATGCTAAGCCATGCATGTGACCATTACTTAACCACTCCTTTTCATACCAGTACTTTAAGCTGGACCTCTGACCTAAAGTGACAGTAATGAGCGAGTTAAAATGAAATGTTAACATTGCTGGTAGTAATTCTGATTATCTCCAGGTACTGCAACAGCTTACTTGTTCTTACCAACATAACCAATGAAGATCCTGTAACAGCAGGCATTACCCTGAAGAAATGAAGAATTTGTAAAGCAAAAAGCAAAAAACCTCTGCCCTCCATAAAAGCATTCAGACCCCAACTTCCACCAAAGGACAATCACAACAGGCAGTTACACGTGAGGCTGAGAAAGGTGTATTTTTAGCAGGACAGATATCATACTGTCTAGTCTAACTACGTTTATGACAGAAGTTACAGTCTGAATGCAGCTCTCTCCAGACAGAAAAATGCAGAAAAAGGCAATCAGTTTCCCAGTAGTCTTATTTTTAACATCAACATATATTAATTAATGCAGTTGTGTAAAAGTATATTTCGAAGGAATCAAGGACGAGGTTCCAACAGAAAACTTACCTAAGTCAAGCTACAAATAGTCCTATTGTAAGAGATATCATTATCAATATTATCTTTTGATATTGAATATCAATAACAGCTGAAATGAAATGGTGTTGAATGTGATTGATGCATCAACAGAAGTAACTTAAACTGCCAAAAAAACAGTACTTCAAGGAAAGATGCTTGCTCAATTGTAAACACACACAAAAACCCTTCATGCTAAATGCCTAACAAAAGCTCCCCCACACCCTGTAAAATGTACAGTTACTACAGATGTTCTCAGTGGACAGCTCAGCACCCAGAGAAACACCGCATCATTCACTGCCTATGTACAGCCCAGGCAGCAAGCCCACAGAACCAGAGATAAAACTGGAGCACAGACTGAGAACTATAATTGCAAAAAAGGTGTCCAATATAAGCAGGTTCATATCGACTAGAGGAGAAGCTTTAAAAAAAAAAAAAAAAAAAAAAAAAAGGCAGCAGAGTAAGATTGAGGCTGGCACTACCTAGCAATCATGACAGGGTAAAAAGTATTTTGAAAGCCATACTGGCTCAACCTTCCAGGCAGATACACTGTATCAAGCAAAAAGGTGAGCAGAATTTTGGTACGGTCAGAACAACATTGGAGACACTCCTGGCCACCTGCATTAATTTCTGCATTAGAGAAGCTGACAACTGTGACAGAAAGTAGAGTTCAGACCACAAGAATAAAGTAGCGACACTGAGAACTTGATGGTCGCCTGAATAACTTTTATCTCAGGTGATGTACACCCTGAGGTAAAAAGTGCTCCCTTTTGAAGTATGGAACTTTAAGAGAAGACACCAGACTACATCCACGAAAAAACACCTACATAATCATCTTAGTATTTACCCTTGCTTAATCATCAACAAATATCTTAAAAATCCCACCTGACTCAAAAAGACCTGAGTAAAATAGCAGTTAGTACAGTTTTTAGACAAAATTACATTAAACTTGCTTTTATTTCTAATAGAATGAGTGGTACTGTAACAAGTCCCAGCAGTTTAGACTATGGAAAGCTCCTAAATAAGTGTTTGTTGAATAGCCTTCCCAGTTTTAACAGCCACTTCTTTTCTAGACTCATACAGCCTATTAGCTCACTTCAAGCCAAAAGCAGAGTCACTGAAAAGCCATCTTTGCAGTCAAAAAATTATACATGGTTTCCTTTTTCAAGACAGAAGTAAAAATTAAGCCCCCTCTAATGTGAATTTCAGAATCTTCAAATGAATAGTTAATGATGAATTAAACAAATGAAGCTGTAATCAACAAGTTTCTGCACAAAAACACTCCTATTCAAGTGTGATGATTCAACTTCAGTTTGCATGTGCATTTTAATTCCATTTAAAACTACCTTCAACTGACATAAAGCAAAATATCTTTAATAGAAAGTTAAAATCCTAGAAGCAAGGTATTCTAAAAAAACCTTAAATATATTGCTATCTCTGTAGTAAAAGTCTAAAATTTAAGTGTAGCATGTCTTCTTTGCTGAGAGTACAAACAACAGCAGTAAACATACACAAATCTATGAGTTAAAGTACAAAAGACTTGGTAGCTTTCACCAGCCAAGAAAACCGGAGATCACAATCCAAATATATACATAAATCAAAAATGTCTTTTCATCAGGTGAACAGAGATCCATTTTCTTGCCACTTATAACCATGGACTCAAGCCCAAACCTCATCCATTTTCACTTTCAGCAAGGCTTTAAATTACATACAGTAGAAAGTTAGAAAATACTTCCCTAAGTGTAATTTTACCTGCCGAGTAAGATGGACTAAGACATTTAAAAATATCTCCTAAGGAGGAGAGAAGGTATTGCTTAATCAACTGACTGTATCCCAGGTAAATACCAATGTATAGTTTATTGTAGGTGTGTTGGTTTTACACAGCCTGGTTTTGGTGGGGGGTGAGGAGGGGTGGCCACAGAGATGTCTTCTGTGAGAAGCTGCTGGAAGCTTCCACCATGTCTGGCAGAGCCAATCCCTGATGGCTCTGAAGACGGACATGCTGCTGGCCAAAGCTGGGCCAATGAGACAGGTCGGTAATGCCTCTGTGATAATAGATTTAAAAAGAAAGTCAAAACAAAGGTAAAAGTTTTTTGACCCAGAGAAGAGGAGGAGGTGAGAACATGTGAGGGAAATAACATGATGCCACCAAGGTCAGTGAAGAAGGAAGGGAAGAGGTGCTCCAGGCACCAGAGCCAAGATTCCTCTGCAGGCCATGGTGAGGGCTGTGGTAAAACATCTGTGCCCCTGCAGCCCATGGGGATCCATGGGGGATGCACAGATCCACTCACAACCCTTGGGGATCCATGGGGGATGCACAGATCCACCCACAGCCCATGGGGAAGGTGATCATGCCAGAGTGGGGGGATGCCTGGAGGAGGCTGTGATCCAGTGGGAGACCCAGTGGAGTGAGGGGGCCGTGCTTCCAGGCTGGAGCAGCCTGCCCTTGGAGGACTGCACCCCGTGGACAAGTGACCCATGCTGCAGCAGTTTTGGGAGAACTGTGTGCTCGTGGGAGGGATTCGTGTTGCAGCAGTTTTGGGCAGACTGCTGCTTGTGAGATTGGAGCCACGCTGGAGAAGTTCATAGACAAGTGTCTCCTGTGGGAGGGACCCCATGGTCCCACAGGGCAAGGACTCCTCTCCCTGAGCAGTGAAGAAAACCTCCAGTGATGAACTGTCCAAACCTCAACACTCTGTTTCCATACATTGTCAGTGGAAAGGAGGGAAGAGGCTGGGGGAAGAAAAGATGTTTTTAAGGGCTCATTTTATTTCTCATCCTTCTCTAATTTTGTTGGTAATAAACTCACTTTCTATCTCTAAGTTAAGCCCTGTTTTTGCCCTTGGAGAGTTTTCTCCCCCTCTCAACTCCTAAGCCTTTCATTAATTTTTTTTCTCTCTTCTGCTCAGCTGTAGCAGGGGAGGGTGGGCTTTTGCTGGTACCAGCATTTGGCCAGTGTCATACCACACCACCAGGTAATGCAGTACATGACAACAGCCACTGCTGAGGAGACCCTTGTGCTGACTGATTTTAAAGAACACATAAACCTGATTCTTTTGGGGAGAGCTGCAGCCACATCCCCTACGATGTGCCCATGGCGAGTCTTTGCTTACGCTTCCTGAGTGTCTTCTACGCTCATTTGCCATAGTTAGACAGTACAATCCTTTTTACTGCAAATGTGTGACAGATGGTCATCACAGTGAAAACATCCTTTTCCATTCCTGTCCTTTTGTAATTCCATAATATTGACTCATGGACATTCACATAAATTAAACTTTCTGAAACGGAAACTTACCTACAGACACAGGCAGGGGAAAAAATACTGTAATTTTGCAGAGAGATAGATACAGATACAGATTAGATGTAAATAAACTAGCAGTTTAGTACTTTGCAACAAGGGTCTGCAACCTTAAATTTCTGTACCTGGAGGATCTTGGCAAACATAGCAGGTATATTTCTCAGGTATATTATCTTCCAGTAAGCCCATACAGACTCCATGCTGCCAGCACAGACACTCTTCACACTGTTCAAAGTTAAGACGTGAAGATTAATAGAAATGAAGGCCAGAGGAGCTCAATACCATTATGACAAGTAAGAAACACAGGATCTACATATTTTTAAGACAAAAAGGTCTATTAATATCTACACCCCCACCTTCCACTTACAAGCAAATACATCACAGAATCAGACTAAAATAAAGTGTGAGCCTCCCTACACATTTTTCTTGTATGTTTCTGAA
The DNA here is from genome assembly GCA_018697195.1 of Certhia americana. Classification (NCBI taxonomy): domain Eukaryota; kingdom Metazoa; phylum Chordata; class Aves; order Passeriformes; family Certhiidae; genus Certhia; species Certhia americana. Next base: position 14,213,769 of record CM031874.1, read on the forward strand.
GAATGACAATTAAAAAGGAAATGGAAGCAGAGATCCTGAAAGATACAAAAATACTCCATTTGGAAATGAAGATCTTCCATGAGATGCATGTGCATGTAGCCAGGATAGCCAACAGAGCGATCAAGGTTTTTTCACCAAAACATCAATTTTTCTGAATTCAAAAGCCTCCCCCTCAAACAGTAAACCACATTCAAATCCCATGGATATTAATGTCATACAGGAGTAGGCAGTATTATACTCTACTGATTCTTGTACCTTCAACATTTTATCTATTTCCAAGCTCGCTCTACTAACACAAACCTACAGTGCAGATGCAGCTGCACCAGCTTTAAGAGCTTCCAACATCCTTCCAAGGCAGGACAACCATACTGGCAACAACTGAATATAATATAATGTGATATAATGTGATAAAATGTGATATAATATATACCATACAATATGATGTAATTTGGATCTCTTTAGCACAGTTACACTATTTAAAATGCAATCACTGTTCTTAAAGTCACACTGTTCTAGAGCAGGAAAAAAAATATTCACTTTTTTTGTCATTTTCTCACCCCATCAGTATTTTAATGAGACAGAATGCTGACTGTAGATGAAAGACCACTAAAACATGGAACAAAACCCCACATAAGAATATTAAGTCAATTTTGATTGGAAACTCGTGTCAGTTAAAAACTACTATTTTACCAAGCAGTGAGACAAGAGATCATATACCCTTTATTTCTCAGAGTATAAACAAAAAGTAGAAATGTTGTCCATACTGATACAGGACTGCAATATGAACTAAACCAAAGACACCAGCTACTGCAAGGAATCTCACGTGTTGCTCTTCATTGACCTACAAAGATGTCAAGTGGCTAAACATTTCATCTGTGTTCAACATCACTTTAATTAATGCTCTTATCTCCTGCCCTTCCTCAAGCTAGGAGGGACAGAAAAGGACAACCAGACTGCATACGTCACTGCATTAAATGAGTGGTCTAGGTGTGGAGGAAATAGAAGCTCTGTGAATGGAGAATGTAAAAGGTTAGAGAAAACAGGTTTCTGAAGGATCGGACCAACGTTTTGTCTTCCAAAATGGGTAAAGAGCCATAATGCATTTAGGAGATATTTTCAAAAAAGGCAGAGACAATCCTCCTTTCACAAATTAGAGCCTGAAAAAGGTGTTCTAAAACAAAGGAAACAGATTAACAGAAATAGACTGTGTTCTAAAAATAAGAAAGGAGCTCCTGGGTCTACACCTCCATCCTGTAAATCATGCCATATTGCACAGGGCTGCACTCAATGATTTTCCAGGTAATTCTGCCCAGAATTCTAGTGAAGCATCTGTCCTGTGTTACAAGTGCAGTTGTAACCAAACTATGCATTCTACTCAATACATTATTCCTGATGAACTGTTAATGGTGGGTCATTTGCAAGAGCTGCCCAGTGCACACTGGAACCCCAGGCTGCAAATATTAGATATGGGAAAGAGGCAACCCCCCCCCCCCCCCCCCCCCAGGTACATCAGGGTAGTGTTTCTTTGTCCTCACAAACTCACTGAACTGTGATAACTACACCCAGCCTAAGGGGTCGTCATCTCTGCCAGTATGCCATAATGGCTCAAAGGCCCCAATGGGCAGCTCTAACGACCTATGCTATCAAGGACTCCCCAAAATATCCTATGACTCAGGATTACAACATTCCATTGTGAAATTCCCCACCGTGGGAGAGGTACTAATCATTCCTGCCTGCATCTACCATAAATAATCTGGGTGCTTTGGGGAATTTAGGACACCATGACTACTGGACAGATCAAGAGAAAGACCTAAACTTCCTCAGGAGGACTAGACCTCCCACAGAACCACTGCTCTCAACTTCAACCATCATTTCAACAGGACTGCTGTCACTATTTGATAGTACTGAGACCACCACTGTGACCAACAGGGTACCGGGCTGTAGTCTGACTTTGTGGCTTTAAAGCAGCTTTGTGTATCATTGCATTTACGGTAATCTTTCTATTAAATTGTAACTCTGACCTGAAATCTCTCTCAAGGTATTTGTGTAGGGTTCATTTCTCCTGCTGGTTTACTTTCAAACCAGTGCACAAGCACCTCAACTTGGAAAAAATTTTACTCAACTGGTATTTAAATATCCATGCCTTCAGGGCACAGGTCCATTCTTTAGTCTGCAGGTTCCACAGTGCAGCACACTGGCTGCCAGGCTACTGCTCTGGCACAGGCTACTGCGAAGCTATTCCCTGCCCAGGTGGTAGCAGGGGGGTTCAAAGCATGCAAAGCAGGAGATTTAGAAGAGAAAAAACAAAGCGTTGTGCAAAAAATATTTAAATTGAAATTTAAGTCACAAAAGAAATAACCAAACCCGAAAGATGTGTATTTAAAGCAGCTTTTCACCTTCCAGAACAAAAATATCTCAAGTTTGTTTATACCCATTACCTCTGATGCCATAAAATCCAGCTCCAGAATTTTCTGCAATATACACAAATTCACCAATGTTTAGGTATAAAAACTAAAAAGAAGGGACAATGACTGTCTGTCTGGATTTCTTTGGGCCTCACCATAAAACTGAGTGCTGTGCCTCCAAAGGAACACAGAGCAATGCTACACTGCTGCTTTACACCAGCTCCATAAATCAAGTCTAGTAACCTCCCTGCAGTTACAGAGCACAACAGCACTAACCAACAATACACTATTTTTCTGTACTTCTTTTTCCGTATTTAACTCCTACTAACTGAAACAGGTACTTGTATAAATGCAAATTCAGATTTCTGCATCCTAGTGCAATGAATGACATTCTTAATGCACAAATTGCTCAAAATAATTAATTTAAGCCAAATACAGATCAAAGAAATTTTTTTATAAAGTCTTCTGAATGTGAGGGCAAAAAATTAGTTTAGATACCTACAGGAACAAGCTCCCATTTTAACTGTGTATGAGTTTCATTAAACTTTAATGGTCCCCAATCTTTCATGGACAAGAAGGTGCTGATGTGTTTAAAATTAACATTTTCCTGAATCATTTATCTATTTGGCACATTCATGATAATGAACACAGCTCAAACAGACTGCATAGCATTCTCCCTCTTGTAAGAGAGAAGGGGATACATGTACATTGTGAGGAATTTAACCTCCAGCCAGATCCAGGAAGAAACTGCCCTGGCTCCTCATTCTGATATCAAGCTGGGGACAAAGCAATCCTAAGCAGGTACCCCAGGGGGCAGTGTACTTCCTATTACCTCAATCCCTATAAAGAATGGAGATACTCACAATACTGCTGATCTGCACCTCTCTTCCAGAGAGAATAACCTACTCTCCTTCCTAGCCAACTCTTTCACAAAGCAGTTCAAATGTTTAAAAGTTTGCAACATGCTAAAAAAACCCACCCAAACTAGTTCAACCTAGCAAGTCAATCTTAGAAGCAGCTCATGAAACTTTAAAGGAACGGCATCCATAGGCTGTGTCCTGACAGTTCCCTACATTCTGCCACCTTAACCTAGTGTTGAACTTACTTTTGTCAAGTTATATACTCCAGGCTATTTCTTTGTGGTTTTCTGTAAGTCATCTTCTCTGAGGACATCTACCCACCCTGCTTTAGTCACCACTGTCAGACTCCTTTTTTCTCCTGTACAGTTTGGTGCTATGTACTTAAACTTGACCACAGTCCATCACTCCACCCTGCCCTACTAATTCATAAGGTACCTTTTGCCCTGTATTGTCAGGATCCAACACTAAAAGGTGTGCAAAGTGAACTCACCACTAAGAGAAAAAGCATCATACCTTCCACAGCAAGGCGCCATGAAATAGCATGGAAATGAAACAGCATGGAAACTCAAAGAAAATTAATTGAAAAATTATGAAGAAATAAATTATTTTTTTTGACTTCACCTCTTGAAATTAATAGGAACTGGGTGGAATGGTTGAAAGCAGCCACATAGGAGAATTATTTCCTGATAATTTCCAAACATCTCAAGAAGTAAATAGGCAGGTAACTTCCAAGGTCTTTATCCACAGCTTTAAGCAGTAGAGATAAGAGAAACCTCTCCAAGTTTTCTGTGAACTGGTTTAAAAAGAGCAGATACATGTGGAATGGACAGATGGCCTAAGGCAGATTAGGAACTTTGAATCTGCAGGCTGCCACAGAATGGACAAATGCAGTTCTGCTTCAAAGCAAAACCTTTTTTTTCCCCCCCCCCCCCAAGCCTGAATGGAGAATTGTATGCGTAAGTCAAGTTTCTCGTCAGGGCAGAGGAATAGGAGGTACACTACTATCTAACGGCAATGTTCTGAACAGGCTCCAAATTGGAGGGAGCATAAGAAGTAAATGATTTCAAATATGCATTCTCAGAATCAAGAAGTCTTCTAATTTTACAAATACTCACAAATGACAAACCAACCATTTATGACTTGGAGTGAATTTTCCCTCTTTCCTTTATTTAAAAATCCCAAACTGTAGTATGAAGCAAAAGTTAACTATCATACCAATTACCCTGACAGATTACCACAAAAAATGTTATGACTTTGGAAGACAACAATAGTTTATTTCATGTACAAAACAAAAGTTTTTTCACTGACACCTTCCACTGCATTCACTGAGATGTGCATTTACCCTCCACTTCATACCTGAATCATGAAGTCATTTTCTTCTTTTACTTCACAAACACACCGAACAATCTCAAAATCACTTTCCTCAACTTCTTCATCAGGGTTGGTGGTTACATCAATATCCTGACTGCAGTCATCGTCACTCCAAGGCAAGCTATCCATAGATGACTCACTCAGGGTGTCATCCTCTGTACAAGAAGTATTTTTATAAAATCCTGAGTAATTACAAAAAAGGTCCCTCAAAATCTAATACCAAATATGCAGACACACATTCTTAAAAGCATGAGTTCACAGTGTAATTTAAGGAATATCACAATTTTAACAGTTTATTGAAGGTTACTACATACTGAAGTTTTATAGTCTCATTAATGGCTCCTTCAAAATACTCCAACTTAACAGCTTCTGTCATTGAAATTGTACTGTCAACATACAGTGTCTCAAACCAAAGGCACGAAGCCTCTTCAGACAAATCTATGAACAACAAAACCAGGCTTGTACATTCAAATAGGATTCACGCTAGTTGCTGCAGTTTGGTACAGAATTATGACTTGGCACTTCTAGTGCAGAGCTCTCAGAAAGAAGCAACAGGGTTCTGTTTTATGAACCATTCAATCTCATGAAGTGATGTTTCCATGACAGAAATATTGAACCCAACATAGAATTTAATCCTGCCTCAGAAATTATTTTCATTTAGTCTTCTGTTTAGGATGAATTTATAAACTCACAGGCAGTGCACTGCACAAGGTACTCTTCCAGAATGCACCCACACTACTTAGCTAAAGCATTAGTGCATTCTAGATTGAATAAAACTGCGAAGAAAATTTTAACTGAACAGCTTGCTAAATTGAGAATCTTACTTCAATAATATTAAAGCAATGTCTGCATCTTCCTTGGGGATAGAATGTGAGGGTCAGAGGAAGAAGATTAAGTATTTTAATTATTTGAAAATAATTTAATCAGTTAGAAGGGAATGGAAGGTAAAAATTTTAGTCTTAAGTAAGAGGGTAGGGTCTTACCTGCAGTGGGTATAACTACTTCCATTATTTAGCTCACAGAATCATAGAATGCAAAAACAGAACCACCAGTCTGTGGAATAAACTATATATTTTGGAGAATCATCTGTTGTCAAATTAAAAGGGATGAGAACCCAACACAATAGTTTATTTTCATGTTTAAAAGTTCTAGTTCATCTCTGAATTAGGATACTCTTTGTTAAAGTACTGTAGAAGTGACAGGTTAGGCACACTACACTTCCATATTTCACAAAAGTTTCACTTTTATTTACACCAGACCTTGTTTATTAGGCACAAATTCTGTAGATGCAAAAAGCAACAAAACAATTCTGGAAAGGATGAAATAAAAACTTCTGGTATTTTCCACCACTTTCAATATCTATAAACTGATCAAAAGCAGTCTGAGCAACTGATGGCCAAGTTACTAAACTGTATATCCTATGGTTGATATACTCCAGAAGTACAACTGCTCAGACTTGCAAAACATGTTTCAAGCTATTACCACCACCTGCATTTCAGCAGTTTCCTGTTTGGCCTATAAAGGGGAATTTAACTGAAGCTAAATTTTACTTTGTCTAATAACAAAAAAAGTTATGCCAAAAAGAAAAAAAATTCAAATGGTTCTCAGCACTGTATCTGCATAAAAAGGAATTTATGGTTCTTGTGTATAGTCAAGCTGTCATACATTTTCTATTTCCTTCAAATCTGGGAGTTTTAAGAAAAAAACTAATGTTTTTTATTGTACAGCTTGTAACAGTAAATAGTAACTTGGACAAAGATACTAAGAATTATGAAAGCTGATACACAGCAGGCAGATTTTTATGGGTTCTATGTATCAAGTACTATGAAGACACCAATAAACAGCTACTCAATGGCTTCTCCTTATGAAGCTCCTCAGAAAGTCATTTTAACAATGTATCATTCTGTATCTATGAAACTACATATCACCACACTCAGTGGTCTCTCTAACACAGCATGCTTGCAAAGCACCCATTTTTAACTCTGAAGGAGTTCTTACTTTGTAGGAACCTTTGGAAATCTGAAAAGTTTAATAATTAAAGCTGGAACACAGTTATTTAATGAGTTCATAAGGCAATGAAAAAAAAAAAAACATAAAATGAGTTTGATTTCTGAAATAAGGGCAACAGTCCTGAAGTACGTAAGTCCAAGTAAAAAGCAGCAACATCAAGCTCCGGCAAACAAATTAGGTCCAGTCTTGTCAAGCAAGGGAAAGGAAACACACACAATCCTGAGTAAGAATAGCCAAATTTACACAATAAGAACCAGTTTTCAAGTGTATTAGTGCTGCTCACATATTTACTGGTAATGAAAGACAGAACTAGAAAGCCATAGAGGAGAGTCATCTCACCATTTGCTTTTGATTTTCCCTTGTGCTGTCCAGAATTAGTGCAGTGCAGCAGTGTACCTGGGTGAGCAGACAATTTATTTGAAGAATTAGATTTTGTGACAACTGATTTTTCAGGTGAAAGCTCTTGTGAGATATCTGTGTTCTCCCCAGTTCCTGAATACCCTGTAAAATTGCAGTAAATGTTATCATTAATATCTATGGTCAAAAAAAGTTGACAGAACAAACAGCACCTCGCATGCCTATAGCAGGAATGTGTAATTCACTGAGCTAGTTCCCAGTATGCTGGAGCTCTGGGACTGCATGCTGCTGCTGCAAGATGTGCAAGCTTTCCAGAGGCAAGGAAGGTATCGTCTGAACCAGACAATTCTATGCCACTCAGTCCTGTTCACTGCTGACAGAAATGAGAAAGCTGCAAGTGACCAGCCTTTCCAGGCCAACTATTCTTCAGGCTGAGCAAGTGTACAACTGCTCTTGCTTTACAGGCCCTTCCACACAAGCACTGCTAGCTGGAGATCTCCCCCTCACATCCCACTGTTACTCACATGGGTACACACATTCCCAAATCTCACAGACATCAAAGTGGACAGAAAGCACACATTTTCCTAGTCTATATATGAAACAGAATGCACAGGAGGATAAGCCCAGATTAGGAGTGTGTGAAGAAAACACCTTGAATGGTTCCAATGTGAGGCCTACACTGGATATAAATCAAGGCTGGCTGAAGTTACAAGCAGCATTCTCCAGTTACCCAGAAAAAAACTTCACAGTTCCTGGACTGAATTACCGTAAGGTCAACATCAAGAAAAGACATGCAACATCTTAAAACCCAAGGACAGACTGACAACCAGCTCATGGGAACTACTGGTGCATAAATCTACAAATTCACTTGGCCTATGGTTCTTCCCATCCACTCTCTTGACAGCTGGCCCTACTCATGGCAGCAATCACAAAAATAAAGTATTTTCCATCTCAAGAAACTCCTCCTTAGGGAGACCTAGTCTCACTAATTATGCTTAACAGATTAAAGTATGCTGCATCCCCATCAAAAGTAGAGAAAGTGATCGTTAAGCATTTCATCATAGAAATTTTCCAGAATCACCTGCACTTTCAGCAGTGAAGAATCCATTACCTTTAACACCTAGGCCTCCAACTTCAAAGCCTGAAGTGTCCCAGGGAAAGCATTCCCAAGCCTCCATAGATCAAATCAACACAGAGGACACATGGCTACTACAGCTATTTTAATGCAGCGCGACAGCATGTTATGAGACATGACAGAGGGACACAGCTTGAGTATAGATTTTAAATTGGGTTTTTACTTAATCTCTCCAGAAAAAAAGATAAATTTCTTTAAGAAAGAAATTAAGGCTATGACTGGTTTAATTTGGCTCATTGTTACAGCCTCCTCCCCTGCAAGTGAAGGTGTAAGAAATAACAAGGTTAACAGCAGAAAAAGAGGACTCAATGTTTCCAAACTCCAGCATTCAAAAAATTGCCCCTGAACGAACATAACTGAGAACAGCCTGTACGTAGGGCATCTGCACCCTCTTAATTGGGCAAAGCTTGCATAGAAGCACACTTATTAAGGAAAAGCCTGACTTGCAGACTGACATTCCTTTAGGAGTGACATTTATTCCGTACCATTACAAGCACTACTACAAGCCACCATCCAGCATTAACGATGAAGCTTAACCAGGAAATAGATTATATTGCAAATCACAATTTAAAATCAATTACTTAATAAAACAAAAGCTAAGTGAAGAAAGAAGTCTAAACTGCAATGCCTGCTCTTAAGTGGTTTAAAGTGATTTTTCTGAGGAAACAAACCAAAATAATGAGCCCGTTTCATCTACAGAAGAAAAATTACTTTACCAGGCTTAGACCTCTTTTTCTTTTTTTTCTTCTTCTTTGACTTGGATCTTCCATAGTCCTTGGATTTTTTTTCTTTGTTCTTCTCATGTCCTTTAACAGCTGAAATTAGACAAAATTCCAAATTAGTTTAAAAAATATATATACATTCATTTTACTTCGTAATTTTCTTAAAAGCCTCTACAGTTTCTTTGGACAATCAAGGCCAGTTCACTGCAAAAAAACCCCAAAAAACCCCACAAGAAGAAAACTTATTTGTAAGAATTCTCCAGCTCTCAATTGGAATGATCTATTTGACTGTCCCATAATAAAATATGAGTATCATGTGGGAGATAGCAAATGTACAGCAGTGCCCATTTATTACTTACATGCTTCAGAGATGATAAAAAAGACTGAGGAATCTGTTACATCCACTTCATAAATTAATGTGACAGGACATTTCACTAGCATTGTGTAAGAACAATACCCCAACACCCCAGACTTCAGCTCCCTAATCAAATATTTTATTGATATTGAAAATGGAGTAACTGGTTCATCTGGCTTTATCTACTATTCTCTCAACATCTGTTCTCCATTCCATTTTTATGAGATGCATTAAAAACACACCATAATTTCTGAATGACTGACAGTTGTTAATCAAGTCTATCCTCAAAGTATGCTTCCAGAGCATACACAGCTCAGTATACCCCTGTTGCAAGGTCATGTACACAAATCCCTGCTTTCCAGACCCCAGCGTTTGGTTACATCCTGTCTTTCAAATTTAGGTCTCAGCAGCAGAATTTCTAGATACCTACACAGTTCCTTAAGTAAATTATCCTGACTCAGAGATGTAATCAACACCTAGCTTGGCTTATTGAGCCACTCACCATCCCATTCAGAAACCTATTTCAATGTCGGATAACAGAGATCTGAATAAGCACTTGAAGACAACTCTATACTATAAGAAATCTTAACTTGCACAAACCATTTAAGAACCCCAGGTTGTCTGTAACCATTTATGAAGCAAACAAGCAATACCAGCATATTATTTCAACCTCCTTCATATATGTCAGCAGCAAACTCCCCAATTCATTCGCTGCGTATTTATGGCACAAACAGTTCACTGAGAAACTGTAAATCACAGTCACAGTCAATCAGGTCTGGTAAGCATGCAGGAGACATGCTCAATAGCTTGTTCTCAGGAGTCTCTTTAGCTCTGCACCTCCCCAGCCCTCTCAGTCCTCAATGATTTCCTGCTACTTTGCCACTTGTGCCCCTCTTGGCATAAGGTTAGCAAAGGCACCTCAGTGTGCTCACCCACACAGCCACACCAGTCACCTTCTTTCACCTTTTCATGGGTGCTGAGGAGAGTTAAAAAAACCCCCAATGAACAGGAAAAGAAAAGGTTCCTATTTAATTGTCAAACACATTGCTTCCAACTTCCTTCTTACTTCCCTCTGTCCTCATCTCCCGTTCTTCCAATGGTCAGGATCCTCTTGGTACCATTCCCTTCTCTCTGCTCCCAGGGATGCAAGGAAGTTCTACCATTTTATTCTTGCAGAAGGGCAAAGAGAATAACTGAACTCAACAGAGGTAGGAAAATGTTGCTTCTTTTCCTTTCAAAACTGAAATTCACATGATCAGATTGATGGATTTGTTTGAAGATATCCAAGAGCACAAGGTAAGCCTCCTCAACCACTTTCAACGTATCCAAGATAAATATGAAAGAAATTGTCACTTTATAAACTTTGTCCCCTTAAGCTTCTCCATGTGTCTTAAAATCTGAAAAAAATCTAAGTATTTGCAAATTTCTGTGTGCAGCTATCTTCTGAAATGCACAACACAGTCAATGCATGTTTCCCTGAAAAAAATAATCTTCAAAGAACAAGGTGTTCAATTATTACACCAGAGTCTTCCAATAAAACAGGTACTGAACAATCTTGTCTCAAGCTGCTTCTTCTAAGTGCTCTGAAGTGTAATGAATTTCCATTGACATAAGACCAGACAGAGAGACTTGTCTAGGTTACAAGAACCCTCATAGATTCACAGGACCAAACAGAAAGATAAACTGAAAAACATAATCCTAAAAATTAAGCAAAGAACAACAAAATTTTTCAATTGTTTGGGTTTTTTGAAAAAAAAAAAAAAATGAAGGATTTCAACTTCCTTGAATGGCAGAGACTCACAGGAACTGGGATGAGTGCTCACCATCACGTCACCACTGTTGAACTTCATTATAATCTCTAAATGCCACACTTGCAAACAGGACACATTCCACATAGTGAGGAACAGTGAGGATACACTGATGGATCTCATTCAGACCCTCCTATAAGGGAGGGCAGTGAGGGATCCTCAAGAACAAACAAGATGCTAAGTACTGTCTGTCTGCTATGATCAACAACACAGAGACAGGCAGCTAAGGATGTGATCTCCAGGACACAGACCATCTGTCACAAATGTAATAATCTAACCTCAGATTTTGTGTTTTCCTCATCACTGTGACTCAAGTTCTTACCAACATCTGAAGGAAAGTGGTGACGTAGTAATCTAGAAGTATGCTGGAAATTATTTATATATCATTTATATACGTACAGAATATTAAAATATATGTACTGTTTCTATGAGCGTGTATGTGTGTTAAATATATCCCCCCAAGCTGTTTGGCTGTTACCCACCTATACTGCAGTAGATTTCAGTATAAACAGAGTTTACACAATACCACTGAATAGTCAAAGTTGTGGAGTTCTTCAGAGATGTCTAGTAGCAACTGCTGACTACCAGAAGTGGCCAAGTGCTATTGAAATAAAAAACAAACCTACAAAATACACCACCCTAGGTCATCATGCTTCATGCTCACCACCATTCCCTTTTTTAAGCTGAGGTATCTTAGTAAGTACAAGATTACTTAAAATATTTAATGATTTGGACAACAAAGAGTTCAACAGAATTAAGACCTACAACCTTTTCATGACCTTTAGTACCTTACATAATATATATTATCAACTGACTGGTAAGAACAAACCCCAGTGCAGACAGCATGGAAACTTACAAAATGACAGTGGAAAAATACTGCTTACATTTTATGCAATACATTTATACAAAATTACTCTCTCTAAATTAAAGTATACAGAATATTATCCGTTCCTTACAATATTTAAAACTTTCCCAAGACCTTTTCATGTTTAATTTTCCATGTTAAACCAAAAGCCGTACCATGTTGAACTCTCTCCCGAGGCCTCCGCAGTGCTCTTGCTATGTGGTTCCTGGTTTGGTCTCTAATAGAATGTCGGTGACTATTTAACACAGTTACAGGAGTTGAAGTTCTTCTCTTTTCTATTTTTTCATCTCTATATGGGGTACTCCTGAGGGCTATGTGTAGAGGAGCATCTACAAAGAGAACAAAGACCATGTCCAAGCTTTAAATACTTTCCAAAGTCAGTCTATTTCAGCAGCAGCAGCTCTGGCAGTCCACGTGGAAAGTTTCTGATCAGACATTGCTCAATTCGGTCCTAGCCCTGACTAAAAGGCTAAAATATCCAATGCTTTTGTTGGATTTGTTGAGAGGTTTTTCTTTCAAAAAGAAACAGGGGATGTCCACACAATCTCCAAAGCTCTATTCTTCTAGAAAAACTGTGACTTTGAGAAAATATATAAAGAGAAACAGTTCCGTTTGGCAGAGATAAGGGTTGGGTAATTTTATTAGTTTTTCCAAGAGAAAAAGTGCCCAGTTGGTTTAATTAGCAGAACCACAGCCAGGTCCCAAAAGTGTGCTTCGTAACTCCCACAGAGTGGCATAAAGCAGCTCCGCATATGTAAAGAAGAACAGTTTTTAAATATATACCATTGAAACAACAGTGTTTCAAATCAAGAGCGAGAGGCAAGAATTCAGAATCGCTACCTAAAATTCATAAAAATCCTAAGATGCAGACATGGCTTCAACTGAGATTCTATTTCTTATTTAAATCAAATAGTTTCATCCTCCTAACTGCAAGCAGCAACTCCTACTGAAAGACTCCTAGACACAGAAAAAGAGCAGTGAAGGTGATAAAAGCTAAAGTTGCATGGCAGGTAGGACAGCAGACTAAACAAGACCAGTACATTGCCATTTTGAAGTATTACATCAAGTATCTTGGTTAATGAGACCCAGTATCCAAGGTGACAAGTTGCTTGTTATTTATCAAAAATGTCCACTTCTATTATCATATGCATCTTAAAAGTTCAGAGTATAAGAAAGGAAACTTCTTTCTAGTCTGAAGATTAACATGCCACACTTAGACATCTTTAATAACACAATTGTGAGCAGAACCTGAGAGTGACTGAAAAGGGAAGGGAAAGAATCCCAGAGAGCACACTTCGGAGAAGAAACTGAATCAAGCACCCTGCCCTGCAACATTTCAAGTTGAAGAAATAACAAGGCACATTAAGACATGTCATTGTAGAGCTTTCAGAATCATGTGGATCTCTTCAGGCAAAAGAAACTCACAAGGTGCAGAAGTCTGATGACATTTTCCCTGGTCCACCCTCTCTATGAAGTTAGAACTTAAAAGAAAAAAGAAAAGCCACTTGCAACTATTTTCACAACCACACTTATCTTCTAGTCACCTGTCCTAGTGCTCTCCAGCAGCCACAAAAGCAGAAATTAAACCAAAACCTAATTACCATACAAGACTCTCTAAAAGATGCCTTTTGTCCAGACTGGCATCTCACCACTGCCTGTCACTGGTGCATATTTACCTAAAGAAAGTAGAACATTTTGTCCACGAAGAATTACTAAACCAGGAGATTCTCCTTGATAAAACACCACAGTATGTGTATGACCTTCCATTTGCAACATGACTAAATTCTCTTGAAGGAAATAGAGGCTTTGTGGCAATTTTTTTTTTGGTTGGGTTTTTTGGTGCTGTCTTTATTTACTTGTTTGTTTTTAAGTCAGGTCTATTTTGACTTCCTGCTTCTCTGAGGAATTCCATGACTAGAGGTCAAGATATCATCAGCTCAGGCAACAAAAAGAGAAGAAAACTTTTTCAAATGGTACTGAGAAATAAAATTCAAGTACTACATAATCTCTTTGAGAACAAGCTTTATGAAATGCAAATCACCAGTACAGGGTGAAAAGTCACATAAACAATCTTTTCTGCAGCTTTCCTGACTGTCTATCACTCTGCACTAACTTTCCAAAATATTTACACAACACCATGTCAGTGAAACTCAAATTACAATACAAAAATCCATACAAATCTGATGGCATTTTAGGCCTCCTAACTTTCCCTTCTCCCAACAGCTCAACTCCATCTCATGAAGTAACATTTAAGAACATAGCTACCCTGATCCCACCAGTCTGCAAAACCATAAGGCCTTTCAGCTTCCTGCGGGTTGACACAGGTGCACACAGGCTCTTGGTGGAACCAAACTGTATTTTGCATCCACTAGGTCTTTGTAGCTTTGTGAGACTTAATTTCAAGGAGATTTTTGCCAGGAATACATCCTGTCCTTTATGACACAAAGGCTAATATACTTCTGTAAGATTTCTCAGCTAACCATAGCATTGTCCTGAGGAAGGGGTCAAGGTACTCTATCATACACTGGATGCATTTCTTTTTTCATTGACACAATAACATGCTAGGTTTTGAAACATCTTTGTTTCGTTCACAGCAAAGTTTAGAGGATCTACAAGATCTCTGAGCACTCAAATATATTTCAGAAGTTGTGACTAAATTTGAGAATATGAGATTAAAAACCTGGAAATTTATCCTAAACTTTCGGGACAGCAAATATTAAAACTGATGCCTTGGAAATGCAAACTTACAAGCCTTCCACACTAAAGTGTCCTTTTTCCTCTTCATTTTGAAGTATAACTCAGAGAGGTCAGTTTATAAAATCACTCCCTAAAGAACAAAGAACAATTATTCGTAACAATCACAACCAAGACCTCATATTAAGGCATGTGGCTTTAAAACTTGCACATTTCTCACATTCAGATTTTCTGCATTAGTACCACCTGCTTCTATCCTCCAGTCTCCCCAAGCCAACCATAACCTTCCAGAAGGTTTCCTACTCCTCTGCCTCCACCCAGTTAGAGGATGACTGAGTTGTGAGGCTGCACTGACAGCACAACCATACCCACAGAAATCCCTATGAGGAATACACAGGGGATCCCTTATGCATTTCCTAAAGCTGCTTGTGCAGGCCCGAAGAAGATACATACACCTGTGTCCCACCTCAGGGAAACCACAAAAGGCAAGAAAAGCCTCCCGACACCCTGGGAAATGCACCCTGGGAAACTTTCATTGTCCTTGAACAGTAATGTTGTGATTAAACATCAGAGCAGATTAATTTCCAGCTCAGATGACACTGAATACCACTAACAGGAGCAGGAGGTGTGTTCACAAAATACTGGAGATGAACAGGATTGCTGTTAACTGCCTCCAGCCTTCTTCTATGGAGTTCTTTCAGGCCTCTCTCTCCCCTAAGCCTGGAAGTATCCACCGTCATATGAAGAGCTGACCCAGATGCTCTGAAGGATCTTAGAAACAAACATACATGTAGACCAGAGATATAAAATTACCTCAACCATGCAGAAACCACACTGATAGATAGAGCTTCAGAGAACTTAATAGTAAGCACATCAAGGTTCAGTGACAGACAGGGCAGTAGCTTTCTGTCCCCTGGAACTCTGATGTAGGAACCCAGGTAAGAAGATAACTCAGCATTCACAGGAAGCAGAGACTGCATTTCCAAGTATGTAAATCAGACAAAGTTACCATCCACAGCTGTGAGATCATTTGTTGAGAACTTCCAGTGGTATTTTCAAGAACTGAAAGACCATGTTTCATCTTGACTTACAGCCACCCCCCAGAAACCAAATGCAGTATTGTCATGATAAACAGAATACACTTGGCAATTTTGCAAACACAGAGGGTGTTCATGCAGATCTTCCCCTGCTGCAAGGAAAAAAACCACAATTTGTAGATCACTATGCACATCCCACTGCCTAGCAAAGAGGCATTGGTCAGCCAGCATCAAGAGGAAACAGGAAAATTTTCCCATGTATTAACCTGACAACCACTACACAATAGGGCAGAGGTTCATCTGTGAACAGCTGTTAGTGACAACCAGATGCCTGAGATGTTTTAAGACATCAAAACAAGTTTGTGAACCTCCCCCCCCCAGTTCAGCTCTCATCAGTAACACAAGTAAGGACAAAATACCTATTTTGTTTACATGCATTCATGTAAAGAATTCGAACTACTATAGCAGGTCTGTTCCTTTATTTTCTTCCTCATGGCAAGGAACATAGGAGAGTCAAGAGTGGTAGCAACTTGCCAGACTGAGGCTACTATTCTACACCACATTCCAAATCAAAGTCTAATACTGTACAGTGTTTTAGAAATCCCCAAACCGAGTTTAGCTTCCATTATGACCAAAACTCCTGAGAAGAGCTAAACTATGTCCTAGGAGTCAATGGGTATCAACTCATGAGGTCACTGTCAGTACAACTGTGCTGACAGCAGTACTAAGTAGTTATTAGGAGCATTAAGAGCACACCGATCACCTCAGATGGCATTTCTGTGCATGCACATTATCAACTCCCCTACTTGTTCAGGTTTGTGTCTCCTGAGAAATCTTCAGCACACAGCAAGTACAGAGCTTCTCCAGGTTATAACATGGGGGCACATCAGCTCTACAAGCACTCAAGTCTTCACTTTAAGACTTCAGAAAATACGTTCAGCACAAAGGCATGATTTACATGTTAGCAAATCTCCAAATGAATAGATTTTACTAAAAAGATGAAAATCACCAATCCAGAAAAACTCCAAGTCAAGATGTCAAAATTATGACTTGCAAGTACAAAGAAAGAAATGAAGCTATTCATTTCTTCATGCCTTTGGAGTGGTCTAAGTCAGGAAAAAACAATTTTCATAGGTCAGGAAACAACAATCCTTACTAAGAATAAACTTTGGCAGGCACTTTATACAAAATAAAAGGACAAACAGACGTAAAAGAAGGAGAAGGTACCTTCAGAGAAAACTGTTTACAGTGTCTGCAGGGTACAAGTCACAGTATGGGATGATGTATCTCAACAGTAAACTAAGGGGTTCTGTAGCAAAAGAGAAGGGACCACGGAAAAAAAAAGCCTGTCTTAAGGTTAATGCATACAGGTACAGAATCCAGCTCTACTCCTTTCTTTTATTACCATAATCAAAAAGTAACTAACTGACATAAATTTTCACAGATACTGTATCACATTTAATTTCCAAGCAGTAATTCTGATAGAGCATCTCTATTTGAATTAGCACAAAATCTAAGCAACTCTTTCATCCAAGACCAACACTCAAGTCATCTGCAGTCCAGACTCAAAAAGCCTCTTCTAGGTTTATGCATCCACATACATTGTACAGACCTTGATTCTCCAAACAGAGGCCTGCAGGTGGCTCTGCAATGCACCTGCTGAGGTGTAATGCAACCTGAGAGCTGAGAGCAGGGATACCTGCAACTCCTATAGTCCAGGGGGACACAACATCAACTGCCTTCTTCTATGTAAGGACAGTTCTTTCCTGAGGACCAAAGTTGCAGCAACTCAAGGAGGTAAGTACTGTAACATGCACTTGGGAGAGGATCTGCTTCATCACGATCTCATACTACTTCCTGATAAATTTAAGAAAGGTGTTGCCTGAACACATCCAGCAGCCATGAAGGCCTAGTCATTCCATTTAAGCATATTCTGTAAGGCTTATGTAAAATACAAGCTGCAGGCAATGGCAGTTCCTCTCTGTTCAGAGCAACTACAGAATTCAGAGACCTATCTGTCAAGTTTGCCATTGCAAAGGCAAGATCCTGCTTTGGAAAAAGGGGGAAAAAGTTCAAATCAGTCCCACATTAACCTTTCCAGCTCATTCAAGCCTTGATTCCGATGTCAAGTAGCACAATTTACATATCAGAAATCATAATTTCAGAGTCTCTACTTTAGTGCAAAGCAACTATATTTAAATTGCTCTTTCCCAGGTCCCACAACATGGTCACTGAAGATACATCCATCTTCTTTTCTATGTGTTAAAATTTTAAGCACCGCAAAGAAAAGGTTTTGCTACTGTTCTAAATGTTGCATATTTTCTTACAACTTTAGAAGAAGTATTTTTACTTTAAATCCAGCACCAGACATCCCCCCCATTTATTTTATGTGTAGCAGGATGTTGGGGTCGGCAGGAGAAATACAGCATTCAATATGAGTGATCAGTAAGTCTCAACTTCATTCCGTTAGTCACATCTTTTATACAATTAATAATGAACCTCATGCATATTGCAAAAAGCAAGCTCATCATTGGCTACCACAAAAATGTTAACTCTTCTTAGTTTCTCATTCTTGTGGTTCAGTGTTAGCATTCTGTTCCCTCTTTATCAGCTACAATATTCCGTTGTTGTTATAACGCTCACCTACAAGGACACAGCATCCTTGTCAGCCAAGCTAAGTCCTAAACTTTGCTAACTCTGCACCTGCAAACTGATGTAGATTCACATGCCCATTATTCTCTAACCACTCTTCCACAGCAGAAAGAGTAAGGAGTCCCAGAAGTCTAAAATAAAACACGTAAGGTAAGTGTGACAAAGCTTCTAAAACAGCTTGAAGTTTATGGAATAACAAAAATCATGACTGCTGGACATTTTATGTGTTAGAAATTGCCACCTTTTCTTAAGCATTAAAATCTACCCAATATAGTAAAGTACAAGAAAAGGACATTTGTACCAGAAGGTAAAATGATTAAAACACATTCTTTTCAAAGAGGAGAATTTTTGCTCCAAAAAGGATCGAAAAGATGAAAAGTATACCCATCATGTACCAGACTGACCTATGGATTCAAAAGCTTTCACTCTAAGCAGTACGTCCTGAAAAGCCTTTGGAAAAGATGCCGTAAGTATTCAGTAGACAGAAAGTCCTGCCTAGAATACTGGCTTTCTATACATGCCATTAAGACAGAAGAACAGAACTTCAAATACTACAGTAAGAGCTCACTAACCCCATTAACTCTGCTTTCAACTGTGTAGCACCACCTAACAAAAATTAGGGAAATTAACAACACACTGGGTTAGAAAACAATGGCACTTAGTATCAGACATATAATTAATATATAACAACACTGCTTTTTCTCATCAAGAAAAAATGAAATATAGCTCCACAACAGGAGGCTTCAACTGTGTTGGTGACTTAAAAACTTTACAGCTCCCCCCTTCCACCTTGAATCAATGCTCAGCAGCTGTGAGCACACCCCAGGTACTCTGTGCAGAGCCACTGTGAAGCACACCATGGAAATGATCAGAGAAAAGTATCCATCCACAAATGGGAAATTAGAGGGATGGGGGCTTAAAATAAGCAAATACAGTTACATCTCAGTTCCACAAGGAATGACCTGCCAGTGATGATGGTGCATCTGACTGTATGCACTTGGAAGAAAGGATAAAAAGGAAGGGTCAAGATCTTGTAGTCAGTGCTCTCAAGACAGTAACAACAAAACAACTTGTCAAATCAAAATAATTACACAATTTGAAAGAGCCAAATAGAAGTTTGGTTACTGAAAAGGCCATGTACATGCACAAAGCCTGTTCTGATCACTTTGCAGCCGTCAGTAGCCAGTCTTCACCCCATGCTTATCTCGAACATGTTCCTCCAGGCAACACTTGGGCTCAATTAAGCTGCATGCAGAGTACAATACATACAAAGCATTACATCCTAATGCATTTAAAGAGAACTCTTTCCCTACCTAATCCAAGCTTATGCCTTTACATTATTTAAAGACAGAGAAGTATTTGGGCTTTACATGTAGTAACAGTATGTAAAGTCTTGCTTATCTAGTTAGGAACAAGCAATAGCACCTCAAATGAAGAAGCCATTTTCTGGATTCTTTAGGAAAAGCAGCCATGAATCAAAGTAAAGCAGGATATATCCTGCTGTTGTAGCTGGAGCTCTTTGAGCAACTTGCAAGACTCTGGAATTCTTAAAGTATTAATGAAGGACCAACTGGAAAGACAAAAGATGGCAGGGAATTCAGCGAGGAGGAAGATGGATTTTCTAAAAAACGGCTCAATGAAAAGACAAGAGGACATGACTAGTTTTATGGACTTGCAGTACACAGAGACATCAGTCCACAAGAGCCAAATCTGGACAGATTATCAACAACCACTGCAGTTCACACTAGATTTAGACTGCCACTCTAGTGTCACGCCAGGCAGAGAGCATTTCAGAGAATGAGGGTGAAGAAGCAAATGTGATTTTTCAGACTGCAGAGCAGTTAAAAATTTACTTTTTTTTTTTTTGGTAAAACAGTAAGCTTTTACCCCTTTCCACTGACCATCTGTTGTGTGAAGATCTTTTTCAAGCACAGCTAAATGACTGCACTTGTTAAACACTAGGATTTTTCATCCTACAGAACAGTAATACTGCAGAAACTGGTACTGAATTTCCAGCCAGCTATGTGCCTGAAGGCAGTAAAGTACAGATAAGTAAAGTCTAAACCTAAAGACAAGGACAAAATAGGAGAGAACTGGAGGTATCCAAACCATTCCCTAATACAGAAAAGGACAGAAGTCTCCAACCAATACGATTTATAAGCCAGGAGAAAAATAAAAATCAAGTCAGAAATTCAGTGGTTTTTAAAAGGGAATGGATGTTTAATTCACAAGTGAGCTGCTACAGAAAAATAAGAGAAGCTGCACAGTGGGATCTTTACCGGAACATGATCTTGAATTTTAGAAGAAGGAACAACTTCATACCTTTCTACAGCATGATGTACACACATATTACGCTTTTCTATACAGAAACATGCTAAGAGACAACCCTAAAAAAGACTCCTTCAGCCCAAAAGAAAATTAATTTCTGGTATTTTTTGCCTGTCCTGCCTGCTGCTGTTTAAAAAAAGAAAGAGATCAGCACCATACTTACACGGTGAACCAGCTGTGGTCCGTCCTCTTTTTGATCTTTCTTGATTAGCTTTTTCAGAAGCCAAAGAAGCTCTGGTTTGAATATTTCTTTTTACAGGGTTCTGCTGTGATTCTGCAGCCTTCTCCACTCCATGAAAATATTTCATGTGATAATGCAATAACTTGGCTTTGCGGAAGGATTTTGAACAGTCCAAAAACTTGCATCTAAACTTCTGTTCTTGGTCAACAGTTGCAGCTTTTTTTGATGCAAGAAAATCTGTTCTCCTACAAGGTTTTGTTACTGTAAGAACAAAACAGATAAAATTGCCCCGTGCATATGTATTACCAAATGGTTTCCTAAACTTAAACAGCAAAAAGAACTTAAGTAAGCATGCATTCACACATATTAGCTATGAAATGCTAAAAATAAAGTGTTAATGCCTTATTCGCCCTTACGATCAGTAACTTTAAAGGGAAAACTCTACCCTACACTGCTCATAAAAAGACAGTCGCCATGACGCCACTTTTTATCAATGCTACAAAATTTTGCTTCCCTGAGTCCTTACCCAACAGCTGATATCCCTGTATAGCGCTCTTAAAGATATGACTGAATCACAGAGAGATTACATCCCTAAGTCCAAACACTAAAGATTATTTATTCACAACTATTGACACCTGAGGTGCAACAAGAAAACAGTCCTGTTTCTCTGCTTACAGTTACTTTGCTACCTGCTTTCTGGGTGCAGTCCCGCTGCCAAAGCCTGATTACTTCTAAAGACAATAGAAGCAATGTGTCAGAACATTTTTAAGGTAAAATTGAAATTTATTTCAATTTTTTAAGCAGCAATGAAAACCAAAATTGCTTGCATCTATTACAAAATGTTCCCTATGAGCTATACTTCGTTTCTCAAAAAAGCAAGGAAAGTCTAAAGATTCAAATGAAAGAACATTTTAAGGCACTTATTCCACAGAGCACTGCTGTGCAATCCAGGGCTGTACCGATCAAGAATTTCAGAAACTTTTCTTTCGTGCTCTTGCTAAGAAACATACAAAAGAAACATTTTGAACTAAATTAGATTATTGCCACCAGTATCTATACTCAATACAACACATGAGAGGTAAAAATGAGGAAACAGATCTAAACAGATCTAGGCAATTATTGATCACTAATACACACACAGCACCAAAGAATCCCTCTCCAGCTGAAGACAATGGAAAGGAAGTATCATTTCTGAAAAACAGCTTCCAAATACCATTTTTCAATTTGGTCTGCCAATACTAAAGTGTTACTTCCATATTTACAAGTTTTCAACTTTCAAGGTTAGGAAAAATGTGTTTAACTGCAAGACCCAAACCTAGCAATAGTGACTAAAACTGAAGGGACGCAGCACATAAACGAAAATTAAGACACTGTAACTGCAAACAAGGGACAAAAGTACCCAGAAACATTAGGAACAAGAATAAGATTTCTGTAAGTGCAGCAAGGCTTTTAACAGGAGGAACGTTAAAGGCAGTGTCCACACAATCCTAGAGTAAAAACACAGTACAGCTTGCTTCCAAGTTTTTAGCATGCAGTAACAGAAACTGAGTTGCAGACTTAAAGGTGGTCACAGTGCAGAGAAGCATCCTGGACAGCTGTATCTGAGGCACAGCCAGCCTTTAAGTACAGTGTACAAACAAATCTTCAACACAGAGAAAACACAAGTAATTGTACTCTGATGCATAGGGAAAGACTAAGTCATATGCAACACCATACTGGTTAAAAGAAAGAATAGGCAGTGAAATTGGAGAAGGAAATAGTACAAAGAAAGACACTAGTTTTGGGTGCTTCACAGTGGTAATGACCAGGAGGAAGACACTGTGGCATAGCCACAATAAGAACATGCTGACAGGATCATCATTAAGACTGCAGCAAAGCTAGACTCACGCTTGCAGAGCAATGAAGTTTGTCAATACTGAAAGCAAAATATACTGCAGACCATCAAAAACTGCATTCAGGAAGAATAAAAAAGCATTTCAGGGAGGCTCAGTGCAATGGCCTGTTGGTTTAGCGAAAGCAGACACAGAAAGGTTCTCTTGACTGTAAAGGAAAAAAGCCAGCATTTGGGACTACAGATGCTGAGAACTTGTTACTATTCAATAACCAACATAAAGCTGGAAAACAGCAGCAGCAGAAGGGAGTAATGGCATCCAACGATTTAACCAAAAAAAAATACAAAGATGACAAAGGGAAACTATTGCACTATCACAAAACTGTCAGGATGAGGCTCTGCATTCAAGCTCATAGCACTTCCCTCCACTGAGCTGAACAGATTCTGGAGAAGATATAGGGAACGGCTTCTAACTGATCAGCTACAAGTTAGAAAAGGAAAGTATTGCATTAGTTGAAGTTAGAAATAGGGATAACAGGGAAGGAAGCAGTCAAAACTTACTGCAATGCGCAAAAAGAATGTATTCAGAGTAATAAAAATATAGACAATACCATAAAATTTGGAACAACGCTTCAATCATTCCTATCACTACATTTTCCTTCTTTACAAGTAGCACAGTAGAACTCCCTGTCACCCAGGCACAGTAGGAAACTGACAACCAACTCTGCCACCCAGGGGAGCCTCTGGAGAGTCCTTGCTCCTTGCACTCTGAAAATAACATCCTATATCAACACCTAAAGGGGCAGCTACCTTCTTTACACACAGAATTTTTCCTCCCAACATATGGCACTAAAATTGGTTTCTAGAGAAACAGGTTTGGTGTATTGTCTTCAGATTTTTCAGGCACTTGTCTTTACAGAGGAGCTTGGTGGGCATTTTCTGTGAGTACAGAGGAAAGTGAATGGTAAATTGACACCCTGCTATTTCTCCCATGATTATAATCAAAATTCAAACTCCCCATCTGCTTTTCAGTCAGCCATTACAACATTAAGCACAGACACTCATGGTCAAAAAGAACACTACTTCAGTGTTCCAGTCAGCAACCCTATCCATTTCTCACTGAGCTGAATTATCCAAGGGCCAAGCTATGACCATGCTCAGCAGTAAGTTCACTGTAAAATGCAGAGTGTGAAGCCTCTGAGTCCACCAGAGGTGTTTTTACCCCATCACCAATTGTCTCTTTGACATGACTCCTGCTGGGACAGGAATATTTGGCCGCAGCATGGTACCTTGACTGAAGGTCTGCCATTCTATGGCATTTCCTGCAACACCCTGGTAAACAATCCAAGAAGCCAGCACTGCACAGAACTCTTCCCATTTTCCCCCACTTAAAGCTGGCGTTACTGCAGTTTCGACCCATTAGACCTTCACATACAATTGCTTGCTAAAATGAAGAGACCTTCATGCTCAATTTCCTGGTCTCCAAAGAAATATTAAGTGAAGATCAAATTACTTCTTCATTTGCTGTTAAATTAAACACATTGAAACTCTCTGAAACTCATGTTCTCTGGTGCACTATCTTCATGATAGGTCATGGAAACAAACATGCTTGAGCTGGCAGTTTTTACACTGTGCTTTGGACCACCTCACACCACTGGTCAATGCCATCACTAATTACTTATTTAATTCAACTTAGTCTTGTGTTGTTTTTCCTGAGCTCACCAAGTGTTTCACCATTTCAGCTCTCAAACTACATTTCTTCCTTTATTTTCAAAACCCTCTCTCTTTCAATATCTCAGTTGCGAAACAAAAACCATCCTGCTTAATTGCTCTTCTCAAGCTAATTTAGGTAAGGACAGCATCCAAGAATTTCCAATCCATCCAGGATCCACAGAAGGAGATGTCTGGTGTAAGAAATACATAAGAGCATCAACAATCGCTGATCATTACATATTTATAAATTTGTGGGGGTTTGAGCTGTAACTTTATTTGGCATTGCAAGAACTCCCCAAGACAGTATTTCCTATGGCACTCCACTCACCGGTTTCCCCCTGTGCTGGAAATAAATTGGCACCAATAAAAGCACCTGAACTGGGCAGTCAAGTGCACTCACACCTCAATGTACCTTTGGAGGGGCCAGGTGGGGAGGATGTAAAGGATTTACCTGCAGTTTGATGTGTAACTGAAACACTGTGACCAGACTCTGGTGCCTCACCGTAGGGAGCTTGAAGTGAGCAAGGCAGGATGGACTTATTTACCTACCATATATTGTTAGGCTCAAAAATACAACTTTCTCTACCTTGAAAGGATTAAATCCTACTGAAGTGAGCTGCAGGAGAAATAGCAGCTCTGTCAAAACGATGAAAAGGTCTTACGCTTCTCCTTAACTGAAACTCAAAGCTAACAAGAAAATCAGAAAAGCAGGTGCAAGTATAAGACAAATAGAACCCCTAATGCATGTCTATGAAAATAAATAAGTAATTTTAAGAGTGCCAGCAAACACAACTACAAACACAACAGCAGATCTGTGCAAAGCAAAGGCAGCTCACCTTTAAAGTAAAAGGAATTTTTAGGAGTAAACTCACATGAATAGCTATGGAATGCTTCTAAGTCTATTTTTGGATATATGCAGAGCTTTAAATGACTGCAACAGACTGTCACTTTTTTTTTGAAAGACAGCTTGATTTAGCTAAATTCTGATCACCACTTCTGGTACCTTGTCATTAGAGGTGCCGTAATCCAGCAGAACAGGATTTTAATGTTTCAGCACATGTAATTATTCAGAATTTTGTTGAAACATTTTAAAAAGGAACTTCAGTTTTGACAAGCAATGCTATATTTCCCTTTCAGAACATGTTACATTTTAAAACATCTCAGTCATAGGAAGACTCCAGACTGTTTGCTATTGTAACTATGTACAACCACCATGAATCTTTGATCATCTACCAACCAGTGACTAGAAAAACACCCTTTAAAAGGAGTGCTCATGTCCTTAAAAATTCCTGATATTCAAATGCTATAAAAAATCATGTTCTTCCTACACATGCAAGGTAAAATTTGCACTACCAGAATGCATTACTCAACAATGCCAAAATGACACTAACGTATCACACTGAGAAAAATAAAGGTTTAACAGTATTTTCTTACAGGAAGAGAATTAATTCCCATTAAGTGACTAGAATTAAAGTCTACAGACAAACACTAATTGTAATACTTGGTTATAATATTGCCTTTATTCTACATATGAAAAGTTGCCAGTGACTAACTTCCATGCTGTACTTTGTGGGAATCTTACATGCAACAGACACCCTCTTCTCCCACACACACCACCTACTCTCCAACAACTTAATTTGCCTCTTCCCAAGCCCCGAATCTCTTTAAAACACTTGGCAGACTGAGAACATAATGAACATAACTGTCTGACACAGTTATTCTATCTGGAGCACATCTGTTCCCTTGATAATCTTCCATAAATTAGTTAATTCAGCTCACAGTCTCCAACACCACCTATTTTTAGGACAGCATGCCTGGGCTCTGCAATGTATCTACACCTCCACAAAAGCAGAAGCCACATGTGATTTTCAGAGGCATTTTCAGGTCCCACCTAGAGGCACCTGTCACTGCCATGCTGCTACACACATGCACAACTACCAGGTAAAAGACCAAGGCCTGTTTTTACCCCATGAGGCAGCTCATCAGCACTGGGGTGTACTGCTACAATCTCACAACCGAGACACAGCATGGAGAGGAAAACACAGACCCACTTTTAACTACAAAGGACTTATCTAGACAGAATCTATGAATTTTAAAACCTTTGTCTAAAACTGCTCATTAATAACTTTTAAAATGTTGGTTAAGTATGGTAATGTAGATGTTTCGTATTTGGATTTCAGGTGACAGTATTTATTCAAAGACCCTGAACAGCTTTTATCCCCAAACCTTAAGAGTGCTCTACAATAAAAAAACCTGCTTGCCACATCTGGATGTCCACTGAGGTGCATGTCTGATTTCTAATGTTAACTGAAACAACTTTCAATTAAATAAAATCCACGCTAAGAAGCGTGGATTTTTATGTTCCACCAGTGCTGTACTTCAGGTCAGAATTCAATGTGAGTGAATATTTCCGAATTAGCTCTAATCTAGCTTGCTCAAATCCTGACAGAAGAGCCAGGAACAAGAGTGCACAAACTCTATCAGAGTCTTTGGGTAGGTGTTAGCCACGCCCTGTTCCCACAACTTTGCTGCTTGTATCTAATGAAGCAAGCTCATCCCACACATTCCATTGGCGTATGACACCACACACACAAATATTACACATTCAGTTGGAATTCCCTCGAGTTTAAACTCAAATTACAAATGCTCAGCAATAGCTGAAGGAGATCAACATCAAAAGAGCTTGAATTTCTAAATAGTAGACCATTTACACATCCAACCTGATGAAAGGAAAGACATCACTTTCTGCACTGAGGGTACCCAGTAGTGGAAAGGGAGAGAACATGTCACTTGAACAGTTACACCAGAGCAAGTGAAAGAAAGCATGTGCAAACAAGAGAGAAATTTAAAATAGCCAACAAACAACACACACAGATTACTCTAGCAATGCTGAGCAACTGTAAATCTCTCCAAATGCTCTGTTACACTTAAACTTGTTTGATAGAGCGTAAACTAGGGAATATATACTTCAAGTTTCCCCAGTTAGCAGTAGATCCAAAGATTTGTTATGAGAAATAATCACAGGACAGCACCATGTTTTTGACAGTACGCTATCTGCATAGGATATTTTAATTTGAAAAGGTAAGGTAAGAACATTCCCCAGGTAGAAGAAAATAAAGAGTATACTAAGACAGAAACTGAAATGTTTGAACTATTTCATAAATTTGCACTAAAGCCTCTAAGTCCAAATACAAGGACATAAAAATGCACAATCAGGATTCCCAAACAGCAGTAACAGTAATATTACCTACCACATACTTGCAGCACATTAAGGAGAAAAGAACCTGACCTTTTACAGTGTTAAATTCAATTTAATCCAGAATTCCAAACACTAAAAACAAGTATTTGTCAACTTCATCACTCATGCTGAAAAATATTACACCCAGTCATTAAAATTATGACTTCCACTTTTAAAATCACTGTCCAACTTGAAAGCGCAAGATTAAAATCTATTTCACAAGGAACAAAAATACGCAATTTTTACCAAGGTTAACATTCCAAGAATGCACAATTTTAGCACTTATAGACGTACACAACATTTGCTGTTAGTTGCCTTAAGAAATGCATCAACATTAAATATGAAAAACCTGAACCTGTAGCAGCAGAAGGTTCTTGAGTTCTGACAGGAACAGAGGAAGACTCAGTGTCCTCAGCTTTTCCTTCCTGCAAACTGGCGTCTGTACTGAGTGCTGTGCTATGCGATGTATTTCCAAGGGATCCTTGTTCACCAAAACTTTGGTCAGATTCAAGAGGAATTTCTAACTGGACTAGAGTGAGAAAAAAAATTCCACTGAGTAAAATGCATACAAAAGCATACTGAAAAACACTGGGCAGGGAGGGGGAAGCTTCATCACATTTTAATAGAGAAAAATACCCATCCCTGCTCTTGACTGCTCGCTCTTGGTCACACAAAATTTTTGCAACGCAGCTAACTTGTAGCACCCCTCTAAACTTACAGCCGCTTAGAAACACACAAGCTAATTAACTCTTTATAGCACAGAGCAGGACAGATCTCCTTAAACCACCAGAAGAGCTCCCTCAAAATGGAAAGGCAATGAAGGACAAGGCGGAGAAGCAAGTGATACCTCCACCCAGTTTAAGCATAAAAGCATTCCATTTGATGCTTTTAGTGCTCAACAGCAGGACTAAACTATAAGAACTCTGAGTTCAGCACTTGGGCTGTTACTTCTACAATCTGAAACTGTTACAACTTTGAAATGGCCTTATTTTCATAATCAGAACCTGCATTCTCTACAAAAGAAAACCAACCAACCAAAAAACCCCAAACAAAATTATTTCCTTGGATATTCTTACAGCCTATGGAGCTCTCCTTTGCTGGAAAATCTCCCACCACCCAAGGGAAATGCTAAGGTTACTGATCAAAAGCCAAAAGCAATCGGCAGCAGAGCATGAGAAACTTTCCATGGGTTTTCCCTGCACTGCTGATGCTATCAAGTTTTAATGGCAGATATGGAGCCTGCAGGTTAAGCAACCGAAAATTTAGAGCTTGCGACAACTACATGACCGCCTCACCACAAAAATCCAGAGCACACTGCAAAGGCACTTACCCTTCTCAGGTTCACTTTGGTTAGATACTGCATCTTTCCAGGTTTGAATTTCCGTGGAAGTTGTGACAAGATCGGAATTTAAAATCTCATGGCTAATACCGGATGAGAGTCTTGAAGATCGCCTCCTGATCTGGTCTCTCTCAGCATTATCTGAAGAGTTCTTAAATTTTTCCTGAGCTGGAACAGTTGTATTTAATGCTACCATGCAGTTACAGGAGTACAAACACATCACAAGCAAATTTTCAAGTTCTTCCCCCCCTGTGACTCCCTTCAAAGTGTGTTTTTTAAGGACTTAGGCTAACAGCAAAAGCTACAAAGCCTGGATAAGTAGGCATCAGTAAAAGCTACAATGATAAGTTACAAATAAGCATAAAAATACAGCAAAAGTTCTCAACGTTTTTCTTCTAGTAACAGATTTGAAGCATGAATATAGATCGTACCTTACTACTTTCTTACTGAGAAAAAATATTTCATTGAGTAAAATGCACACAGGAGCATACTGCAGAGCAGTGGGGGTGTGTTTATCACAATACAGTGGAGCTGGTCTAAACAAGCTGTTCCACAGACATAAGTTAATATCAGGAGTTAGATGAGACAATTCAGACACACGAACAGCCGTGACTGAGCTGAGCTGGATATCCCACACACACTGAAGTTTATGACTTAATATTAAGGGAAGAGCTTTTTTTACATCTGCATCTCCTTGTTCATGACACTACTACAGAGAATAAAATTGTCTTTCCTCATCAACACACAAGTTCTGCCTCCACACACAGCACACAAAGACAAAGTAGAAGCTATTCGACTTCAGTGGCATGAATATTTACGTAGTATTAAAGTGCCCTTGAGTTAATCCTCTGTCTATTAACTGAAGAGTTTCTACCTTTTATAGCCTTATATATATTGAAGGCAATATAATCATTGCCACCCCTACATTTTTGAACTTCTGCATTAACTTACAACTTATGACTCCTTTATCCAAAACCAACTTCCAAGATTTAGAGGGGAATTCCAGCATGATGATGCAGCATATGAATGGCAAATTTAAGAAAAGCAGGTGCTGTATTTCAGTCAATGCATCAATCACAGTTCAAGATTAATACCACAACTGTTTTATCGCTCCCCCACCCATTAAGCTTGAAGAACTTTTATATTTATACACACACATAGTGTGAGAGCTGAATTCCAAAAAACTCACACAAGTTTTTTTCAATTCTGGGACGCTTCAATGGAACATCACCTCCTTTAGGTATTTTCCGACGTCTTAACTCCAAAGTTATGGGCTGCAGTGTCTGAGAACCTGGCTCTTCAGATTTAGAGAACAGAAGAAAAATTGATTGAACACAAAGCTGTGAAACACTTTAACACAAATTCCCAAACCTCACAATCTACTGGACTTGCATAAATAGAGCTTCATCTGGCCTTGTAAAACCAACAAAGCAGTATTCAAACCTACTACAGGTATGCTTTATATTACATGAGTTACTTGCCTAAATCTAATCTCTAACCAAACCACCAAGGCTCCAAACTTCAGTATGTTCTTGGCTGTCCTGAACAAAGATGAACTTAAAATTTTTTAAGAGTTTCTAGAGATTTAGGCTGTGAAAGAGCAAGAAACTTCTTATTCCTGTAGCTAAGTTTAAAAGTGTTCTGGTACATGCCTAAACATTTAAACTTGGCTACATACCCGTGGGAGGTGTTATTGGTGGTCTGCCACGTTTTCGCTTTGTTTCTTTTGCATTTTCCTGTGGACTCTTTACCTGGTCATTCTCAGGCTTCTTCTCAATTTGTGTATCTACTGAATATTCCATATCATTCTCTGATATATTCTCTTTATCTTCTTTTCCATTCTTAGGTATATTCTTTTCTGAGATCTTGCCTTTCTCCGAGAAGACTATAAATTTCCCCTCTTTATCGGGTTGTTTAACTCGTTTCTCAGTCTTTAATGTCTTCTCATCTTCGTCTTTCTTTGCATTACCTGTTGCTTTCCTCTGCTCTTTAAATTTCTCCTGGTTTTCAGGAGATGACGCAATTTCATTACCTCTTTCCTTAGGCTTAGCATCACCCACAATATTCTAGAATAAAGAGAATGACAGGAAAATCAACTCATTGTAATCTAAAAGCCAACTCTCCCCTTTGTATTTAGCAGCCATGTATCTTTGTCCAATTTTACAAGTGATAAAAGTACATGGTCTATTGCAACCTACAGATTAAAACTTAGAGGCACCCGAACTGGTGAAGGACCTGTGGCAATGTGAACAGGACAGGGCAAGAAATTCATTCTTCGTAATTCAATGACAGAAGAGATTTTGCTGTTCCCAGATGTAGGCTGGTCCCTACTAGCTTGCGCAGTACTACATAAAACCTACTTAGGACACAGCAGAAAGAATGGGAGTCAGGAGCACAGAAAATGGCTAACAGCTCAATCACTTGGATGTACAAACTCTCTTCCTTTCATAGAAGAGACATGCAGTTTGCTTGCATTAATCATTGCTGCTGATATTGCTAGGCAGTTATGTAAAGCAACTTCAATCAGCAGTCAACAGGAAACATCTGATGTTAGAATTTACACATTCAAATTTAAAAACAGAACTTAAAAATGTTTTCTGTAATTTGTGTTCAGCATGAAAGGACATGAAAATCTTCAACAGTCTCTGGCCAGCACGCTACTCAGGCAATGCAACTGCCAGCCCATTTCCCCATACTTCTTATTGGGTAATACCAGGCTAGGAAGAACACCCTGTGATCAAGCTTTGTATTACACCACTGGAAAGGGGCAGGGAGGATGATATATGCTGATTATGTTTTTTCCCCTTCCAGTGATCCTGCTACAGGCTGACCCAGATGAACAGAAACCATCGACTTTTGCACATGGATTAATAATTTATATTTGGTCATGTGTCAACACTGCCTTTAGTTCAACTAACTTCCCTCTTACTGTTGCCTAACTGAAGCATTAAAGAGCAACCATTCTCCTTCCTAGGCACAATTCTACAGGGCACAAGAATCTTCAACTTTGACCCTGGATCAGAGGACAGGAAAGGCTAAATACCTCAACACTTTCTCGGGGAAGAAAGTGGAACAGGTGATTTGAGCTGTACGAAATGCTGAGAATCCACTTAAGACTCACTATTTCCTTGTACCGCACTACATCTTGCCTCTTCCCATCCCAAAATTCCAGCCTATATGTGGCTTACATGAACTGATACCTTTTGATCTATTTTCATACCACAGCCTTAAGAAATAATATTGCTGCACTAAAATGGTGAACATACAATCTACTGTACCCTCTATGATATTATTTCAACCATATTTGGTACAGATGTGATTTTAAAAGAAGTCACTGTGTAAAAGCCTGAAAACAAACTGCAGTATATTTCATGAAAACTGACAGGTAAATGGGAAGGAAGTCTTTCACATGTCTGAGTGCTGCTTTTACCAGGCATCCAGTAAATTTGTATTCTGCAAATTCCTTATGGGAAATGTTTCAGTGGCAACTCAAACATCAGGGGAAAAAAAACAATAAATCAACCAACCCCAAAACAAAACAAAACAAAACCAAACAACAAACAAAAAACCAAAAACCTACTATCTCAAAAAACAACCCTCAGGAAACTATGTTTCAACATTTGTGATGCTCACAAAACCATCTGATTTGAATCAAGTATGTGCTACTGGAACACTCTAAACCATCTTAGTTGCAATATTCTCAAGAAACTGAATCATGAATACATTATGTCTGAATTACCTTTTGGTGTTACTGAACTCTTAGAAGTTGTGTGTCCTTGCAAAGGCACATTCACACTGTTACAGGTTACCATCATTGTTCAACATAACCAGTTACACCCTCTACACAAGGACAGAGTAATACTGTAATTAAAGAAATTATGACCTGCTTTTGTTGCTCCCTTCAGGAATTGTGCGGTTTGGAGCCCTTTTTTTTCCTCAACAACTATAATATGAGCCATGTGCACCTTCATGACTCCACTCTCTCCTCCTGAAGAACAGGAAAAAGAAAGACACTTCCCCTCCACTTCCAACATGTTGCTACACTACTGCTGTGCCTATTTTTTTTCTGAATCTTGAGCACTCCAGTGACTCGAGTTTTTCAAAAAAAAACTTTATTTCTTGTATAAATAGAGCTCACTAGGAAATTCTCACTTTATATTTTTTTATGCTACAGGACAGAAAACATGTTCTGGCATAACTTAGGAGATTCTCTTGGGCTAAGAGAAATCTTCTTGGACAAAGAATAAAAGGAAAAAAACAAAAAGAAACAAACCAAAAAATCCTTTCATATCTTTTCAAAACCCTTCCAAAGATATGCAGAAACATGAAATTTCCTAAATGAAACAAAATATTTTTGCTTTCTTACACAGAATATTTCTTCAGATTGTTCAACTCCATTTATTTAACACTAAATATTATAAAAACACTTCTCATGGAAATGAAAACTCTGCAGTAGTTCACTTGTGAGTATTAGTCAATTTTCCACCACACATAATAACCATTTAAATGCTATTAAGGACACTTTATGGTAAATGTGAAATAGTGCTCCCTCCCAGCCTGGCAGATACAGGAATCTGGAGGACTGGCATATCTCTTCACAACAGTGACAAATCTAAATTGTACCACTGACATTCATTACTGGAATCTGCGTTTAAAACTTGTGCTGGGGGAACAGATTCAATTTCCTTGCTCAAATTTGAAGTTTCATAAAATTAATGGCAGAGAGCACGACAAAAAACCGCACAGGCTTAGTTACCAGGAATGTGTGGCAAGAGATCAAACTTAAAATGCTGCCTGTAATGAAAATTATTCTGAAGCAGGTATTTAAGAAGTTTTAACCACGTTACTCAACACCAGAACTTGGTCAGCCTTTCCTACATGCCTGTACAGGAAAATCAAAGTAGAGAACAGCACTTCTTCCTTCTCATGATCAGCAGAACAGGTTTGTTGGTTTTTTTTTTTAATGTATTGGCTCACTACTACTTTCTATGATGAGCTGAGGGTTGAAACCACTTCACTGAGCAGGTGAAGGGTTAGTAAAACAGCACACAAGGAAACCAAACCACACAAGGAAAAAAAAGAATAATTGAAAAAGCTGATCTTCTCAAAGTTGTGAGGTGAAAGTTTAATAGCCATGTTCTCTAAAATTCTCATGAATATTAAGCAGTTACTTTGTGAAAGAAAAGTTTCTGTCCACTCCACAGTTGCCACTCCTTCATTTTCAAGACATATATAAAATAATCTCAGAGAGGTCAAACAATCACAGCATGATTCAAAATCTTACTGCTAGCTTTAGTATGTACATTCTGAATTTTCCAGCAACTTTTAGAAATCTGTTTTACTTATATACCTATGACTTCTTTAGTTCAAGAGGTGCACTTAAAGAACCTGAGAGTTTTGCAAATCATACCACAAAGATTCACATTTCATTTTAAAGGATTCCCCTTAATGAAGGGGAAACAAAGTCCTCTTTTCATTTTAAGTGACTTCATTTCAGACATACTGTATTTTAGCAGAAAAGGTTTTTCATTAAATTCATGTTTTATAGTTCACCAAGTCTAGCCACCTGAACTGCTAATTTAAGAATATACTAGCTGTACAAACACCATTCTTACCTGATCTTTGGAAAAAGCTTTGACATGAATGTTTTTGACTGTCTGAACTACACCATCATAGAATTTCACAGTGTATGTACCTAAAATATGAAAACAAAGCATAAGAGTTCAATGATCAGAAGTTACTTAACACAGCATCACCTAACAGCTCCAATACTCCAGCTACACAACTAGCTCTAGAAAAAAGCTGCCTCACCTGTGCTGTTAGAACCCCTCAAAACAGAACTCATATCACAGGCCAGGGAGACACAGCAAAGTTATCCAAAATAGTTCTGGTCAAAATAAAGGTGCATGTCTCATCTTAGCTCCTCAGATGCACCTTACTCACAGAACCCCAAAATATTTTTGGCAGAATATTTCAATATATAATTACACAGCCCTTTCCTCCTTTATCTTACAACACAGATAATCTAAAGCAAGATCAGCATTAGAACAAATCCTTCACAGTTCCCCCTCCCTTTCTGATTTTTAAGGGGGTTTTGCAGCTCTGACAATAGATTTTATTGCAGTTTACAAGCAATAACAACAAACTGAAGAAACAACTTCTCCCACATATATGCTTAAAGTAATTACTGAGTGGATATCCCAGCAGAAAGTTTTTATCTCATGAACAAGCCAAGAGGTTAAAGAAGTTGATAACTTCTTAAGTTGATAACTAAGCCACTAAGTAAGATAACAGACTAAAACACGTAATTGAAAATGCAGTTTTTCACAGCTGTTTTCCATCTGCTATAGCATCTCTCCACCTAAACAACGAGGTTCCAGCACAATTAGAAACACATGACTATTAAGCATGACAAAACCAGGAGTCCTTACCATCTTTGTTAACTGAAGTAACTTTGGCTGGATAGAAGCGACAGTCAGACCAGCATGCCAATACCTGATCATTGATATGAAATCCCTACAAAACAGTAGATAAAAGTGTCTTCATCTGAGAATTACTGAAATATATAACTTTACTAAAACATTTCAATTACCTCTACCAATGCTTAGAGGAAATCATAGAATTTACACAGCAGGTAACAGCAACAGTGAACTGTTTTCAAGGTCATAATTCGTACAAATGCACATTAAACTGTTACACACACAAATGTCCTCTACTTTCTACTTACCGCACAACCTTCTTCCTCATGCAATCCTTCTTTTCTTAACTGTATTTTCTCTAAGGGACGCAAATAAGGACTGTCCCAACAAAACCATTCATCGTATCTATGGTTCCAGCGCTTGAAATGGATAAGTACTTTCCCCTCTTCATAATCAATTTCTTCAATGTGCGCTGGATACCTGGTCACAGGTAGATTAAAATATTTTAATTAAGAATAAGGTAAGCTGTCTCAGACACTTGATACAAATAAACCTTGGTTTAGCTCCTCCAATCTTATTAATTTGATGTACCACTTGTATAAGCAATAAAGATGCTACACAAAGCCAGAGCAAAGCACGCAAGAAAACACAAAACTGAACTGCAAATGCAAACACTGGCTGCAGCAAAAGGAGACAACTAAGGAGTTCTTACTCTGAAGTGGGAAAAGAAATTTAACCACAGATTCAGAAATCAGAAAGACCTTCCCTACATCTGGAAACGTCACATTTTACAAAATCAATAGCTTCAGTTCACTCTTATCGAGAGTAACACCTGGGGGTTAATACACTCACTTCTCTGAGATATCCATCCCCAGGCACCATGAACCAGTTGCCCAATGTAACAGCAAAAAACCAGCAGACGCACTACATGTAATTTAAGTTTTAGATTCTCAAAGTTAAATTTCATCTGCAAAATCCTGGGATTTTTAAATGCAAATTTCTTATTACATTACAAGTAGAGGAATCTGAGATGAGTCAAATTCAAATTCAGGAAGACCTTGTAAATTCTGTATTTCTTTAAATTGCATTGGTAATTTGCAAGTGTTTCAGAATCACATCTATTTCACTATCCCAACTGAAGGTAACATTCTGCATACAATGCTTTCCCTTCCAGAATAGTAACATCAAGAGAAAAATTCCATTTGTCAGTGTACTTGTTCTCAGTAGTCTGGAAAAAAAGGCAAGGCCTCTGTGAATTCTTGAACAAAGAATTGAAGGCAAAACTCAAATCCACAAGTATTTTTTATCTGGTAAGCCACACCTGAAGGACAGAACAAGTGGTAGAAAGAAGTGACATCTTGAAAGGATCAAGCCTGATGCTAACAGTAACGCCCAGACATGTAAGAATTAAGACTCAAATGCAACCCAGGCTACCATTCTACAACCCTACACAAAAGGAAAGCAAATCTACCTACAACTGAAATCCTCCAGCAGATTTAAGACATATCCAGTCATGACTTTACAAAGAGCTACAAACAGGCCATGCTAGAGACTCACACTGCAACTACAGACTAAGGCCTTGCTTAATACTCACTGCCACACATGTCAAGCTATGCCGTTAGTTCATCCCAATGCATTACCAAAATGCATGCAGCAAAGGCTGTGGAGAAGAGGAACTTCAATGGCAAATACTTATGGCTGGGATATCTCTAACTGGTTACCAACCAGCTAGATACTTCATATTTAGGTATCTCAACTACTGTCCTCCACAAAAAAATCATGAGGGAGCAATAGTCACAGTCACAACCTAGTTCTACTAACAGATTATTTTTGGATATCGCTAAGTGCAGGTAATGACAAAAATCAGCATCCCATTCCCTACAATCTGAGTGCAGCAAAACCAGGAAATCTCAGATTGTCTCAACAAGAGAGCCAGAAGGGTGGTCTTGCCATTGGGACTGCAGTATGCCGAGGACTTGCCTAGATTTTCAGTGATGACGAGGGAAGCTGATAAGAAGGACAGAGTGCTGACTCAGTATCAAGCTAATAATCCTGTCCAAGCAGATAACCACCTCGGGGAAGCACAATCCACTTCCTACCACTGAGATGAGACAAGCCCAAGTTACAAGAGCCAGCTAACTCAATGACACAAGACTGCTCCCTGCTTCATATCCAGCAAAAGGAGGAACTTGCTCCACCAGAACTGTCATCCAGAATCATACACCAGTGCCATCTGCACCTATCCCACTTCACGAATGAGAGTTAAGAACATCAAGAAAAGCATATCTGACAATGAGAACAAATTTCAGTCTACCTCAGCGTGGTTGAGCTAAAGCTGCAAAGCCTCAACATCTTTTCTTTCTGAAGCAACAAACATCAGTAAACATACACTCAGTGCTCTTGACTGGAGCAGTCAACCTATCAGAAGCTGGGCTAGACCTATCCATGAACTCTAACAGCCCACTCTCCTCAACACCACCTTCCTTTCAGATGAGGGCACTGGCAGCTACAAAACAAAGCAGAAAGGTTCACAGGTTCTCAACAGCCGTGAGCACCACATACTGAAAGGCCAAGCTTCCTTCTTCCCATACCTTTTGTAGAACTGAGCAAGCACCCCACACGAGGAGGTGCAAGTGCTCACAGGCCTATACAGAAGAGTAACAGAGTAATCCATACACTTCCTCCGAATAGCCTGCAAACATACCTAGGGGTAGAGGTAACTTAAAAGGAATTCAGACTTGTTTATTAAAAAAACATACTATGAGAGGATACGCAAAGTGAAAAGCCAACAGCTGAAACCTGGCTAAGACCTCAGAGTACAACTGAGATATGTCCAGGGTGGCCCAACACATCCTCCTCCAAACCACACAGGGAAGTATTCAGCTGACTCAATGGGTATTCCAGACAGCTGACTGACCCTGTGTAAGAAAACCCCCAATAATACTGATTTAAATATTTATCTGAAACACTCTGAAATTGGAGACAACATCTTGCAACACACAGGGAGAGCAAAACAAGTAGTTTTCCAGCTCAATTTGAAAGCAATGATAAGCTCGTATGTTTCAAGGACTTATGAACTGGCTAAACAGTAAAGGAAAATCTCTTAAGATGCCCAAACTGCTGGCATTGGTTTTCTAAGAACCTAAGTGACAACCAAAAGCTCAAAGAACTGAATAACTATGGTTAGCAATGAATGGCAACTTCAGACTACAGCTGTCAAAGCACAGCAAACTACAAAAATAGGTTTATGGCAGACAAATGTAAAACTATCCTCTTCTGTGAAGAGGAAAATATCTGGAAATTCCCTGGACTAGTTTGTTTCCCTTCTCTTTTCCTACAGACCAAAACAAACCAGAATACTGAGAACTGCTATAAATCCCCACTCCCTTGGAACTAGGAAGGGACAAGCTTAGTGCAATCAAAGCAATGCAGAGAGGAAAGGAAGCATCCTGGAGAGCCATCACTGTGAAGGACAACAGCTATACTGATTCATCTTTTCAGTACTTAGATCAATTCCTGACAACATGAACAACTGAATTTGTAAGACTGACAATCTGAATCTTAAGAGGGTAGCACCATACTCTCGGTATTACTCAAGAGATCTAACCAGAATCAAAAGCCTCTTCACATCCATTTTACTCAGACAATAGACAGAAAACGTGTGAGGTGGCATTACAACAAAGTAACAAAAGGTAACATCATTTGCCTATTGCAGGCATCCAGTACAGTCATCCTCTTTTCAGTAAGAAGAGGACCTGCTAGCCACCAGTCAATCAGTTTAAATGATCCAATGCAAAAGGTTTCAGAAAGTCAATTCATCTGGGACAGTGTGCCCAAGTCCATAGATACAGCAACCCTTCTGTGATATGTGCACTCAGGGCTGCCCTATTGGAGCAGTCCTCCTCTCTCATCCTCTGAACTCCAACACTATTTACCAAGAGACCTTTCAGCATCCACAGAGGCTCTCTCCCTATAACAACCCGAGGCCAAAAATATCTTTCATGACAGTTTTGACTCATCAACCCAAGCCCTAAGAACATCAGCCAAGGGCCAAAAGTACTGAGAGTACTCCCTGGAGTTCAAGTATAGGACAGACAACTGCACCAAGAATTGCAGTGCACTGCCAATAGACTATGATTCCAAATGCAACGAAGCAACCTCTGGGACGAGCAGTAAAGCTGCAAAATTCACTTTGCACTTTGCCAAGGAGCAGGCTCCACAATGACTACTCTTGCTGGCATAGAATGCTTTTGCTTCACTGGAGTTGACAACACATCCGAACACCCCAGAAGTCCTTAACTAGCAATTTGGGGGACAAGCCATTGACATGAAAGAGAGGTATATGGCACTCTGACATGAAATACTTTCCAAAGCATCACTGCCAATGGACTGGCAAGAGTGGC
The DNA here is from genome assembly GCA_018697195.1 of Certhia americana. Taxonomy (NCBI): domain Eukaryota; kingdom Metazoa; phylum Chordata; class Aves; order Passeriformes; family Certhiidae; genus Certhia; species Certhia americana. The sequence goes on from CM031874.1 coordinate 14,253,492, forward strand.
CCATGAATTGGCTGATGTATTTGGTACTGAGAACAGTAATCAAAGCCAGCACCTTAATCAAAGACTTGTGACTATGTTTTAGCATCAACACAGCAACAAAAGTTGCTGTCCCCACATAAGGGAAGTTTGGACCTCCAAAGGTCTAGCACTGGGAAAAAGCAAGTGTCAGCAAACAGAAAATCCTGTGCCCCCACAGGAGCGCACTGTAACCACACCATGGAGTGGTCCTGGTCGCACAGAGGCAGATGAAAGCAGCAGAGAAAAAAAAAAAAATCAGCCTGCTGTCCTCTAAAAATTCACACCCAATGAGTTGTGTCAGCACTCATAGTTTTGCTAAGCCCCCAGCTCTTAAAAAATTTGATATAGAAATACTGAAAATACAAATGCACACAATTCAGGATTCAAAGCTTAACAAGTAAACAAAAGATTTCAGGACTGTAGAGTTCATAAACAAGTTTTGAGACCAGAGTTGCAAAGCACTGTGCGTAGGTCAGGTCATTTAAGATCAAGTACTTCCAAAAACCAAAGAACATGGAACAAATAACATATCCAAAATTCAAATTTAAGCCAAGGGATATGCAGAAAGTAGAGTAGGTAGTTGAATTCTGCCCCCCCCCCAAATTTTCCCATGCAAGAGTTATGTACACTCAGACACTGACATTGAGCAAACATGTCAGAAGGATAACAGACATGGACACAAGTCATTAGCCTTACTCAAACACCAGCTACACCAAACTGCATCTTTAAAATGCCTACATTACAGACAGACTAAGAGATCTTGTTTTTGTAAGCCTGACTAATTTTTTTCCTTTACTAACGGAACTCAAGAATATCAAAAATACAGGCAGGTTCAGATCAGTGCTTACCTACACAACTGTTGGTTACACAGGTAAGCCACATTAACGTGTGAATAGGATTTAATGTTCATAACTTACATTCTTCATGGAAAGAGCTACGTTTTCTCATTTTCACAATTCAAATGCCCTTGTACCTGGAGAGAACATGCTCTGCATGCAAATAAGATGTTTTGAATAAATCCCTTGTGTCTAAGGCAGTGCACTGACCTCCTGAGATGTCCAAATGGTTTTCAATACTGACTTTGGACACTTCACCTGTTGGCAGGTTCCAGAGTTTTAAGTACAATCATATCTAACCCACATAGACTTTTTATAAAAGTCAACTACAACTGATTCCTGGAAAGATAAGTCATGTGCAGGAGCTAGCAAAAACAAATTAATTCCTGTATTTAAGAAGTCTTTGGCAATTTTAATTTTATCTCTCATTCTCTGAGAATAATGTTAAGTTCTGAGTTGACTACCTGAAACATACAGAGTTAGATAGTTCAAAGTTAACCAAGTAATTTGTAGGCTCTTTCATCTTCCTAATGCAGTGATAAGTGAAGAAAAATATTCTTCCTCACAGCTGAGGGCAAGACAGGCACCAGACTTGTTAGCATGGAACATGTTTCCCCACAGCCTCTTTTAATTCTAAAGCTGACCACCCTCATATGAGCACAGGCCTCAATTCAATCAGATTTTAGAGGCTATGCATTCACAACAGCACCAGGAAAGGAAGCAGCAAAGACATTCTATACTGCAAAGGATTTATTCTTCCATAATATCTGCTCTGCAATATTAAGTACTGCACAGAACTTAAAGGGTGAATTCAAGAGAATGAGAGCCTGAACTACATTTAGGAGCAAAACCTACTCCCAGACACAACACCAGTACACTTCTGGAGGGCCAGCACAACGTATCAGTAACTATCGCCCATCTCAATCACTGGTATATAAACTTTAATAAATTAACTACTTTCCTACAAACCAATGACTATGACTCTAAATACTGTACCAATACAAAATGTTTAAGATTATTAAAGACTTAAAATTAATATAACATGAATGGTTTTAAAAATATACCAGTTTTTTAATCTGTCACGGGCTTCCAACTGGGCTCCCACCTCAAAGTTGATCCCTCTTCTATTCGGAGGATGTTTTGTCATTTTGTAATATCAACACTGCTGATTTTATTCCCCTGAAAAATGCAATTAAATATTAATCACTAATCAAGACATACACAAAACAAGCTTATGCACTATAATTCCCAGAAGCTAGATGTTAAGGGACCACTGTAATTTTTGTTTGCAGAAAGTAAGGGGGCAATTATCTTTTAAACACGGGTTCCCAAGTGAAAGTGTGCAAAAGATTCCAAAAATATTTTCAAAATGGCAGCTACTGGAGCACGAAAGAGTAAAACTCAGCCTCTGTCCATTGGTCCTAGTTCCAGGTCAATTAAGAACCATGCAACCCAATGTTTATTCACAAATGGGACGGAAGTTTCATAATATTTTCCCCCCCCTCCCAATTTTGATGAAAACAAGGAATCTAGAAAACAGGAAGTGGGCAAAACAAACACAATGACAATCTTTCAACAGCTACCAAATTAGTGAAACACTCTAGAACACTATGTCACCTCATCACTGCAAGTGCAGTAAGTTCAAAGACATTAGAAATAACGCAGTTTTTTAAATCAATTTTAGAAGACTTTCTATACTGATTGCATATTTGCACTGCTTTCTTCCAATTTCTCCACTGTTTTAACCAGAAAATAAAAAAAAGCCTTCATTAATTTTTTTTTTCCAACAGATAATATAAAGTTTTAAGAAATCTTGCTCTAATAGTTTCTCTCAAGGCACCATAGTGCAAGAGCCTTGTCAACAGCTATTTTTCTTGAGTTTTTTGTCAGTTGTTTCCCACAATCTTAAGATTATGATCCATTCCTGTAGTCTTCATGCTCACAAGATGCAAAACCACAAGTAAGTCTTATTCAATATCACTATCCTTATATTAAGGCTGTACCTTGAAGATGGGCAGAATTGATCCAAGTTAAAAGAAAAAACCTTCTAGTCTTACACTCCAAGAACAAGGAGACATGCACAGAAATAAGCACCAGTGTTTTGGTCACAAAAGGCATAAACAGCAACGGTATCAACCGAGCTGCATCCATCATCTCTTCATGATGGATTAACATCATGAAGAACTACTGTAATTTCAAGTGTGGTTCAGAAATCAAAGATCTTTAGGAATACCATAAAGCTTCTACAATAGAGAAAAGCTACTTCTTCATCACACTTTTTAAGCCAGGCCATTTGCCAACGACTGGCCACAGAGACAGCCCAACCATCTCCATTCAATCACCACACTGCAAAGGAACTTCACCACCAAAAGCTCATCTGCTGCCTTCCTCTAAAGCAGTGCTTTTACACTGATCCTCACCTCTATTAAAGCAGCCTGCAAAGGTATGGAAGGAAAAAATACTATTGCCTCTAAGTTGATTCACAGCAAAAGATAAAGTATTCTAGCCACCTATGAACTGAAAAAAATTCATTTCCTAGAGTAGTATCTGGTAACAGACTGAGTTCACACAGCATGCATCTGAATCAGCCCAGTCTTCTAATGGTTGTTGAAGCATAACTTTTATGGGGAAAGGAAATTAAGAAAAACTTAAGATGGTTGAGAAAAACTTAAGATGGTTGAGATCAGAAGGTAGAAAGTGGAAAAAAAAAGCCAGCAAGTTCAAAGCTGTATTTTAATTTTAGGAGGTTTATCCTCTCACACCTTACACTATTTTCTTTGCAGATTTACATAATTAAAATACCCTTTCTCACACCAGCAATGGAATTTCATGCCTCCAAAAGTGGAGCAGACGTGCACTTTGCTTAACATTTGTAGAAGAAATGACATATGCAAGGTGATTCTTTCCCTAGTATGCTTACTCTTCCTTTTCACTAAGGAGGGACATGCAAAGCCAAGGTACTCCCACTGTCGTTACATTATTTCAGCTTCCTGCAGTGCCCTCCTCAGTAAGAGCTGCCATCCCTATGCAAGCGGTTCATTTCACCTCACCTCCATGGGGCTGGAGAGGAACACACACATACATCTTCCTGACATCAGTAACAGGATCACACATAATAGGGCTTCCATAAACATAGCAATTTTGGTGAGGAAGGTCTTACTATGGTTTCAGTGAAATATTTTAAAAAATATGAGTATCACAACTAACAGGAAATCCGAAGAAAATGACCGAAGTCCATGAAAATCTGAACACAGCTGGTTAGCTAACACTAACATTAGTCAGAGCACACATATGCTTCACTTCACTAACTTGGCCAAGCTTGTTTTAGAAGGCAGTAGGTCACAAAGTTGAAAGAGGGAAAATTTTATGAGCAAAAGTCTCATGTCACTGGCCCCTCCCTCCTCCAAAGTCTTCCTTTCTCTCCCCTCCCAAGTTACAGAACTTGGGCTGCATTGGGTTCTCTCTCACATCTTACCACTGGCTTGCACTGTGACCCAGCAGTCCTATTCCTCAGACCATGAAAGCAGGCTAGCTTTTTCATTTGCAGCCAATTTCAGGAAGAGCTTTCTCAAGCAGCTCTATAGTTGGCAGAACATAACATGAAGTAAATTGCTCAGCAGAGGGTCTCAACCACTTTACCCTGAAAGACTCAGCCTTAGAGCAAGACTGAAACTATGAGAGACAACTTTTATTGAGAACCATGACATGGCTCTACATAAACTAGGCCACGAGGCAGTGCAAAAATACGCTTCATCAGCACAACTGTGACCATACTGATAACTTCATTTCTCAGAAAGCAAGCACTGAACACAGGGACTTGCCTACTTCGAGATTTTATATTTCAGCCTCTGTCCTCTCCAGGAAAGACTGCTTAAAAACCTTAAACTACATTAAAACAGCTTGTCAACAAACAACCCCAGACTGGCGAGACATTTATAGCTACAACTTAGAAATAAAAATGCTTTGTCAGAACATCTCTCCTAAAATGTTCTTCACCAGAAAATCAATTTGTACTAACTTGGTACCTAAATCAACACAAAAACAGCATTTCCACTCTGGTAACTCTGAGAATATATTTATCCCATGTAGTCAAGACTATGACTAAAACAAGAAGACTAGGCCTACCCCAAGAGTTGTATGGCTTTTCTCCAAAACTTCTTACTTCTCTATGAAGATCAGATCTGTTTCAGGAACAAATACTTCAGGATTTAGACAAGTCACTACTTCTAAAAGAAAATGTTTCTACATCTGTATTATTGAAAGAATGATGTTTTTAAAAGGGAGAGTCTTTTCTTCTCCATCAAAGCCATCATAAGATAATTTAACTTTTAAAGACTATTCAACTATTCAGACAATGATATCAGTGAGGAAGATACCCTCATCTCAGGGCAATGCAGAAGAAAATACATTAATATTGATCCCTTCAGGGATCACAATTTTTGACTTCTAAAACTACCTTTCTGTTCTGCTAACAGTGCAGGTCCTGTACACCTTCACCTGTAGCTGTTCTTATTCTCTCCAGTTTAGGCTCTGTCAGTGCAGAGCCCCAAATCTGGCATAGCACCAAGTTCCAACAGAAGTGGGCTCCTCTGGAAACTCAAATCTGCTTCATATGATCAGACAGAGCAAATCCAAGCAGTTACAGCAAACTTTCACTAATAAAAGCCTCTACCGTTTCCTCTGTGGAAACTGCAAAATCACTGCAGCCTTTTCCAAGCCAAACCTATTTTCCAAATCCCTGCAGACTGATTAAACCATTCCTTTACAAAGTGTCACAGCAAAACCTCTTCCTTGAAATCAGCCTCACATTCAAACTTCACTGTGTCTCAGTGCTGCTTCATAAGCAGCTCAGAAGAAATGCAATTCACTTTCACAATTCAGCCTATTTCCTTCATTCTTCTGTGCAACCATGCCAAACCAAGGATTTCCCTCCCTCTGCCATAAGGACACAATAAAGAAAAAAAGAGGAGCATTATGAAAAAAAAAAACCATAGTTCTCCAACCTGATAAAGGAGTACAGTCAACTTTGACAGTTCGCATAAATATAATCCTACTTTGCACTAAAAATTTAGTTTTGCTCTGGATGGGAAGCTTGCTGGCCAAATTCCTAGGCAGCAGCCATTACCTTGGTGGTGATTCCGCAGGACTACGGGGTAGGACAGGTAATAAAAAACACTGGCAAAACGAGGAAGTAAAAGCAACTAGCCAGAGATTGTCTTGTATTCCCTGGAGATCCAGCACAGATGCCGCTGACCTGGGATACTGCAGGCAGCACTGCCTCTCCTACACAAGCAACATAAGCTTGTTTTGTTCCCTTCTAGGACAAAGCACGTTTACAGTTGATTAAACAAAGCGTAAGGCTAAGACTGACTCTGCCATCCTCTCCAGCACCACTGTTCCAAATTTGCTGGCACATCTACGTATGGAACTGCCAATGACTAAATCCATTCAACATTTTGTACATCAGGTTTTTTTCATTCTGCAATAGTTAGTTTTGATCTTTTATCATCTGCACCCGTGACACCAGCCTCACGTCTCCATCAACAGCAAGAACGATGAAAGCCTCACCCAGTTCACCCCCTACAATATGCACGCCCCCATCGGGAATGGTCAGTCCAGAGAAGTCCATGGCCCCCACCACAATCGGGACACCTTGCAAGTGGATGACCACAGCCATGCTGTGCTGAAACCACACACCTGCAGATAAGAAAAGGTATGATATCAGACTGCAAAACAGTATTTACAGACACCATTTATACTATACAATCCTAGTGGCATCTAATGAAGACTAAGAGGAAATCTCACAAGCAGCACTTAAAAACTGTATGGGCACTGACATGGGAAGCTGATTACAATAGGCTTTTATTGCCTGCAAACAAAACACCCTCTGCCTAGCAGGTTTTGACCACGGCAGCAGTGCTACCATGAAGTATGTCTTGCTGTGTTTTACCCTACACATAAAAAAAGATAAAAAAACCCTATACCTGCTAAATATGTTAACCCAAGAACAGCTTCTGTTCATCCAAAGATGTCTGCTCCTGCCTCATGTTGGTTTTGTGTACCATTTCACAGGTAAGTGACTGTTTTCAGATGTGACCCTAAGGCTCAGATGATGTCCTTCTCACCAGTATTTTAAACCACAAATGCTTCAATCTTCAGGAAAGTTTTTGGGTTTGGGATTTTTTTTTTAAGTAACAGGAGCAGGAACATGAAAGATTTAAACTAGACAGGAAGACCTGACACTGCAACAAATTTCAAGGAAAAAAAAGATATATTCAAAAGATATATTTCGAACAAGACACTGGACTATATGCAGTTCTTATTTGCATGACGTAGCTATACATCCTCAACTATACATTCACCAGCACTAACCTGCTTTAAAACTCCCAGATTCAATTAACAATTAACAACTACACAAGTGAACTCTGAGCCACACAACACAGAAACTGGATCCTGAACTGATATGTCTCTGTAAAAAGAATGCTGAACAGCTGATTCCTTACCACTGACATTCCCTCAAACCGTAAGACTTGAATACTTGATTTCAGTCTCCTACTTTTTCTCTAGTTCATAGAAGTCAATTAAGAGAATTGACACCAGTAAAAATCTACATTTGCTCTTCTCCTCAGGCAGAACCAAGACTTTTCCAAAGTACTCAGTGACAAAACTGAAAAGGTGTTACATGAATGAGCCTCCGAACAAAATCCTCACTCTCTCTCTGAGATTACAGGGCCTGGAAAATGTCATTTTCATTCCCCCAGCAACATCTCATGTAACTGTGCTGAGACTGGGATAGACCAACATGGAAGCAGAAATTATGAATATAAGCAATTCAACAGAACAAAACAATTTTTTTCTATAATGAAATCTATTTGAATTACCAAGTGCAATTAAAGAATGAAGTAGTCATTACTGAAAACAATTGTTTTCAGTCATCTGATCATGTCACATTCAGCTGTTCTGGTTTCCCCTCTCTTTTCCTTTAACACACTGACAACAAAAACCAAGCATCTAAGCACTGAACAAACAAAAATAATTTGGAAAAGGGTTTAAGACACATAAAATTAATCAGGCTTTTCCTAAATAAAGCAGTATTAATGAAAACCTACTTTAATGAGACTGCACATTTTCAGTTTAAGGAAAAAACAGCAGCCTTTAAGAATACAATAATTCAATGCAGGCAAGTCTTGCAGAGGCACTGTGTATAGTATTTAAGTAAAACCTGAATTTTAAAGCAAAATTTCAAAAGCTTAAAAGAAAGCTGCAGTTATAAAGAGTATTTATAGTTATACTCACCAAGAAACTTGTTTATGTTGCTGCAAACATTCCAAACAATGCTGTATAACTACACTGGAAGGAAAAGGAAAAATAAAAATCATGTGAATTCTGACACTAAAAGTAGCTCAGTGTTCAAAAAAATATTCTCCCTACAGTCAACAGCATCCCCATAATAGAATAACACCTCTAGAACAAAAATTTAATCTGAAAGTTTTTCAGTACAAGTCAGCAGGCTGCTGTAATCCAAATCAGAGAGATGTGTAAGAGACCTTTACTGACACACTGACACTCTCTGCATATCCCCACCAGATTTCTCCATCATTTACTTATCTGTTGTCAACTAGAAGTCACCAGTAACTTTATCATTACTTCTACAGGTACTGCAGTATTAACTAACTACCCACTAACTAAGCAGTCCTCTCCTGTCAATGAAGACCTCCTCAGCTGTATAATCTACATTCACCACATGGCAGAAGGAGCTGTGTTTTGCTAATACAAGAATTAGCTACAAGATTTTCTCCAGAATTGCTTCTTCATCCACAAATCCAATTCCTGTCAATACAGGCAGGCTTCCTAACACTGCAGTAGTGGCAAAGACAGCCATTTGAATTATTCCCAGAAGCCAAATTTAGGCTGCAGACTAGGCACTCTAATGATATTTCTCATGGTTTCTACCTGAACTGAAGCTGCATAGGACCTGTTGTGGTATAGGAATGGTATTATTCCATCAAGTGTTCCCACCAAAAGGAGAATTGGAGGTACAAAAGGTAAAGATCATTGGTAAAGAACAATTTATTGAAAACAGCAATGAGAGAAGAAAATGAACTGCAATAGCAATGGCATTAAGAATGGAAGCCTACAAGAAAGGCAAGCAATTAACAGCTCATGTGGAGCCTGACACAACCTGATCACACCCATGCCACCCCAACCTGGAAGAGACCCCTTCCCCTGTTCCCAGAAAATGATGAGGTGGTGCCAAATTTCAGTACAGGTCAGCAGGCTGCTGGAATCCAAACTAGAGAAATGCTTAAGAAACCCTTACAGACACACAGATACTCTCTCTGTATATCCACATCCCATTCTAGCCACAGCCTATTCTGGTTACTACAAAAATTAACCCTGTCCTGGCCAGAACCAGGATATTATCTGTCCCTTATTCTATACCACATACATCATGTCCAAACCCTACCCCCTTCCAACTGTATACATACAAATATATATATACACACACAGACATAGATATCTACACAAGCACAATTATAATTTCTATTGTCAATGGCAGTCTCTCCAAGATGTTTGTTGAGTCTATTTAGTACAAGACTGTGGATTCCATCCATCCTAGAGGTCTTCTAGAGCAGGAGGGCTGGTTGCAAGCTGCAACAGCTTATGACTGGTATATCTGGAGCAGTCTATACAATTTGTCCATGACAGTTATGGCACACAGTGGCACTGTCATTTAGCAACCAATATTATACAATTCAACATTACATACTCTTCTCACACAAAAATCAAATCCATTTCAGGAACACATCATGCTTCCCTGTCCCTCTGCATTACCCACCAAGAGCACCCAGGTCTTTCAGCAAAAGCAATCCCACATATGGACTTGCCTTTGTTTGAGGTCAGACTAACCCAAATTGTCTTCTCTAATATATTCCTCACAGTCTATCCCTCACGGGGACTTAATATCTTTCTACAGAATGTAGAGGTTTTAATGGTGAAGGGCCAGCCTGATTTGCAGAGCCTCAAGTGTTAACTAACCAGGCAGCTTTTGCCACATGTAGATCTGATGGTTCCTCCACCCATCCCCTTCAATATGGTCGCTAACAGTCCACTACACCTTTCAATTTTTCCAGCGGCTGATGTATGTTAAGGAATATGATACAACCACTCAATCTACTACTCACTGGCCCAGATGTCTACCAGGCTGTTGTCCAACTCAATTCTCTCTGGAGTGCCATGCTGCCGAAGGACTTGTTTTTCCAGGCCCCAGTTGGTGCTCTGGCCAGTGCCGTGAGGCATGGGGTAGGTCTCCAACCATTCAGTGGTGCCTTCAACCACTGTCAGCACGTAACACTTGCCTTGGAAGGTTTGCAGAAGTGTGACATAATCTATGTCTTTCAGTAATATTAGAGTATTGATTTTTGGCCTCCCCCTATTTTTATTTTGACCATTGCCCCCCATACCACAGGGGCTTCACCCACTTGGCCCTGCTTGACTGCAGTACACAGTTTCACAGTCATAGATAACCTGGAGATGGTGTCCATGGTTAAGTCCACCCCACAGTCATGAGCTCATCTGTAATGCTGCACCTCTTTCCAGATGACATGAGGTGTCATGGGCTGCCCACTGAGCCAGAAATAACCCACCAGAGGCAATTTAACCTCAGCAGTCTGATCCTCCTCTTCATTGTTGCAATGCTCTTCAATATCCCAACTCTTGGGTACCTGTGCAGCTACATGAGGTACTTCTACAGTCAATTTCTCTACCTAGGCAGCCATGTCTTGTGTCACACTTCAGCAGCTTAGATGGGTTTCCCTCTGCACTGCCAATTGGTCTTTTTCCATCAGTCCAGTCTCCCCCACAGAGCATTTGCCACCATCCACAGGTCAATGGAGAGGTAGAACATTGGCCATTTCTCTCATTCAGAAGTATTTGAAGACAACTGGATAGCTTTCAGCTCTGCAACCTGACCACCTTGACCTTCAATAGCTTCTGCAACTCACTGTGTAAGACTCCATATGGCAGTTTTCCATCTTCAATTTGTCCCTATGATATGACAGGAAGCAGCAGTGAAGAGAGAGCATCGCTTTTTATTTTCTGGTAGCTGACTATATGGTGGGGCTTCCTTAGCATGGGGGCACCTTTTCTTCATCCTGTTCTGATGGTATGAATATTTTTGCCTTTGTGCTACTTTGTGATGATTTCCAAGAGATCCTTGGGTGATTGGGGTTTCCCATTTGAGCTCACTGTGTGGTATATTTATTCCATGTGCATGATGCATAGAACGGAACTTTCCCTTGGACATCCAGTCCAGCACTGTCAGCTGGGGTGCCAGAAAGTACTGTGCCTCAGTGTCAACTACCTCTGACACAGCCTTCACATGATACCCTTCATAACCTGCTAAGATCTCTTTAGTTGGGGTGTAACAGGACTCAGATCCTCTTTATCACTGAATCCAGAACGCCAGGGGTTGTCTTCAAATCTCCATGGGTACTTTTTGTCAGAGAATCCAGGAAGGACCATGCTTCCCAGCTGCAAGGTAGACCACATTTTTCACATCTTATCCTGTCCTAACTGGCCCAAGGGCTGTTGCACGAACAATCTCCTGTTTAATTTGCCCAAAACTTGTTTAGGGTCCCACCTAAAACTGTTCTCCCATGTCACATCATGAGAGAGAGCTTACAGTTTTGACTATTTTATGGAACATTCATCCTGCAAAAACCCCCAGTGCCTAAGAAAGACTATGTTTCCTTTCTGCTGACTGGACACACTATTTTGATGACCACATCCACTGGACTCTAACAACATCCAACTTCCCATTTTACTTCTAGGAACTGAATTTTCTGGGCAAGTCCCTGATCTTGGCAAAAAATGCCTTCAGGAAGATTTGGGTTATTTTCTCCCCTTTCTCAAAAACCTCCTCTACTGTGCTGCCCCCATATAATGATGCGAACAATGTATTGCAGGTGTTCTGGAACCTTTTCCAGTGCAGCCTACCATCAGTCCATGGCAAATGGTGGGGCTGTGCGTCCACCTCTGGGGCAGTCGGTTCCAGGTGTACTGGATGCCACTCCAGGTAAACACTAACAGCAGCCTCCACGCTGCTGCTAAAGGAATGGAGAAAAACACACTGGCTATCTCAATGGTAGCACCACTTTGCTGCCCCAGACTTCAGCCCATACTGAAATTCCATGTGTGGCTCAGCAGCACTCAGTGATGGTGTGACTTCATTCAGTCAACAATAGTTCACGGTCAGTCTCTATTGTACTCATGCATTTGCCATATAGGACTATGGACATTTCCTCTCCAACCTGCTTGAGTCTTTCAAGTCTGTCCAGAGTCTTGGACAGTCCACAGCCAAACCACAGGTCAGTCAGGAGGAAAAAAATATGATCTCAAAATTGCCTGAGTCTTGTAGTGACTTGGAGCATTTCTAGTCGTCCTTCTTTCACTGACATCAATGCCAACGTGCTGGTGTACAACAGTGGTGCACTCTGTACAAACTTCTGCCACGTGGATTGTTGTGAAAAACTAGAGACAATCATTATTGGCTCAAATCAACTGAAGAGGAGTGGGCAGGGCAAGTTCTGTGCAAAGTAGGAGGTGAACTGCTCCATTCTACAGCCCTGCCCCCAGGAACCTCTAGTCCAGCCCAGAAGCATCCTCAGGCAGTGGCACACTGAAAGCAACGCCCCACACCCCATGCCTGCAGCTTCCATCTAGCACCACAGTGGCTGGATAACCAGAAGTCCCACCTGGGAGGCATAGCCACAGGAGGCCAGAGCAGGTAAACCCCACTGCTCAGAGATGCATGTGATCACTTCGCTATCATCTTTGGAGTTTATGATAGCTGAGATTGCACTTGGATCAACGATGGTAGTTGTATCTTGGTTTTCTCTCCTTTTCACTCCTAACTTCCTCTTCTTGGAATATGGGTAATATAAGGTTGGATAGGAAGAGTTTGTTAAGTGAAATGCTTTATTCTGATTGATTGTTTTAAATTTAGCCAAATTCTTGCTCTGCTAAAATTTGCCAGTTAAGTTTGGTTTTTAACCTCCTGAGAATGTAGCAGCATTTCTCTTGTGTGCCCACCTGAGGGAAAAGTAGTACCTTTTATAAAGAAACTCGCTAAGTGAGCACTGGGGCTCAACATTTCCAGTAAAGTACACTGAACCTCATCTGGATTTATAGGTGATTGCTCGTTATTTGAATCCCTATAGATTACCCCCAGCACAGCTGATTCTCTCAGGTAGTGGATGCCTTTCTCTAAGGTTATCCACCTGCTTGGGCACACCATTAGACCATCCTTGAGAGATACTTTTCCCTCACACTTGGCAGGAGTTGCCTCCAGAGGCTAAAAGTCTGTCCTCTTCCTGACCTTCCAGTCAATGCCTGCAGCACAGGACAGGGATACCAGTTACCTGGGTACATTACCACCCAGCATCACACCATCAGCTGTGATATCCTAGCTCTGAGCAACTCTGTATATTGAGTTGCTCTCCAGCAGCTCAGTATACACTTACAGAAGGATGCTGAACCTAAAATTTTTTTTTAGCATCAAGCATCAACATGAATTTTAGCTATCAGATGAAAAACATTAGACAGAAAATGGAAGGAGCAAATCAGAAAGCACAGAAATTATCTGATTACAGTACCTGCAGCAGTAACTGGACTTGGGACTTTTGACTCCTAGAAGAAATCTGCCTGTAAAAATATCCATTAAAAAAACTCTGAGAAACGTTTTTCACAGATAATTTGCAGCACCTAAAACACTGGGTACTAAAAATCCCACAGGTCACTGTTTCCACCCAGTCAGTATACAGCATTCTGACTCCTAGATGTGGCATTCTGTTTCATTACTTCATTGCTTCCTGCCTTGACAGATCCAAATCTACCCCACTTGTTGATAAAGAAGAGGATATTTTCAAGACACCCAAATAAAGGAAAATCTTTCAAGTTATACTGCCATAAGTACTGAAGAAAAATTATGTCTTTATTTAAGGTAATTCACTAAGCAGACACATCATCTGCAAATGTCACCCTCTAAGAAGGATGCAACTCGCATATATTTTTTTTAAAAGAGAAGAAAGGGGCGCACTTCAAGGCTGCTTGCAGACTTGTCTCCCAGCATAGACATGAAAGGACAGCAGGAAAAACACACAAAAACCCGTGAGTGCCTATTTCTGCAAGCCTGGCAACAGCAAAAGACGACAGACAGCTGCAGCGTAGGCAAATGATACAAACTGACTGTTACAAACAGGATCATGAAGCAAAAAGAGCCATTAGCAAACTACAGTACAGGGAAAAAGCAATTCCAGGCTGAGGCACTCACAAGCCCTGCTATGCCAACACATGCTTTTCAGACTGACTAAAATTCTAACTCAAACCCTACCAAGGGCACTGTCTTTGCATCACTGATGCACAGGTCTAAGCTAAGGATGCTCAGCTCTGTATCTGGAGCACAAAGGTGTTGAAGATAGCTTCCTTAATCACTCTGTGGAACAAGAGGATGTTATCCAATTTCTTGGGAAAGAAGTGCTGATTTTAAGCAGTAGAAAAGTGAGTCAACTCTGAAACTAGTATTTTAACATCAGCAACAAGATCAAGAAAGCTCTTTGGTGCTAACTTCGTATTAAAAAACCTAAAACAAACAACCAAACAAAACCAAACCCCAAACCAACAATCAAACCCACAAAACAAAAATCCAACACACAATAAGCAATAGTGCTTCCTCTCTTTACATTAATACAGGCTACCAATCTGAAGACACAGATGGAGACAGTTTTTTTCTTTTTAAACAATTTCTTTTCAACCAATTTTAAGAACTCCCTTTCAGGTACATTTATGAAAAAATAAGGCAGACTGTAACTGGTTACACTTAAATAAGGCTTGTTGAAAGTTCTCAAGCCCAGTAAAAACACACACAGGCCTGTCAACAAACCAACATAGCTCTGAAAGGAGTGTTTATATTCCAATCCAATATGCATTATTATTTGCAGCTAGTCACTATAGATACAGTATACACCCATGTATGCATGATCATTTAAGCCTGGTGCTTGCAGTCACAAAAACACTAGAATGTCAGTAGTTCCAAAAGGTCTTTAGAAATCTACATGCAATGTAGCTATTGGTATTTGGACAGCAAGGACAAACCAAGAGTTCCAAGCCACCATTTCTCACCTGAAGAAAGTATTTTCCTGCAGGAAGTACAAGCAGTCAAAACAAACCTGTAGGCAAGCAAGGAACAGAAGTATGAAGACAAAGAATTAATTGAAGCAAAAAAGAAAGGAATAGACTTACTCAGACATACAATGAACTCATAAGCACTTCACAAGAATTCAATATGATGCACCACTCCAAAGATGTACAACTGACCTTCTTTGTTAAGATTTTAAAAACCCTACTGTATCCATGCAACTAGACAATCATCAAGAGCACAATTTAAATACCGACAACAACAATTTGTAGGACTGAGCAATAAATCCTTCCCCTCTCTCATGTACATTTTTTACCTCAGCTCACAATGCAAGTGCTCACATGTGTCACGCAAGCAGGAGATCTAGTGTCAGCCTGTCAGCCTGACAAGTTATAACTACAGACAATACCTATCTTCTGCAGATGCAGTTATAAATAAAATATGCAGTTACAGAGAATTTATCATCGCCTACTACTAAATTAGGGGTTGTGTTCTCCTTTCCTGTGGCCAGGAGGGAGAATTTACATCAGTATCATTGCCAAGGTCATGCAAGAAATACAGGAGCAAAAGAAAGTGCTACAGAGAGCTTAGCCAGTTAAAGGTAAGAATTAATTACATGCTTCTTATGTTTCAGTCAAGGCAGTACCGTTATGAGCAATTACTACCCTAGCCTCATTCCCAATTTGACCTTAAAATTACAGGCAAACAGATTTTACTCTCAGCCTGCTCAAGTAAAATTTTATTTCCATTGAGGAGACATCCACGAAGTTATGAACAAGAGCAGAAACTACTGAAATCTTTCACAAGCTGGCTTAGGTCAAATAACATGCATTTATCTAAGCCACCTTCATTTATTACTATAAAACTTTAGAAGTCACACAAAAATTAAAAGAGAAAATTATACTATGACTGATCTTTGCTTAAGCCTTCTCGCTTGACTATTTTTTTGGATACTGGTTCTGCGAAAGGATCCTTACTCATTACGGAAAATTAAATGAACCCAGGTCAAAAGCATTAGTTACAGAGATGCTCCACTACAAACTGCTGTACAAATACTTACAAAGGGTTAATTCCAGTCATTACTACTGGTTAACATTTCATTTAATTCCTACTGCATACAACACAACAAAATTCTGTGGTCTAGTGACATTTATTTTATTCAACTTGGACTCATCAACTTTGAAATATCTCTCCGGGTTTATTTTTAAGCATTTAGGCCAGAAACAACAGCCTGGGATCACAGAAACATCTCTGATACTCAGATTTTCAGTCAATAAAGGAGACAAAACTGTTTTCCGACATTGTACCTGTTTACATTAACCAAATACTGGAATGGCTACAGATTACTAACTGGTACAAAAATCCACTTGGCTGGCAATACGCCGTATCTAAACACAGACATGCCAGGAAGAACACCACGGTGCCTCCCACGGTACCCATTACACAGGTACGACATGAGGTAGCTTTGGGGTCAGTGAAAAGATCCACCATCATTTCTGTTCTCTTAAAACGGTTTAAAGGGACAAAATGCAGCGCGATATCGCAATGCTCCAGATTTAATGACACAGAAAAGAAACAGAAGCCACCTCCAGCTGCACTGATCATCTCTCAGGGCAAGTACCTGCTCGGCGCGGGTTCTCTGCTCCCGTGGCCGGGTGCCGTACAGCCGCCCCGCCGAGCACCCCCGGGACCCAGCGGCGCCGGGGCTCCGCAGTTCCTGTGCCCGGCACACCCGGCCCGCCCGGCGCCGCTCCGGACCCGTCCAATCCCCTCCGCAAGGTCACCCTGCCGCCCCCGCCGGCCGGGCCCGCCGAGTCTGTGCTCGGCCCGCACAGGCTCACCTGCCCGCGCAGCCCCGCGGGCGGGGGCGAGAGGGAGCCGGGGACGGGAAAGCGGCCGGGGCCGGCCCAAGCCGCGGGCCTCAGTGCGCCGGGAGCGGCCCCTCTCGGCGCTCCGGAGCCGCAGACAGGAGGCGCCGCCCGCCCCGGCCCTTTGTGCACAGGGACGCGCCCGCCCGGCCTCCCTCCCCGCGTCTCCCCGCCACGCCGCGGGCCCGCAGCTCGGGGCTGGGCAGGCGGCCCGGCCTGCCCGGGCGCCGCCGCGCTCTTACCGAGGGATCTGTACGGGAAAAAGGGTTAGAACGGAGCCGCCCCGCCCGGGCCCGCGGCGCGCCGAGCCCCGCGCACCGACCGCAGCCGCACAAAATGGCCGCCGCGATGCGGCGCCGCCGGGGGGCGGGGACAGGGGGAGCCCCGCCCACTCCGGCCGGAGGGCGCGCGCAGGGTGCGGGAGCGGGCATGGAGCCGGGAGGGGCGGGCATGGAGCCGGGAGAGGGCATGGAGCCGGGAGAGGGCATGGAGCCGGGAGGGGCGGGCATGGAGCCGGGAGGAGCGGGCATGGAGCCGGGAGGAGCGGGCATGGAGCCGGGAGGAGCGGGCATGGAGTCGGGAGGAGCGGGCATGGAGTCGGGAGAGGGCATGGAGCCGGGAGAGGGCATGGAGCCGGGAGCGGCGGGCATGGAGCCGGGAGAGGGCATGGAGCCGGGAGAGGGCATGGAGCCGGGAGGGGCGGGCATGGAGCCGGGAGGAGCGGGCATGGAGCCGGGAGCGGCGGGCATGGAGCCGGGAGAGGGCATGGAGCCGGGAGAGGGCATGGAGCCGGGAGCGGCGGGCATGGAGCCGGGAGGAGTGGGCATGGAGCCGGGAGCGGGCATGGAGCCGGGAGCGGCGGGCATGGAGCCGGGAGCGGCGGGCATGGAGCCGGGAGGAGCGGGCATGGAGCCGGGAGGAGCGGGCATGGAGCCGGGAGCGGGCATGGAGCCGGGAGGAGCGGGCATGGAGCCGGGAGCGGCGGGCATGGAGCCGGGAGGAGCGGGCCCGGCGGGTGAGCCTGCGGGGAGCTCCCGGGACCCGGCAGCTCCGCCCGCACGCGGGCACAGCCACAGTGTCCTGCGGGGAGCGCCACAGGAATGAGATACCGGAGAGATTTGGCGGCCTGAGCCCTTGAGCCTCACTCGAGGCGGATGTCGGGATGCGGGCGCTCCTGGGCACACCCGCCCATGGCTGTCCGCCGGCTGGGCTAGATCCCCTCGACTGGTACCCTATGTGCCGGGGAGCGGGTGCGCCTGAACAGTGCCCATCCTGGGGGGCCGACATTGCCCCTCAGCCCTGTTCACCCTCTGGTACAGCCAGAAGACTGTGGGTTCTGCTATGGTAACAGAGCTCTTCAGGGGCAATTTTATTATTTTATTTAATTTTATTTTAATGTTAAAGCCCAAACCAGATTGACACAGAAGAGCAAAAATCTATGTATGCTGGAATTCTTAATGTCAAATATTGCAGTGTTTTACTGTGGATGGATAAATTCTCCTTGGTTCAGGTAGATTTCCTGGGAAAATCCTTGAAATTCTGCTCAGAGGCCAGAGACCAGCAGAGGATTGCTGCCTGTCAGGTTTTGTGATTGAAAGAGTAACTGCTGTGAACCAGGTGCCCACACATAGTGCCAGGACTGCCAGTGCTGTTGGGATTCAGAGGAAGACACAACATGGCCCAAGTGCTTTTCCCTTCTGTTTTCCTTGTCCTCCAGCTGCAGGGACTGCTGTTGCTGCACAAGTCTGGCTGGTTCTTTGACACCAGCCTCAGCCCAATGCCACAAGCATGGAAGGACCTAGAGAGCACAAAGCAGAGTGTCCCCATCACTGTACAGCAGTAGGTGCTAGTGCTTTTCTGACAGAGTATGTAAACTGTGTGCTGAGAATCTGAGGAAGCAGAGTGGCTTGCTAAAAATACTGCAACAGGGGAAAAAAAAAACCCAAAAGGTTGAAAATACAGTTTTCAGTTTGGATTTATATTTTAACCTGGAAATCTCACAAGTGCTCTTAACATTGCAGGTTTCTAGAATATTAAAAAAAAAAATGCAGAAAGAATTAAAATAGAAAGCAACTGGAAAATAACTGTAAAGTTTTGAAAGAAATAGAAATTTATTTTATTTTACCAAAACATCAGCATAGCATTTATGTAATTTTTTTTTGACAGCACTGTGTTTCATTCTGGAGTTTCATCACTTAAAAAAACCTACAGACTCTTAGCACACCTGCCCTAAGAACCACTTCCTTCTCCTCCAAAATGGGTCTTCCTAGCTCCCACTGGACTTCTCTGCTTTGCTGTTCCCACTGAGAGGACATGGCTTTTGGTAGTTCAGGATGTATCTGTGCCAATTTGTGACATTTCTCCCTGTTCACTGTCCAGGGGTCCAGCTTCCTCTATCTGATGTTAGTGTCCATAGATAAAATTGATCGTGAGCACTCAGACATTTGAAATACTTGCCTGTTCTGGCTGGCCATGGAGCAGAAGCCCTTTCCAGGGAACAGGAGCGGTGCTCTGCCACAGATACCTGGCTTGTCTCTGCCTGTTCTAATGCAGGTTGAAGACAGACCCTGCTTGGATTGTCTGGATCACTTTGGGTCCAGTGTTTCCCTACATATCAAAGAAAGAGTATACATGGACAAACTAAGCTTTGTGGCCCAGGAAGGAGCCCAAACTGGTGAGAACAGAGGCAGCCAGCACTACTTTCCTCTGTCCCCTCTGCTCATCAGAGCCTGCCAAGACTTCAGGCAAGAGATCTCCTTGCTCCTGCCCTTGCTGAGCTGCTGCAGTTCTGCACTGTGAACTTCAGTGGATTTCTCTGCAGGGATGTCACCATGCTGGGAATATCACAATCCATCCCAGTTGAATGTGGTGTGGGTCTCACAGCCCTCGTGGCTCAGCAGGACATGTGGCACAGGGGAGCTGGGGCACAGCCCATGCTGCTCCTCCCCTTGCCAAGCTGGAGAAGAGCTGCAGCTGGAGCGTGTGCCAGAAACTGCTTTGGGAGCAGAGGAACACCGTCCCTGGGCTGTGGCCCTCGCCGATTCCCAAGAGCCCCGTGGTAATCAATCACTGCTCCTCCAACAGATTGCTCTGCCTTTGTGCAATGAGCGAGCCTGGCAGGGCTCTGCAGAGTAAAAGCTGCCCCAAGGAACCAGACGGGCCGGAGGAACAGGCACCGGAGCCCTCACCAAATCCAGACAAGAAAGGGGTAACAAGTGAGACCAGATGAGTGTCTTGGTATCAACAACAGGTGTCTGCTAAGGAAGGCAGGAGCCTCCCTTGGAATAGAGAATAAACCTACAAAGAGAGGTTTGTAAACTCCCTTCCTCCAAATTATTATAATTTTGAAATTAAGGGACTCTCAAGCAAAGATATGGAATAGGGATAAAGTTATTTTAGGAGAAATAAAAAATAAAACAAACATGCAGTATTACAAGGAAGAAAACAAACCTATTGACAGAGTCAGGATACAACCTGACAGCCTGTGGGACAGGGTGTTGGTAGCACTCCCATTCAATGGTGGCTGCAGTCCTGGAGTGGCAGATGTGGCTCTGTTGAAGTAATGATCCTGTAGAAAAAGTGGAGTTTTCCACTGAAAGTCCAGTGGTAATAGATGGACCTGGTCTTCCTCTAAAAATCTAGTGGAAAAGACTGCTTCATTGTCCCAAATCTCAGATTTTTATCCAGGTAGGAATACTTGGCTCCTCCCCCTGGCTGGAGCATTTCCCAGTGGGATGATGTAATTCTATCAGTGAGACTCAATGGCCCATTAGCAGAAGATCTCTCCCTGGAGGGAGGCTGGGTTGTGGAAGAGATAAGAAAACTGCCCCAACAAGTTTTTAACAGCTAGCCCACTGACAGAGGGTTACCCAACCCCCAGCCCCCACCCTGGTTTCAACAGATGGTGATAGAATAAATACTTCTGGTTACATCTTCTTGGCACTGCAACCCAAGACAATGGTGATAGAAAAAAAACAGGGCAGGGGAGACTGGGAAGTTGGCAGAAAGGTGTCTGGGCTGAATGGAAGCTGAACGAGGAAAGAGGCAGAGAGGGCTTTCCTGTAGCCTGTATTTCTCTACTGTTTCTCAAGATGTGAACCAGCTATTAGATGTTGCCAGGGATGGGCCAAATATCTGGTTTGCTGCAATTTCCCCAGTTGTGGCTGCCTGGCATGACAAGGAAGAAGGTCTTAAAAGAGAAAGGGGGAAAAGCAGTGCCCAAATTGCATATCTTTGGAGTGGCAATTCCTCCCATTCCTTCCTGCTGGCAAGGACACTTTTCTTCACAGAATGAAAGGACAGGGGAAGGGGCCTGTGGACAAGAGCTCTTACAGCTGGGTCACAGTGAAGAGGTGACCCACAGGGCTGTCCAAAGGGGCCTCCAAGTGTTTGTCTTCTCTCCCCTAACCCATCACAGCCCAGCCTGGCCCAGCCCAGCCCTGTAGTCTGTCTGTGCAGGTCTCTGTGCCTACAGAAGGATGGAGACTTCATTTTTTCAAAAGTACAATGTGGTAACTGTTGCTCTCTCCTGCCTCCTTCATACGCTGGCAACTCTCTCTTACAGCTTCACCAGCCTTATACTTACTTCACTCTGGATGATCCCTACTGCCTCCATCTCAGCCCAGCATATGACTGCTTGCATGAACCCATCCTTCAGGACTACCACAAGCACAAGGACATCCTGTGGATGCTGAAGAGGGAGGGCCTCATCACCAGTGACAACAAGGTAGGTTTGGATATCAGGCTGATCAAGTCCAGGCCTGTTCAAGCAGGGTTCCCACAGCCCTTGCTGCAGCTGCCTGCTGCTGTCAGAGGGCAGGGCCGTGCTCTGGTGTCCCTGGAGCAGAAGCAGCACCAACATCCCCCTAGCCAGTCCCTGTCCTGCCCTTCTCAGCCTGCCCCACACTGCCTGTTCAGCCCTGGCTGGGGGGACATCAGTGGCCCCAACACCGGGGTATGGGGGGAGGGCCTGTGGGCAGCTCCCCTCCCGCTGGGGTCGGGCTGTTTTGGGGAAGGCCGTCTGCATGGCTGGACAGTGCTTGGGGGATTCTGCCCTCATCTCTCCACAGGTGGTCTGCACTGTGAAGGAATTCAACGACTACAGGCAGTACCTGACCAGGATCAAGCGGCAGTTAGAGCAGATCACAAGGCAGCAAGAGGTAGGCAAAGCGCTGTGTTCAGGGGCACGGGACTGTGCAGGGCTGTGCTGCTGGGCCGGGCGCTGTGGTGGGGAAAGGACTCCGTGCTGGGAGCTGAGCCAGCGCAGGGTGCTGAGCTGGTCACGGGCAGCAGGGCCACGTGCAGGCACACGCAGTGCTGAGGGAAGCCCTTCTCTCCTGCCCTCGTGGCCTGGATGAAGCAGAGTGCTGGCCTGGGCCCATGAGAATCCTCAGCATGCAACTGACCCACAGCCTGGGGTCACAGGAAGGGCCTCTGCCACTTCTGGACAAATTAAAGGATGGTCCCAAACTGCCAGGAACCACTGACCCTTCCTGCCGGGGTAAGCGGTGGCTGCAGCCGCAGGAACCTTCCAGCCTAGCCCCACCCAAGAGTCAAAAATCCGAGGGATGCAGAAAAGGGAGAACAGCTTTGGACAAGGGGCAGACTTACTCCAGAGCTGAGCTGGGCCAGAAGGATGGCCTTCTGGGAGTCTCTGTTGCTGACTCCCAGAGGAAGCCAGATGGCACTGCCAATGGCCTGTTGAATGCTGTGTTTGAGCAACTAACTGCAGCAGAAGCCAAGAAGCTTGAAGAGCTGGTTGAGACTGTGGTACACAGAATGTTGGAGAGGCTGAAGATTCCTGGGAATCAGCATGTCAGCTTTTTACAGAGAGCTGCCCGGGGAATCAGAGGATGACTTTGAGGCAGCTGCTTGAGAGTAGAACTTTCGGATATTTCTCTAGATCACTGTCAGAAAATGGAAGTGATTGTGAAAGAGCTTGTAGCAGCAGTGCTGGAGATCTTGGGGGACTGTATGGCATCCAGCACATCCAAAGCTGCCGAGACAGAGGTGGCAGCCAGGTGGAAGGAGCTGCCTCTTGCTGGAAGAGCCACCCACGCAGACAAATCCAAGGACACAGAAACAGCCACTGCAAACAGAGCACTTTCACAGACTTCCCTTGACACACTCACCAAAGAAGTTGTTGAGTGTTCACTGCACCTTGGAATCCTTTATAACTTCTCAGTTTGAGCAAGACACTAGCTGTGAGTACACTGAAGTCTTCCTGGGGGGACTGTCTCCAACACAGAGCTGCAGCCACTCCAAGGCAGGGCATGGAAGCAGGACAAGGATTCCGCAGAGCATCTGAACAGCAAAGCCTGAAAGCAGTGTCGCCTGCCCCTGCAGAAGGGGCTGTATGTGCCAAAACCATGGAGCCTGAGGATTGTGCAATGGTGAAGGAGAACTTGGAAAGAGAAATGAACCTAGAGTCAACAGCCTTAGCCAACACTTTGGATACAAGGACCATGACAAATCGGATTGCTTACTCAGTATTAGAGCGGATCAGTCAACCTGGGTCTGCACCAGCCCCAGAAGAGAATTTTCAAGGGCCTGTTGCAAACCCTTCCACATCCCAAGGTAGAATGGAGAGTTCTGCTGCTAAGATATTCTCCCTTCTGTGGACCCACAGCCTTCCCAACAGCCCATTCCTCTATCCCAGTCCAGAGTACGTCACTGAGCAATGCCCAAAGCTCATCTGAGGCAAGTGAGGTGTGTGACTGGAAAGCTGAAGAGCCCTCAGACAGCCACATCCTTGTGCTGGCAATAAAGAGTTTATTTCATAGGCCTTGTTTGTGCTTTCTTCAAGCCAGACCATACTGTCTCTGGGGATTTTTCCTACTGTAACCTGTCCTATCTTCCCTTCTTCAGCCTCTGTCATGCTGAGACCAAATTTTACAGGGAATTTGAGGTAGGGAGCCAAGGAGTGGCCAGCATTTTTGTCTTGTTTAGCAAGCTTTGCTGTTGAGCAAGCAGAAGAGTTGGTTTGGACCTTCTCTGCTTTCGCTGGGAAGGAGTTCAGGTGTGTCATGGTTTCAGTTTGAAACCATGCAGATACACTAATTTTTGTCTTAGTTTTAGTTTGCCTATTCAAAATTTCTCAAATTAAGAGCAAAGCAGGCTTGAACTTAAAAGGAATAGAACTTTATTAACTAACACTAAAGAAAAAAAATCAGAATGAAAGCTTCAAAACACTTCTCTTCCCCCAACTATTCACTTTTTACTCCAATGTAAAAAGACAAAACCTGGGATGCTCAGTCAGTTATCACTCTTAAAATAATCAGTTCTCAATTAATCAAGGAGAAAGGTATCACAGAGATTTTCCACAAGATACCAGTTCTCTTGCTTCCACACTCCACACTTGGCCTGCCCCGGGGGAAATGTTGCCATTTGTGAAGTCCCTCCCATGAAACACCCTGCCACAGAAGCTCATGGGCCATATCAGTTTATTAGAGTATAGTTTAAGGATGCCTCTTCTAGTATAATACAAAAGTTCTCTTCATCTCAAGGAACAGAGGTCATTTTCCCTCAAAAGGCATAGGCTTCATCTCTCACATTTTTAGTCTTCCTCTGTTCACTTTACTCCAGCAATTCACAGATATGTCGAGAACCTTGCATCCTCCTAAAAAATACTCCATGGCTTACAGGGTATTTAAGTCCATTCTCTATGGCATCATAAGAGAAGTCCAACCTAACCAGGCAACTCCTTGATCTTCCTTTCCATCTGAGATTCCCTTCTCACTTCTCCTGACATCAAGTCTCATGCTGTGTCTTTCTACATTTCATCCGGTCTCCTCTTTTCCTCTGGGTAAGATTCATGTTTTGGAAGTTTCATCTGGTTAGGGTAAAAAAAATTCACACAGGTGCAGCCAGGACAAGGCAGTCACGTGATGCATTGCAGTGAAGTTGGAGCTGTGCCAAGGTCTCAAGACCTGCTGCTGCTGCTCTCCAGTTCCAGCTGTGCTGAGAGTGAGAGGTTAGTATCCTTTTTTTGCAGCCCGGTCAGGCTTCAGATGTCTCACACCCAGGCCTCCTCCCTTTTTCCCTGCTCAGCAGATGCTGGGCCTGGCTCAGCCCCCAGTTGCTGTGTGGGCAGTCCTGGATTAGCAGATTTCAGCATCCAAGGCTGGACTGTGCCTCCCTGCCCCCAGCCTCTCTTTCTCCTTTGCCTGCCAGGGGTGCCAGGGGAGGGAAGGAGGAGAACCTCAACCCGGCCTGGCCCGGCCATAGAGAATGGCCAGGCTGAAGCTCTGTGACTCACCCCCACTGGAAACCAGAAGAGAGCTATTTCCGGATTCTCACCTTAAAATGTGTATTCACTAGAGTCACATCCACCCTTTTCATTAGTTTAATCAGGTGTCAATATTACATAATTGTCCAATCAAAGCTAAACCATGACAAGGTGTCACCTGTAAAGCCTTTATTTATGCTCAGCGTGAGCAGAGTTGTGCATTCCACAGGACTCGGTCAGGGAGCAGCAGGAGCTGTGACAAGACAGGTGAGTAGGAACCAAGCTGACAGGGCACTGCCCTATCCAGCACAGGACAGGCCAATGGAAAATGGAAGCAAAGCAGGGACAGTGATAGTTACCAGATGGGCACTAGAAAACTCTAGTGATGAGGCAAGTCAGGGGAGGAAGTCAGCGCATGGGCTTGAAACCAGGATCCCTATCATCACAGAAATGGTTGACCCATCTCAGGTAGAGGTCCAAGGGCAAAAGTCTACAGTTAGGCAATGTTCCTGAGAAACAGGGAGGAAGTTCCCAGTGAGGTCCTTCAGCTACTTCTCCTCAAGGGCCTGGCTGTAGTGGTGCTATTGGGAAGCTGGCCTTGAGCTTAGCAGCTCTGCTTCTGACACTGCCCATGCTGGCTTGCAGCTCTACATCCCAGCAGATCACACTCGTGACAGGGCAATGCACCCAAGAAGCAGCCCCAGCAAGTGGTCACCAAGGCCTCTGTGCCTGGCTGGAGCAATTCCCTGCCTGAGACCCTCCACTCCTCCCTGCCTGGCCACTCTGGGGCCTGCACGGCGGTGGGAAGGAGTGGGATCTGTGCCCACAGGGTCTTCTCCTACCCCTAGACCTCTGCCAGAGCCCTCAGCTGCCTCAACACAGTCCCCATGGGGGCCCTGCAGTCTGTGCATCTGCTGCAGCATGCTGCTCTGGGGCAGGGGGATTACGGATTCATCTGGACACGGTCCTCACCCTCCACAGCAATGTGCAGCAGGCCAGGGATGAGTTTGGTGTCCAGCTCTACCCACTGTGCTTCACCCTGCTTGTACTTGTTTTTGTCAGAGTGCTGCTGGAGGTCCAACAAGTCTAGCTGACCTCCAGGCTGTTCCCAAGGTGCACACAAGGATGGGAGCTGACCTACTCAGCAGGTCAATGTGCCATCATCACAGCAAGATACCACATCCGGGTACTTTCTACTTTGGGGCAGTTTCTCACACCTTTTTTGACCAGAGCGCCTCAGATCAGAGGCTGGGAACTGGCTACAGATCTCCAGGGAAGGGTGCCCACCCTCAGCCTGTGCCCTTGGCCAGAGAAAGCATAGCCCCATCCAGGGAGTGGCTGGGAGGGACACACAGACAAACAGACATTTCTACATCACTGCACCCAGACACCCATGTGATTTAGCTGGGAGAGGGGAGAAGGCTGTAGTTTCTTCACCACCTCATTTTTTTACAGGGCTGTCCACTTGCAGATGAGGCTCTACAGGCATTTCTGGGGTCCCTGGGGTTATAAAGCCTGACTGACATGCCCCAAGAGTGAGGAGGTGACACCCTAGCCCAGTATTTGGGGACTGTTTGCAGTTGCAGTGCCCTTGTCTTCCCCAGCAGGCACCAAGGCCATGTTGTTTCAGGGAAGCCTGTTTCACAGCAGCTGAGGCAATCCAGCAGCACACTGAAAAGGAAGGGTCCCACTCCCCCCTCCATTCCACACCCTCTACATCCCTCATGACCCACCCAGTCTCCTGCCTCACTTGTGATCTGAACAAAAGACCAGACATGGCAGAGATGGGTTGGAGAAAAAGCGTCTGCAAGCGGAAATGAGCTGACATAACCCACTGGTTCTCCTTTGGCAGAAGAAGCAGGTTTTAAGAGCATCCTTGAGCTTCTGAACACCTTCATGGCTTCAGGCCTTGATCCTGCCAGCAGCCAGCCCTGACAGCAGAGGTCACACAGTCCTCCAGTCCTCAGACACAAGCTCCCTTTAGGGTACCAGTGAACACTCAGCACTTCAGACAAAATGTGTAATTTACACGGTGAGACAGAGGAAGATCCAGGCAGGGGCTGGGGCAGGAGATGCAGGTTCAAATCTTTGTGGCCTGGACAGAGTCCTCAGCTGGTGTCCCCTGCTTTGGAAGGAATAGTCAAGCTGATGACTGGCTCAGTGTGTCCCAAAAGCTTTTCTGCACGGCTACCTGTAAGCACTTAACTCTGGTCAGGTCCCTACGTGGTCCACCTCACTCAAAATCCCATGCTCCTTCCCGTTCCATAGTCATGGGACAACAAATGCTTGAGCTGGTTTCCCCAGGCCACTGCACCCACACCCGGTTCTCTTCACCATTCACCATCGCTGACAAATGGTGTAGGACAATAGGAGCTCTAAAAGCAGTAACCTCATCAGCTAATTCAAATTTTCCCATCTTATTTTTGGTGGGCGTCCCACAGGCAGTCCATGGCTGTGCCAGGGCCAGAGCCCTGATCCTCTCAGCCCGGGCTGGCACTGTGTCCATGGTCCAGTTTTGCTGAATCTGCTGGTGCTGTGCTGCACCCACATCAAACCAGTTCTGGGGCAGCATTAGGACAGGGAGCCTCCCATCTCTGCCTCCTGACAGTGCTGCAGGGCTCCTGAAGCAAACCTTGCCTGTTCCTCTGGTCTCTGCCTTCCCACAGGGCTGATTTAGTGCAAAGCTCCATGTAAGGATTGGACTAAAATCCTACATGAGAATTATGCTAAAAACTCGACTCTGGTTACCCAGGAGCTTTGACAAGGTGGCAGAACCTCTGTGCATCTCTGGTTTGAGACAGAAATGGGAGTATCTCTGGTGGACAAGGACAGGGAGACCCTTAA
Source organism: Certhia americana (assembly GCA_018697195.1). NCBI lineage: Eukaryota > Metazoa > Chordata > Aves > Passeriformes > Certhiidae > Certhia > Certhia americana. Next base: position 14,281,482 of record CM031874.1, read on the forward strand.
CATTTGCAATGGGAGGAGAGACAGCAGGGAACTTCTCTACCAGGAGGGGTGGCCTTGTGTTTGCCCTCTCCTGTAAAACATCAGGCAGCTACCAAAGCTAAGCCCTTCCTCCATCTCAAGCTAAACCTACACAGAGATCCAAAATCCACCTGTGATCCCAAACATCTGCCCAACCTTTTCAGGAGCTGAGGTGGCACATGGGCAGCAGACCTGAGGGCAGTATCAGCTGCCATGAGCAGAATTGCTTTTACCTTTTCCATTCAAAGGCATAGCAAAAAGCTCTCGTAAGGCTCTGTGAAGAGGAGACTCAAACCAGCCATAAATCCAACAGCACCTGCAAGAGTACCCAGCACTGCGGGCCTCCATTGGGACACTCTCACAAGCAGCAGCAGGTCATGGAAAAGCTGCTGGTGCCTTCTCTCAAGGAGCTGTGTCCCAGCTACCCTCCAGCACCAGGTCTGACTGCACTGCTCATGGAAGCCCAGGACAAACTGCAAGGCTTGTTCCAAGCCCAGGTGCTGCTCTGGCCACCACTTCTTTAAGTGATTCAGGTGTCAGGTCACGGTGACTGCAGGTGACTGCTGACTCAAGCCTGAGTCTTGGAGCTGAGCTCCAAGAAAGCATTTGGTTTGTGGCCTTTTCTGATTTGGCGAAAATCAGCTTATTTCAGAAAGCTTTGGGGAAAACTCAGCAAATGTGCTGCAAACATTCCCCTAGGAAAGGCCTGTGTGAAGTTACAATGTTCCTGGTCTTCCTTCTGCGCTCACCTGTCCTACAACCCACATACAATGCTTCTGCCAGCCACTGATGGGAAGACCCAGTGGTATGGCCAGTATATGTAATCCTAAACTGCTGGTGTGACAGAGTAGCCCTCACTGGCTTTGTCTGAAGTGCACCAGCTTTTCCTAGTGTGACAGGACAATAACCACCCCCAGAGCACCAGCAGCATGAGCTAGAGTCTGGGCAGAACTCATTCCTGTGTGGCTGAAGTAGAACAGCTGGCACTTGCCCGGCAGCCCCACCACACTGCTGCCAGCACCAGTCTCAAGCACCAACAGACTGCTCGCAGCAGTTCCTTGGAATACCAGTGGAGGAAAGAAGAGAGAATGCTCCAGTCTGAACATAAAAATGTCCCCATCAGGTCAGCCTAACAGCCCAATTAATCACATCTCCCATCACCACAGGGGACCATGCAGAGGATGCCTGTGTGGCTACCTCCTGCAGACTAATTGCAGCACTCCCAGCTGCTGGAGGAGGGACGCAAGCAAAATATCTCTCTTACCCTCCAACCGCCCATAAATTTCTCTCATACCTTTGTGATCCTGAAAGACTCCAGAACATATGTGTAAAGCAGTATTGTCTTTTACCTGTTCTCCCACTCTCTTCCAAGATTCATTGAGTGTCCTTTGGTAGCTGCCTGAGAATTAAGAACAACAGAACCAGCCCAGAGAATGGTTTCCAAGTGCTTACTTCATGTCGATTCTCAAATCTTACTCAAGAGCATTCAGACTGAAATGCACAGCCCCACGTAGATGTAATCATGCTGCAGAAATTCACAGAAGAGACAGCCACGGAGATTGTATTTATTACTATTAGAACAGAGGAAAGGCTACTTTACTGATTAGTATTTACAAATCTGTTGGCAAAGACAATTATTATCCAGTGTCCTTTATGAGCGTATTTTACAACCCTGGCCAGAAGCATTCACTTTTATTAGCAGCAAATGCCTATGGTTTGATTGACTGCCACAGCTGAGTACAAGGAGTAACATGGATCACATCCACAGCGGCTGCTGGCAAAGCCTGACAAAGACGTAGGTACCTGCAGCCTGAAGAGGAGGACAGGTGCCACATGGCTGTTCCAGTCCTTGGCGGGGAACAGCCCGAGCCTGTTCAGCGATTCAAATCTTAGGACAGCATGTCAGAGCTGGTAACCTCTGGCCGTCTCTACTCTTCTGGGGCAGTAGCTCCACATCTGAAGAACAAGTTGTTCACCTCTGCAGGACAGCGCAAGCTGAGTGGTATCAATGCATGGAGATGGGTGTGTATGTGAAACAGATGCTGGCACACTTTGTGGGCATGTTTGACAGAGCTAATCTTGACAAGGGAGCAAGATTTCCTAGCCCACAGGACCACAGAATCATCTGGTATGAGGAACTTTTATTCAGCTGGGCACAAACTGAATTCCTGCTCTGGAGTTCATTCAGCCTGTTCATCTGAACACAGGCTCTGGGAACCCCCTCAGACAGAGCCCCAAGCAAGGCAACAGGCTTGGGGCACTCTTGGCACGCAGCACCTGATGCCCACACTGGTAATGACTCAGACATCAGCTCTAAACCTCATTGTTGGCAGGGCTCAGCTCCCCACTGCAGTCTGGAGAGAATGATCCCAGGTCCCCACTGGAAAGGGAGGGGGATGAAGAAACACAAATGCAATCTTGCATGATACTGACAGCCTCAGCACTGCATCAGTACTCCCAAAACACACGTTTTTGCAGCAGACCTGCCTCCAGCAAGGAAAACACCTCAAAGGAAGAGCATAGGTACCACAGCTGACTACAGGCAGTACCAGCATTTCTCAAGTAGACAGCACTGCCGCTGCTCTGCCTGGAATCAGGAATCTGGTATCAGGAGCACTTCTGATTGTTGGGGGCTTTCTTTAGACCTGGGCTGAGTCAGAAGGGTGGGTCAAAACAGTATTTAGTTCCTGGCAGAGTGGTCTGGAAGGATGTGGTACCAGGAAAGTACCCAGGAAAGGGGGTATGAGCAGCTCAAGCTGTGAAGGCTGCTCTGAGCATGGGCTCAGGCGCTCCTTGGCAAAGCTGGTGTCAGCTCATGCTGCCTGTAGCAAAAAGGAGCTGCAAGGCCATTGGGATCACTGCTGCAGAAGATATGGCCCTCATTAAGAGGATGCCACAGTGGTTGTTTACCTGTTTGTTGTCAAATGTGTGGCCTTCCTGTTGTGCCCAGCACCATGATGTGGGTGGGTACTCAGCACAGGGCTGGTCTCACATGCTACTGCACACCTCTAGTTTTTGAACCTCCCCACCTTCACAGCCCTCTACCGCCCCATGTAGCAGCTCCTTACATGTCACAGCCCTTTCACTGAGCAACCAATCTTGTGGCTCTCAGGAAGAGGATTGCCCCTCTCTGACACACATTAAAAGGCCAGGAACTGCTAAACCTGACCTGGCATGCCCAAAGATTTCCTGATGATGACAGAACCAAGCCTTCCAGAAATGTCCAGTCCTTGTGGTCATATATTGGGAGATACTCAAGGGCTAACCCAGGGCGTGACAACAGCAACTACAATGGAAGAAACCTATGGGGAGAGTAGAAGTCTCAAGGTATCTAGCAACTTCTCAGAGCAATGTTTTTCACCCTGGGGCCAGGGGCTCAAACCAGTCCTTTGATGAAGCTCGTGTCCAAGTGCACTATCAGCATGCGGAGAAAAGACATTTCTTTGCGTGTGTTCTCAAAGATAATGCGAGGGTCGTCAGACTGGCAGCGCAGGCAGTTGGGGGCCATCACCATGGCCAGGTTATTCACATCCATCTTTGTTCTGCTCACATTTGATGGTTGAGCAAAGATCTGCAGATAGCAAGAACACATTCAGATGGAGCAGTGAAAAAGGGCAAGAAAATCCAATATGCGTCCCAAGAAAAGGTGCAAGGAGAGCCAACATAAAGCCTGCCATAAGGACAGTGCCCCAAGTTCCACACATCCACAGGGAAGAGCACTGTGCTCTGACACAATGGACAGAGCAGCAGCCTTGGCAGACAGGAAACCAGCCCCTGGCTCTACAAAACCAGGAACAGGGTTTACTGCTCCCATAAGGAACAAGGCCAGCAAATGCCTCTCCATCAGTCCCACCTTAAATACAGATAAGAGGTCTTAAAACCATGCCAATGGGCCCACCACAGCTGTCCCACTAACTGTTCCTCAGATGCTCCTGGCCCCAGTGCAGGGCTGTGGGGGCTGCCTACCTGCAGGAAGTGTATGAGGTAACACAGCACCAGTCTGTTGAGCTCAGGCAAAAGCTGCACCACAGCCACAGCAGCGTCGGGGTTCTCATAGTTGCTGATACACTCTTTGTAGAACTGCTGGGGGATCACAGGCTCCTCCAGCTCCCGATACCAGAGCTTGAGGAGAGAGGCTGGGCAGAAAGCAGGTGCATGAGAACAGCTCTGGTCACTTCCCCAACCTCTTCAGGGGCAAACTTTGCAGTGAGACAGATGGCAGAGAAACAATTTCTGTTTGTCCTGCTTAATTCAGTCTTGGTTCTCAAATGCTCAGGCACCCAAACTGACCAGTTAGTGGGAAATACTGGCTGCCACCTACTTGCTCCTCCAGGAAGCAGCTCTGAGGCTGCCTAAAGACAAGGACAATGAGACCTGAAGGACTCCCACCACTCTGACCAGCTTGCACAGCCTTACTACACCAGAGCCAGAACTTCCTCCCCATCCCAGTGTTTCCTCTATGGGCAGTGTTTCGAAAGGCAGTGAAAAGACACAGAACAAAATCCCAGTCAGTGCAGACAGCCTGCGTACACATTCCCAAGCAGCAGCACACCCACTGAGCTGCTCCTGCGCCTGCCCCTCTGCACTGCACCATGGCTGAGGCTGCAGCAAGACACCTGCCACATTCCTGTACCTGGTATGTTGGGGTCACTGAGACTGTTTGGGATCTTCCACTGATCCACCTGCAATTTCAATGCATTGACTTCATCTATGTCACCAGGTATCCTGCAGACACACAGAAAAGTTCCTTTTGAGAGTGAGCCAGGTAATGTGCTTGGTGGGGCAGCTGGCTAGCAAAGCATGGCTCCAAAGCTGCTTCTGGGACCTCAGGGAGGAGGGAGCAGGCCTCAGGCACCAGAGACAGTTCCTCAGACAGAAGGGGGTGCCATTTTTATACATTGTCTTGAAGTGGGGACTCCCAGAAGCTCAGATATCAACTATCACTGACCTCAGGAGTGATTATTTTCTGTAACCAGGCTTCTTTGCAACGTGTTCAGACCAAAGATGAGCAGCATCTCTGGCTAAATATACATACATACATACATACATACATACATATATATATACATACATACATACATATATATATACACACACACACACACATCTATCTATCCATCTATCCAAAAATTTACCCTTACAAGGCAAAGTTGAATCTTTTAACAGCAATCTTAAATCAAGTTTAGCTACTGAAAAGCTAATCCAAATCTTAAATACAAAACAAAACCACAAACACAAAGAAAGCAACAAAGAAAATCCAAACCCAAAGCAGAATCCCCCGTGTTCACCGTACAGATTCTGTGTCTCTCTTGACTCCTTGTGTTGTGCAACACCAAGGCTGATGTGCTGCATTAGATGAGGTGCTCTGCCAGGATGCTTGAGCTCCTCCCTACACTGGCCAACCACCATTGTCAAATCTGATGAAAGCTCATTGCCGTGCCTGGGGATGAGCTGTCCACTTAGTTTAAGTCACACCTACACCAGTTCCCTCTGTGCCAGCACATGCAAACTGGCTAATGCTACTTCAAGAGGTGATTCCTGAACCTGGGGAAAGTGAGATTTTGTCCAGTCCACAGCAAAGTGCTTCTTAGGGAAGAGGAAGCATGTGGAGGTCAATCATGACTCCTTGGCATTGAGGACTGACATGTGGGTGGCTCAAAAGTAGCACAGCACCCCAAAAGCTCACCTGAAAATGCCCTCAGTCTGTTCCCCTCCCAGGGCCAGGACCTGCTGCGATAGCTGTGTCTGCACCCAGGGCAGCTTATTCCCTGGGTACATGTCCTGCTGCCGCAGCATGATTTCCTCCAGGGAGCTGCCAAAGAGCGATGGTGTGAGGATGGCATTCCTGGCATGTGTTATCTCTTCCACTGTTGGTTTGCGAAGACCCTGAGGACAGAGAAAAGCTTAGTGCAGCCATGGCATGGCCAGGCCACAGAGAAAGAGTGACCTGTGGATGGGGATGGTGAGTGACCAGGACAGAGAAGACTGACCCTGCACGTGGTCACCTTGTCAGCCACCTGGCAACATGGCTCTTGTTCTGCCACCTAAAATCAGGGGTGGTTCTATTCATCAGGCCCAAGAGGAGCAGAGGAGACCACTTTGGAGAGTTTGGGCTGGTTTTGCAGAGATTCTGTTGCTGTGTTTTGCCCAGCAAGAGGATTGCTCCGTCTGTAGCTCCACCTGCTGTGGGAGGCAGAATGGAGCAGAGCCCAGCCCAGCTGTGGTGAGGTTAGCAGAGGGCACCTATATCCCAACCCAGCATCAGGCGAGTGCTTAGCCACTGGACAGATGAAAAACAGTCCTTTTGAGGTGGGAATTCCACATATTTCCAACTCCAGGGAAAGCTTTGCTCTCAGAGGTGCACCTGAGAAGTGGGCATTGGTACCTGTAGTTTCCGATACCAACTGCTCTGTAGTTTCAAATACCAACACTTGAAAGGGGTTTTGAATGTCCTGTGGCAGCAGTTCGGAAAAGCACAGAGCTGTTGCAGAGGTGACAAGCTGCCCAGCATGGTGGCCAGCAGTCATCCTGCAGCCAAGTGGGGAACATGACGGGGGAAGGTCCCACTGAGCCCTCTGTGGGTCAGTTGCCAGGGTTGCAGTTGTGTGCAAAGTGTGTTTGGAGGTTTACTGTCCTGCACCAGCCAGGATGCCAGGAGCCTTCATCCCTCTCAAGATATTTCAGCTAATTTATTCAGATGGCAGGGAGGCCCCAGAGGAATTTCCAAAAAAAGGCCCCCTGATAACCAGATCTGGCTTGGAGACCAAGAACTGACAGGCCAAGGCCATCTACCAGCTTTCATGGCCACATGCAGAGGGAAGAGAGGAAGATTTTCAGATAACGCAGAGCACGGACTCCCCTCTGCACCAGCCATCTCTGCTGTATGACTGTTCGAACTGGCAATGTACAATTCTGCAGTAAACCAGCTGCAAGTCCTAGCCCATATAAGCTCTCAGGGTTAAAATGGTCAAAGGGAGACTTTCCCCTCATCTGAAGAAACAAATTGATGGCTACCCCCTGCACAGACAGCTCCTTTTACCCTGGAGACAGGTAAGTGTTGGGTTTGTCTTTGTCCCTGAGGCCAGGAAGCAGCCAGCCATGCAGCTGCCTCCACAGCAGGCACTGCTGTCTGCCAGGAGGATGGGGGACCCGGACAGCAGCCCTCTCCCACACATTCAGGGGAAGATGGACTCTGAGCAAGCCTCCCCTGCTCAGTCTATCTCCATTTCCCATCACTGAATCAGTGGTGACCAACAGAGTCCCCCAGGCAGCCCCCAGGCCCTGCAGCCAGGGCATCTGCTCACCTTTTTGCCTCCAGTGATGGCTACTTTCTGGAGTTTCCGGTAGCAGTACTTGGCGTAGGTGCTAATGGGCAGACCTGGCAGGAAAGAGGAAATGAGTGGTCAGCCCACAGTGCCATGCACCCCCATACTGAAGCCCTTCAGAGAGCTCCAGCAGAGCAGCTCATTCTGGCACAAGCAGCCCCTTCAATCCACAGCCCACTGCAGCAGGGCAGGACTGCCAAAACTTGCATTGAGCACCCTGAAGGCCCACAGTCCCATGGCAGGCAGTGTCAGTGTGAGCCAGTGCTTGGGCTTAGAAATATTCATCTCCTGAATGAAGGCTCATAGCTCTGCACCTCCCATCACTGCTCCTGCAGATCTCCACTTCTTGCACCTGGAATGCACCTGCCCCATCCTGACTCTACACATGGCACCCATTCAGCCTTCACAGCCTGGGCACACACACCTGCCTGGGTCCTTGCCTACTGAGCACAGCCAGGGTTAGGTGCCTCATGGACATAGGGCCAGGTAATTACATCCTGCCAGAACACAGCCACAGAGCACACAGCCTTCTGTCAGGGAAGGTTTCCAAGTGTTTTAAACCAATTGTTTATTATTCAAGAACTTCAGTTCCTTTGCTAGTGAAAGAGGAACATGAGAGAAAGGTGTGTGGGGACAGAGAGGCAACACCAGCACCAACAGTGACCTCAGGACACAAGAAGAGGTGTGGGGAGGTTATGGGATCTTATCTTCCCAAAGACCTGCAGAAGGCTCCCTCATGTTCCTGCCTGCAGCCTTCTCCAACCCAAGCTTGTACCGTGCAGCTCAGGCATGTTCTGTGAGACAAGGGAAATGAGACACACCAAAGCTTGGGAACTGCACCTCAAAAGCTGCTGCCCTCCACAAGAGTACCTGCTCTGTTTGTGCTTGGTTCAGCAAACCCTGAAGGCAAGTGCAGCCACAATTCACAGAGCTAATCCCCCCGTGACACCAAGAGAAATATTTGCAATGACAGAGGAGCACTGATTGCTGAGAGAGTTTTTCTCAAACTGTTGGCCTTTTGTTCTTGTTCAAGTAAAATCCCAAACTGCTTACTGATAGCAGCGAATAGATCTGCCCTATTTGATTCCCTGCCAGGCCCAAAGCTTGCAGCACAGTTCAAATATTTGTGACTGTGAAAGTGTACATTTTGGTCAGATGCTATGCATTTCACATCAGACATTCACACACCCTATGGCTTAGGTACGCTGGTTGGGAACTTGGAGGTCTTCAAATCCTCTCATGCAGAGGAAGGACAAACTCTTCCCAAGCAGAACAATTCCCAGAGGTGGGAGATGTGTTGTCCTCTCAGCCAGCAGATAAGCCACAGTCCTTGGTTCCTCTTGATGAAACAAACACCTCCAGCCTCCATCAATCTGCCTCACAGCAGGAGCAGAGTCTCTCCACACTGCTGGAGCCAGAGGAGCTACAACAGCATTCCCATCTCTCACAGACAATGGGAAGGAAAGCCAGTTTCAGGAATTTCTCTCTAGGGAATATCTAAAGCAAAATAGTCACTGTAAAAAAAAATCCTGCTAAACCTAGGCATGACTTACACTGGGAATATCTAAGGATTAAAAGGAAACAAACCAAATGAGCTGCCCTATGATGCTTTACTATCCCAGCTTACAGATTCTGCTGTCCAATGTGAGACACACTCCTAAGTGAAGTGTCACCATTCTCAGAGGGGGAAGGGAAAGAAGCTGGACTGTGTCTCTGCATCCCAGCAATTTTGCAGGAGACAGCACATTCAAAACCAATAATAAGAAATATTTTTTCACACTGTAATTAGACCATGAAACACATTACCACCCTAAAAGTTTAACAATGTTTCAAAAAGGAACTGGTGTCTTGCAGATTCTGCATGGCTGATACGTGGGCAGCAGTGAGACACATTTGCGTGAAGCCTGTTTTATGCTTTCCCAGGAAGCTCCCTGGTCCCAGGAAAAGTCTAAAACCTGCATCCAGCGCTTTCTGCAGCAAGGCCTCCTGCTCTCATGACAACCATGCTGCAATGCTGACCCAATGGGGCCTGTTGGGGTCACTTGTGAAGCTGGCCAAATTTGAAGCAACTTAAAAATAAACTTGATGCATGCACAAGAGGATGGAGGAGTTACTGCTAATAGACCTGAATGGCTAAAAAAATAGGCAGGAGCCCTGAGGAACAGGGTGAGCAGCACTCATCCCGGAGGGCACAGACCAGTGGTTCCCATGCAGCCTCCCTGCTCCAGAGTAGAAGCCATCTACCCCAACACAAGTGCTCCTGGCTCCAGGGCATGTGCAGAGTGGGATGGGCAACACTGAGAGAGAGACATGGAGAGGCTGGGAGGCACATACTGAGCTGCAGGAAAGAACATGAGGGAGAGGAGTAGAATTTAGCTTTAGCCTCAGCTTTTCTAAACCAGCAACCTGTCCCTACCAACTGCTACTTTCAAAATGCTCAGCTAGATGCTCAGCTCCCAGCACTGAGCACATCATGCACGGTGATATCTCCAAACACATGGGCCAGGTAATCCCCTCCACAGCCCAGCTCCCACCTCTTGGTGCAGGGCTGGGTAGCTTTGTCTGCACCACCTGGAAAGGACTAATCCTGAAGTCAATTCCACTTCTATTAGCACATTATGAATCTGAGAAATCCAAGATGATCTGTTATTCCCTATGGTATCACAGTAGCCTCAGAAGCTCAGGAACTAACAGCTAGACTAACTACTAACAGCCTACACAATGAAAAATAGTTCTCAAGGGAAAATATTTCTCCATATGCGAGCCTAGAAACACATGTGGACAGAAACTTAAAGAACATCTCCTTTTAGAAAAAGTTAAAATCCATACAGGACATGTGCAGGAACATATCTTCTGAACAGACTTGAATGCTTTTCTGCAAAAAAAAAAAAAGGTCTTAAAAGTGCAGTAAACAGTGTGGATTTAGGACCTGGCCATGGGACATGCATTTTGTACTAGAGAAACTGTTGTCTGGATATACCTCTGATCTACCATAGCCTCTTTGATCTCAGCCTGGCACAGCCAGAGCAGGCTTTCAGACCACGATCCCATCTCATTGCACTATACAGCACAGGAGTAGGTGCTCATGAGCAGGTCAGCTGGGCTTGGCAGTGCTGCTTTCCTGGATTAGATCTGCCCAGGCTCCCCCATTTTACAGCACCGCTTTAGATCCTCTTTCTCACACCACCAGTGCTTTCTTCTACATCCCAACAATGTTTCTCAATCACCATTCCCTATATGGGAAATGCCATGCTCATCAGCCAGACAAGCCAGCAGCCTGTACCTGTAACCAAGATAAGAAACAGACAGAGGATGTCTTAAAAATTAGTATCCCACTTCAAAAATCTCCCAGCTAAAAGCAGGTGGGCAATATCCTAATGCAGTGTTGTACCTAGACCATTAACCATCAATAGATAGACTTCCCTTCTTTGAATTTGCCCCATTTCTTTCTAAACCTCTTTACGCTCTGAACATGCAGTCCACCCTGCTTTGCTGACCCTTTGGGATTCCATTCTGTGCTTCAGAACAGAGCGTTCCTGAGCCTGCTTCCCAACACCAAAACCAGGCAGCTTTAGTTCTGCTGCTGTGAGTTCTGCTGCTGTAAGAAATTTTCTCCTTCCTTTCCCTAGGTAACCTTAAACTTCTTTCATCCTGTTGACTGTCTCCCTTCTTCCCTCCTCCACGTCCAGCTCATGTGTCACCTTCCCTGCCACACTCATCAGCCTTGGAGGGATCCTGGGCAGGACATACAGAGTGGGCACAGCACAACTACAGCCAAGTGCTACTTTCCTCTCTGTCCCTTTCCTACAAGCTCCTGATCCCTCTTTAGGTTTCTGACCACATCCCAGCAACATGTATGTGTTGCTGGAAATTCATATACATTCATATATAAGCTGGAAAATGTCTTTCCCTCTTCAAAACAGATACACTGGGGCCTCCCCCTGCACTTGCAGTCAGGGACCTCTTCCTCATGTAAAAAACTTTGCTTTTGATGACACAATATTCTCTGCTGCTTGATCACTCTGTTTGTCACCCTCACCAGATTCCTCTGCACCTTTTATTTTTACAGCCCTCAATAATTTTGCCTCAACACTGAGCTGTCAGCTCATGATTTGTTTCCTTATATAAACCCAAAGACCAGCTTACATTCCTGTGGGATCAGCAGACAATCTTCCTTCTGAAAACACAGCATTTATTCCTATCCATTATTCTTCTGCCTGCCAACAGTTATTCATGCATGAAAAGACCTCGCACCACATTCGTATTTCATTTACTCACAGAGAATTAAGCTAGAAGATGAAGACTGCAGAGGTTAAGTGTGGGAAACTGCAGAATTCTTTCTTTAGGTCTATGTTAGACAGTAAACATTTACTCACTAATGAGCTTCTGGACTGAAGAGTACGTGCACATGTGTGGGGAATCACTGCTTCAACTCAACCTTGCACTGAAAGACTTACATAGATGCCTACTTGTTTGGGATGGAGAGGAGATGGGGTCAAATGATGTGGTGATTAAAGGATGATTCACTGCAAAATCAAGTCTTACCAGAGGGTAGACCTTTAGGTTGTTACATTCAGCGCCAAGACACCAGAAAACTATCTTAATTCTAGTTACAATGTCTTTTATAAGTTTCTTATCAAATCAGATACTTCCACAAAGTTCTCTAGCATCTTCACAAGCCAATCATTAATTGATACATTTACTATGTTTCTACCGCAGTGTCCCTTTTATCCATCATACAACTCTACCAAAACTCATTGCTGTGCCTTTCACTTTTAACAACTCTGTAACAGATTCTACTATCAAACTTTAGTATTTTCTACTATCCTGCTTACCATATTTATTTGCCTATATGACGCATATTTCTACTTGCTTAAAACATATTCCTATTTAAACTACAAATGCTGGTTTTACTTTTACTGTTCCAAATCTCCAAGCCTTCTCCAAGGCCTTAGGTCAAACATTTTATCCGTCTCCCTGAGCCTGAATGCTCGAGGCCTTGAGAATTCTCTGGGCCTACATTTCTCACATCTACTTATCTTCTGTTCATTTCTGACTGAAGTCACTACATTTGTTTTCCTTATGGATTTCTCTGCTAAATTGTTGCTACAGCATTCATAAGCATCTTAATATTTCAGATCCACTAAGAAGCTTCTCACAACAGCCTTGCAGCTTCAGGTGCATCCTACCCACTGCTCACACATCTGGAAAGCAAGGCTGGTCAAACAGAAGCAAGTGCTCTAGGGAAAAGCCTGACCTTTCCAGCCAGCAGCAGAGAGAGCCTGGCATGTTCCTGCAAGATTTCCCCTTACTTCAGGTGCAATTCTGAGGTCAGTCTCCAAGAAAAGTCCTCAGAGTTACCGGTTGCTGCAAAAAAGCTGTTTTGAGCAAGCTGCCAGCCCTGCTGCCTCCTCTGCTGAACCCCTGCATAACAACTCATAGCCTGGTGCCTGCCAGAACAGACTCCTGGACCAGAAGACAAACAAGAGGAAACAGCCTCAAGCTGTGTCAGGGGACATTTAGATTGGGTATCAGAGAAAATTTCTTTATTGCAAGGGTAATCAGGCATTGGAACACAGGCTGCCCAGGGCAGTGGTGGAATCTCCATCCCTGGAAGTACTAAGAAAATGTATGGATGTTGCACCTGGGGACATGATTTAGTGGCAGCATTGGCAGCGCTGTGGGAACAGCTGGACACAATTACTTTAGAGGACTTTTCCAACCTTAATGATTCCACAATTCTATGAAAGGTAACTGTGTGTGTGTGACCTGTCACCAGAGCCCCAGCTGAGGCCACACAGGCACAGCTGACTTTCAAGTGCTTCCTTCTGGAAACTTTTATAAAGTTATCTTGGCATGCCTTTTTCATAACATTTCATATATATATAAAAATATGTATCAGAGGCAACATAGAAAATCCTGAGTTGGAAGGGACCTACAAAGAGTCTAACTGCTGATGTTTTTGGTTTGTTTTTTTAATTTTAAATTTAATGTTTGTTTTTAGGTAAAAACTACATCTGTTTTCCTAAGCACAGCTCCACCACTTGCAATTTAGACACGTAATTGCACAGAACAGCCTGCTCAGCCCACAGGCAGCACGCCCTGCTGAACAGAACAATCTCCATGGAGTTGTCTCATAAAGATGCCTTAGTCCCTCTGAGCACAAGCAAAATGAAATTTCAAAGGCTCAGAATGGCCTGAACAGGAAAGAAAAAAACACATATCCCTATTAGAAATATAATCCTTCTGTGCAACAGCAGGTCTCTGTTGTGAATCCCACCAGATACAGAGAAACAATGAACACTGTCAGGGCAGGAGTTTCAACCCAGGGCTGCCCTCAGACTTTGCCTGGACTTGCAGCTGCCTCATGGCACAGGGTGACACAGCAATGACACCGGGAAGCCACCATAGAGAGCAGCTGTCTCCTGATGTCAGGGAGGGCTCAGGAATGCAGGAAGGTGGACTCCAGCTCTCACAGATTAAAACCACTGAAGCCACTTGATATAAACTGCTGCCTGAGAGAAATTCACAGGGGTAACTCAAGTTTCCTGAAAGCAGTATAAAAATATTGAATGCGCTTTGTCTAGTAAGACTTCAGCCAGATAAAGCGTTATCCTGCAGCCAGCAATTAAACTGAGTCCAGGGGAATGTGTGAGCTCTTGTTCATTCCGCACAGATGCCAGGGTAAGCCCTGGGCTGCAGAGCTCAGAAAGTGGGCAAGGGAAGCCAATTCTGGAGAGAAAAAGACAGTGTCCTTTACCAGGTACCAGCACCCTCCCAGAACAGCCTCAGGTTAGGCAGTGATTTACAAAATCAATTAATACAACTGAGACAGGTTCTTTTCAACACTGGCTCACATGGCTTCTAGCACCAGAATATGCTCCAGGAAACTCCGTGGCATGCACAATCAGTTGAATTACAACCCCAGGTCTGCATCCAATTTAAAGTCCCTCACACAACTTGCACAACTGCGACTGAAAGGGCCCCCACCTGTCCCAAATGCAGCCAGCTGCCACCTGCACAGCAGATCCATGCTCTGGTCTAACCTTGCACACCAGCCCCCCACCAGATAAATTCTCCCAAATCCAAGTCTCTGTACTTAAAGAAATAGTCTGATTTCCAGCAGAGCTCAACAATGCCACCTGCCTGAAGTCAGTGCGGACCTCTCTCTTGGCTCCCTGTGCTTCTCCCTACCTTCATCCTCTGTGTTTTGTTTCCTCTTTTTCCTGGATTTTGTGATCTTCTTGCTTTTCAGATCTGCAAGCTCCTTGATGTGCTGGGCAACTGAAAATTCAGAAGAGGATCTGGATTAATAATGTGGTATATACTAAAACAGCAAAATCCAGAACTGCCCTTAGATGTGGCAGCCAGCCTGACTCCGGTGTAAGAAATTCTGCCTGAGGAAAGGTCCTGCACCACAGCCAGCTCCCAATGAACTTGAATGAAGGGCTCAGAACATCACTCGGCTTCTCCAAATGGCCAAACACTTGAAAAGTTCATACCTAAAACTTGCTGCCTAAATACCAGCAAAAGAACCATCTTCCCAATATCTCAGAGTACTTCTTGATGCCTGCAGTCTGGGGAAAGCACAGCTGTAGGGAATGGTTTTGGACAGAAATGACAAGGGCTGATAATCTTTACAAAATCCAAACTAGTGCTGCACACCTGGCAGTTCAGTGAAGAAATCCCACATTTAGGCTACAGTCATAAAACCAGAAGGCAAATATTGCCAGTGTAGCACTTGCCCCTTAGTCCAACCTCTGCCACCACGCTCATAAGCATAGGCAGAGGGGTGCTGAGGCAGAACTCCTGAAGCCATCCTGAAGAACTTGGGAGGCTTCAAACACAGCTTGAAGTCCCCAGAGATCAAGGGGAAAATAATGCTCTGGTTTCTAGCCTGTGATTAGACAAGACACAGTGAGTACAGCTGAAATAGTGACAAATAAACTAATTAATACCAGTTAATACTTTCCAGGCTGGCTTAGCTTTTTTTCTTGTCTTCACACACCCCCCACACCCCCCCCCCCCCAGGATTCTATAGCAATTTAAAATTGGAGTAATAACAGAATCTAAGCTGTGTTGGTCCCCAAACTTCTGAAAGACAGATATATCACATTTCTTCACACTAAAAGCCTGTGTTCTTCATGATCATCAAACAGCCAAGTCCTGTTTTCAGTGTTTGGAATAGCTCTCTTATAAAGTTAGATACTAACAATCCTTTATTTTTGCCGGCTTCATGGAACTTATGGAACTTATGTCAGAAATAAATTATGTCAAAAGTAAATTATGTCATCAGAGAACCCTTTGGCAGGTTGACATCAGCTCATTTCAGTGCTGATGGGTGAGGTGAGCACAGTCTGGGTCTTGCATTTCTTTGCCAGACACAAGCTGGTGGCAGCTTCATCCCACCAATGAAAGGTGAACTCAGACAACATCGTGCTCTCACTGACAGAGCCCACAACACTAGCTGAGGACTACCTGTACTCTCGGAACCCAGACAACCCTGACTATGTGGCACAACCCACCAAGATGCTGCTGCATACAGAGTAGGTGCATGAGGCACTTACTCCTTTCATCACTGTCAAGGTGGCGATAAATGTAACCTTCCAGGTAAGACTGAAATTTGGGCGATGGGGAGAAAAAGGCCAGACTGATGGCCATCAGTTCCCAGCCCCATGCCAGGCTTCGGTAGCACATGTTATCTGTTGTCTGCCGGATCAGCTGTATGTAGAGCTCATCCCGTAACCCTTGTGTGCTCCAGCACTTGGTGACTGCAACCAATGCCACGTGATTGCGGTCCATGCGAGTCTGACGATCTCCCATGTAGCTCTGCACCAGTTTGAACATCTCACACGCCTCCTTTTTGATGGTCCGGTTGCTTGTGATGAGCATTGGCTTTTTGATAGAGCCGCCATTCCAGGACAGCATGTTGGAGATGGAGATCCTTCGTCGGAAGATGCCTTGCGTGTGCATGTTCAGGTTTTTGGAAGCCCAATCTGCCATGCTGCTCTGTGAGATGGGCTTCCGTAGGGTGTGGTAAGGGAAATGGCATCCCACACAGCCACCATGCTGGCTGCTGCCCTCCTCCTTGGGCTCCAGCTCTACAGTCTCAGGCTGCAAAGAAGAAGAGACATGTTAAAAGCAGCTTAGATGACTCCTTACCCAGCTCGGAAAAGTATCCACAGTGGGACAAGAAGCTGCCACCAACTGCACAGTGGTGAGTCTGTATAAACAGGACTACGTGTAGAATTAGTGGATGACAACTGCAGTTTTGCAAGAGCCTGATGGCACAGCCACACACTAATGTCCCTAAGAAAAGTGCTGGGACATGGAGCAACAGGGCTGAGTGTCCCAGCTGTCACAGAGTTTATGGGGACATGCTGATTTCCAGAGCAGCAGCACAGCTCTGCAGCACCTGACGAACTAGGTATCTCTGCACTCCTCACCCCTCAGTTCCTATGGAGCTCCAGGAGCCCAGGAGAAGGGTGGGACACTGGTCTACAGCTAACCCCAAAATATACATCAGGTCTTAGAAGTTTAGAGCAAGTCAGTGTTTCCTTCTTTCTATAGAGGAGCTCCTGAATTCACGACAGAGGTTTCTGCAGTCCAACCCTTTCCTATCTCACACCCCACATGTCCCTGCATGCAGATAATGAGATAAGCACACACCACATTCCACCCCTCATTGCCAGCCTGGGGCACAATAATTTCTCCTGGTTTTTCTACTTTGTTCTTTTTATCCCTTGAGTTACTCCTCTACCTCCTCACCCTCTCTGAATTCACTCAGCAAACTGACTAAAAAATCCCTGCCTGCAATTCTCTGCTATCTCCACATCTTTGGTCTCCTTCAAACCACCTTACCTGCCTGGAGTTGGTTTTCTTCCTATCACTCTATGTGGTCCTTCAGCATGTTCCTTCTGAGGAGTCACCTCCTCATACTATCTTGAGGTTCAGGAGGCTCCGGGTTCTCTCCTCTGCTCTCTCTGAGGTTTCTCCTTCACATCTCATTCACACAGCTCCCTAGCTGTTATATTTGTATTGACAGTATACAACCACCTCTGCTTAGCCTGTCCCAGAACTTCTGCCCACCCTCCTCTGGTACTTCCTTGTCATTTTTCTATCATGCAAGCCCAGCACAGGACATCCCTGCTCACTCAAGCCACTTGATGCTATTTTCAGGTGAGGCAGTGATATTGCTGCTGTATTTTCTGCAACTTCCTCCCCTCCTTACTTGGACTCTTGAGTATTTCTGTGAATAATTTTTTTATTTATTGACTCTTTTTGCCTTTACCACAACATCCACCTCCTTTCATCTTCTGCTTCTCCATATGAATTATTTTTCTTCACTTTCAAGGCCATTCACAGCCTATCCCCAACCCACCATCTCTTGTGTGTAATCAAGTTTCCATTCTCCCTGTCAATGCAACAAGGTGTAACACAGCAAGAAGACTGGAGAGCAGTTTCCTACCATGTCTAAAGAGGCTGTGAAATGAAATTGTTGAACTATTAATAGTAACATGTAAGTCATGTAAACTTGATATGTCTCTGTGCCTGAAAAGTGGGAAATGTGGGAATATGGTATCAGTTTCCCAAAAGCTTTCAGATGAAAGCAAGGCACTCATTGATCCAAAATGGCAAAAAAGCGAACACATACAGATAGATCTGATAGAGCAGAAAGGTGCCACTTTGGCTTTCAAAGAAAAGTTACACCTCACAGGTCTGCTGGAGCAATCCAGAATAGTCAAGGAGCTTTCCCAAGTTTCTTCATGAAAGACTGTGTACCATCAAATAGGAGAAAAACCAGAAAAAAAAAAAAAAAAAAAAAAAAAAAAAAAGAAGCCACTTTTCAGCATGGAGTATGGTTATCAGCTCTGCCTCATCAAATTGATGCAGAGATTCTGGTTGTTCAAAATAGGAGCAAAATAACCAGAAGAGTGAACAAAGAGAAAAAGGGCAAAAGATTCAGGGGATGTAAAACTATCTACAAAGAACCTAAACTGAACTAAACCCAGGAAGCAGGAGGTTCCTTTGAATACAAATAGGAAAAAATATGGCAAACTAAATCCTGCAGAAATGTTGTTTTAGAGAAAAACTACTCCCCTTGTGCAGGCATGCTAATGGGCTTTTGAAATAGCTATTTACAAGATGCCAGAGCCACTGACACCAGCTTTCTAAATGTTACTATTTCATGTTCAGGAATTGTGAGGAAGAATAGCATATGAGGAGCCACTAGAAAAAGGGGAGAGAGAAAAAGAGGAATTGCTGTCATGTGGTTATGCAAATCCTGATGCCTGTGTCCCATATCCACCAACTCAGACCATTCCAGTGAAAAAAGTATGTATGAGGGAAAGGGTTACCCACAAACACATGAGTGACAGTAACATGATCAGGCAAGTGCATTTATCCAAATGCGAGCTACCCACAGTGCTGAGGGCTTGCTGGACATGAGCCCCATCCCACAATTCTCCTTCCACTCAAATCACTGGGCCAAAATAGTGTGTCCACCTGCAAAGCTGTGCAGCTTTATGATCTGTTTACTATTCTGCAGGAACAGACATGTCCTGCCTTCAGCAAACCCCTGCAACTAAACCCCCCCAGGAACAGAGATGATGAGTCTAGCAAGTCTAGCAAAGAAAAAAAAAACTTAACACTGCACAGACGGGGAGGTACCTGTGAGGAATGGTGTGTAGCACCTGATGAAGCCAAGCTTGTCTGGCTGGTCACATTCTTTTCTAAAGAATCTATTTTCTCAAAAGTTCTCTTCTGCCTCATTGCGTCCTGTGCAGCAGCCACATTGCTGGGAAAGGCTTCCCTAATCTCCAGGTCCTGTCTGTACAGATACCTGTTGCTGGCTGAGACATCATCCCTGGAGCTCTGGCTGATGCATTTTTTCAGGTGGTCAGACTGAAACCTGACCTTGCTGCTCTCTGCTGGGACACTGTTCTCCAGGCTCTCAGCATCCAAGCTGGCTTTGCTTCCCCTGCAAGCTGCTGACCTGCCCACCACAGCACGCATCTCAGCGATCACTTTATCATTCAGAGCTGTGAGTTCACTGCTGCTGCCCACAGAGCCAGGTCTTGCTTGACCTGTTCCTTGCCTCCTTCCTTTCCTTTTTCTCAAGCTTGGAGAAGGGCCAGTTGAATAACCAGAATCCTGATGGCTTATACTGGTTGGGTACTCCTGAGTCTGCAGGCTGTTTTGCCGACTGTGGTGGAGTTCCATGTTCTTGAGGACATTGGCTTCCAAGATCCTCCAAGATTGCTTGAAGCTGTCCTTTGAAGCAAGCTGACCAGGCAGTTTAGTGGAGGTATCAGTTGTTGCAGCAGAAGAGTGGGAGAGTTTGGCAGATTGGTCAACGTTGACCATATGTTTGATGTATTCCCTGCCAGCTGGGCTGTATTCAGTGGAACAG
Organism: Certhia americana; assembly: GCA_018697195.1. NCBI lineage: Eukaryota > Metazoa > Chordata > Aves > Passeriformes > Certhiidae > Certhia > Certhia americana. The sequence goes on from CM031874.1 coordinate 14,301,237, forward strand.
GGATTTCTTACATGCTTCTTTGCAGCTTGTTGTTGCATACTGGGATGCTGCAATAATTTGGTTGGTGGCAGATGCTTTTTTAAGCTATTGCTTGGTGACCTTGGTGGAGACATCCCACTCACACAAATGCTTTCAGTGTCCATATCTACTGGTGGCTCGTCATAAATTGGCAACTCTAAAGATGGTTCATCGTATATAGGTGCAGGAGAGGCATACATGGGGGATGCAGGCTGGGGGGTTCCTGTCCGGCTCCTTGGAGGTGTTTGAGAAGTAGGACCAGTCATCAGCACCAGGCAAAACCCACCACTCTCTGTCTTCTTGATCTGCATAGACTGCTTTGTTTCTCCAGCAGGCATTAGCTTTGTGGCTCCAGGGCTCTGGGACGTGGATTGAGGCTGAGCATATATAGCTGGTTTGGGAAGCAATTTTGGGCTGTTGGGCTTTGGAGCACCCTGCAGCTGAAGAGAACTGTTTGAAAAGCTCGGCACCTGCCTCAAACTGTTCACTTTCACCAACATGGTTGCTTTTGTGCCTGGCAGAGGCTGCCAGTGGGTAGGAGTCTCTCTAAAAAAATAAAGATACAAATACACACAATTATTTAAGAATTATGTTTACTGAAGTACCTTCAAATTGTTAGTCTCGAAGTGCCTGAGTATTCCCCAACCATTTATATCAGCAGGTTATTTTTTCCTGGAGATCCCCCTTGCTGAAACTGAAAAACATTGTTGTATTTCACATAATAAATTTCTAAATCATGAAGAGCAAAACAACAGGATGAAATGAGTTCATGATACTATAATCTGTCTGGTATCAGCAGCACTGACACAGGACACAACCTACGCTTCTCAAGGCTCAGCAGATAGCATGGCACCCAGAACAACCAGCTGAAGACCAGCAAGCTATTCTGGAACATAAAACTCAAGTATTAAATTGGAAAATAATCCCAAGTACCTGCCTTCAGATTGTCCAACTATCATGACAGTCCTTAGAGACCAAGCTATTTTTTTAATTTCAGTTTCCAGATGTGCATTTATTTTGTAGAAAAACCTGTGAGGTCTATAAGAGGTATATTGGGGTGGCCATCCTCCAACTCAGAGCGTACATTCCCACACAACCTGCCAAGCCTCCACCCAATCTTGTCTAGATGCACTCAGATCTGGTTCCTTTGGCCACACCAACTGCCCCTGCTCAGTTCTCACGGCTGTGAAACCCTCCTCTGCTGGGAGTATCCGCTGATCCATGGTGGTACTCTGGATCCACCGCAACCCAACATGCCTACTGCAACACCTCAGTTTCTAGGATACACTCTACTGCATAACAACAACAACCTGCTCTCAGGCTGTGGCCATGGCCAGTCTGTATTTGTAAGTTCCAAGGAAAAGGGAATGGAAAGACTATTAAACCAGCTGAGCTTCCAGGTTTTCCAAGGGATCACAATCCCCAGGAAGGTCCACTTGGATCTGACCCTATATGTGGAGAGTATTGTTGAAGAATGGCTGAAAAGCAAGGGACATGATGAGATCCTGCTAGCTAAAGTGTAACAGGCAAGCTTAATGTCAGGCCATCCTTGAGTGTAACTATCATACAGGAACAGGATGCGATAAAGAGGAAAAGAATGTAAAGAACAAGAAAACTGCTAACTGCAAGGCTAACCACAGAGAACAAATATAGGAGAGATTTACATCATTGGTTAGCAACTAACCAATGATGAGCTCTGCTTTTGCAATATGTATGAGCCTAATTATGAACTGTATAAGTATTGTTGAGAGAATTGAATAAACTGAGCCTTTCTGATCATCATCAGATGGTGTCTGGCTCCCGCTGATTTGCCAACAAATGGTGACCATCGACGTGATAAAACTTGAAACCACGAACGGGTCAGCGTAGGGTTCGGGTCCTGCAAGCAGAGGGATGGCTGTAAGAGTCCGGTATAAGACTCCGTGCCCTGGGTGCCACAGCGGTGGGCTCAGCCGATACGTGCTGCCGAGACCTTGGAGGGCTGCAACAGCACTGACGTAAGTATGGAGAGGCAAGCAGCAAATGATTTATTTATAGCCTTTTTACAGAAAAGGCAGATAAAAGATATTGACTTACAAAAAGAGTTACCGGGACTTTTAGCATGGGGATATGGGAAAGGGAGTTTTGTTAATCCACATACAGTGCATGAGCTTTCAGAATGGAAAAAGTTAGGAGATAAGTTGTGGGAAGAGGTGATAAATGATGATAAATGATGATAAGACAGCGAGAAAATTGAGTAAATTGTGGAAAGTAGTGCATAATGAGTTGCTGAGTCATCAGGCTGAAAATCGAGCAGCTCAGCAGGCTACTGTGGCTCACGAAAAGAATAAATCATATAAGCAGTCGTGGGATACCGGAATGCTTTTGCCTCCGGCTGTCTCTACTGTATATCTGCCACCACCTCCTTGCTCTGAACAGGGAGTATCATCTGAGCTTGTTCATCAGCCTTCGGCACCCCCATATTCCGAGCCACCTGGAAATAATTCTGTCCCCAATCCTCCTCCTCAAGTCGCTAATGAGCCGATCCCTGGGGCAGAATCTGACCTAGCAGAGGCCATGGCGCGAAGGAGGCGAGACATTTGGTCAGCATTGGCCAGGGAGGGGGCAGAAAAAGGCAATGAGCAAATGGTACAGGCAGCTACAGATAATCTTGCTTTTCCAGTCATTTACCGACCTAACGCTGCAGGAGGACTTGTGGCTGAATTAGAATCGTTAGACTGGAAATTTCTTTCTCAATTACGAGCCACAGTAAGCCAATTTGGAGCTACAAGTGAGCCTGTTAAACAGATGTTGGATTATTTGTTTAATGCCCATGTGTTGTTGCCTTCAAATGTGAAGAGAATAGCTAAGTTGATTTTTACACAGCATCAGCAACTATTGTTTGGAGCTCATTGGCAGGCGGAAGCTGAGAGATCAGTAGCTGTGCAGAGAGGGACAGGGGATCCCTTACAAGGAATAACATTAGATGAATTAATGGGACTTGGAGCATTCACTCCATTGGAAGCTCAGGCTTTATTGGGGCCAGATAAATGTAGGGAAGCTATGAGGGTGGCACGAACAGCAATTGACAAGGTTAAGGATCCTTCTGGATTGCCAGTGTATATGGGAATTAAGCAAGGGCGTGAAGAGACATTGGGTGCTTTCATAGACAAAGTAGCCAATGCAATAGAGAGGGCAGGAGTCCAAGATTTTATGAAAGGCATGTTGTTAAAACAGTGCGTACTGCAAAATGGAAACTCTGTTACTAAAAGTTTGCTGAATACCCTTGGGGCTGACTGGACAGTAGCTGATGCTTTGGAAAAGGCAGCTAACCTGCCCTCTCAAAATCAAGTACTTTTAGTAGATGCTATTAAACAGTTGGGGATAGGATTACAAGAACAGGCTAAGGCATCACACACACAAGTGTTAGCTGCTCTTGCACCTCTCCAAGCATCGGTGGCAGCCAACCCACGCTCCACAGCCGGGTCTCATGTGAAGTGTTTTCGGTGTGGACAAAGAGGGCACCTCCGACGGGAATGCAACGCCACTGGAATTTGGTGTGCTAAGTGCCCAGCTGACACCCACAACACTTCAGCTTGTCGGCGCCAGTCGGGAAACTCAAGAACCAGTGCGTATCGCAACCGCTGTGCAATGACACAAATAGCAGCGATCACCCAGCCATCACCCTCCGACCAGCAACCCGTGGGAGACTCGGGATGGACTTGGCAGCCTCAGTAGACGTAGTTCTGATGACAACTAGCCCAGAGAGGATACCTACAGGAATTAAAGGACCTATTGTGATAAATGGAAACGTAGTGGGAGCTTTGTTACTTGGAAGATCATCTGCCACTATGTTGGGACTGTTTGTATTGCCTGGGATTATTGATGCGAACTATTTTGGAGAAATTATGATTATGGAACATACCCCTTTTCCACCAATAAAAATTAAAAAGGGACAACACTTAGCACAGCTTGTGCCTCTCCCACAAATGACAGGAACTGTTACCCCCATGAATGCATCAGATAGAAATCAAGGAAGTTTTGGATCTACAGGACAACTGACGTTACTAACTGTGGACCTTACAGATCGACCCCAGAAAACTGTGGAATTACAATACAAAGGACAAAAATGTGTCCTTACTGGTTTATTGAATACAGGAGCAAATTCCAGCATCATTACCCCAGGATGCTGGCCTCAACATTGGCCACTGCAACCCACCACAGCAACAGTATCTGGTGTGGGGGGCATGACATTGGCAAGCTCACCACTACTGACTGTCACAATTGAGGGTAAAATTGTAACAGCTGTTTTTTCAATAACTCAATTGCCACCTGGAATGCACTGCCTAATTGGAAGGGACATTTTGGCTCAACTTGGCATTGTCCTAACAAATAAGCACCCTTTGGCATGATGGCCATTGCATGGACTTTCCCCATTTCCCTCACATGGAAGACCACAGCACCTGTGTGGGTAAAGCAATGGCCATTAAAAGGGGAAAGTCTTTGTCATGCCCATGAACTGGTGGAAGAACAGTTTAGGTTGGGACATTTGAAATTATCCACAAGCCCCTGGAATACTCCAATTTTTGTGATTAAAAAGAAGTCAGGAAAATATCGTTTGCTACACGACTTGTGAGCTGTTAATGAACAAATGGAGCCGATGGGGGCTCTCCAACCGGGTTTACCAAACCCTGCAATGTTACCTTATCAATGGCCGTTATTAATAGTAGATTTGAAGGACTGCTTTTTTACTATAGCACTACACCCAAACGACACACAATGAGGAAATAGGTTTGTTGGGGAGCAGGCGTCTGAATAGCTCAATAAATGAGACAGGATGTGTTGAATTTGGATACTATCAGTACGGTTTAAATGACATTACAAATTGGCTGACTCCCAAAAGTTACCCTTTTTGGAACAAGACTTTTGTGTGTGGCCAATATAAAACAAGGGGATGGGGAAATATGGACACCCGCATTTGAGTAAACGATAGTGCGAAGGCACTCCCATCCAACACTTACTTAATTTGTGGTGACCGTGCTTGGAAAGGAGTTCCCCGATATGCACATGGTGGACCTTGTTACTTAGGAAAGCTTACATTTTTTATGCCTAATATTATTGATACCAAGCACTACTTGCTTTCCATTTCTAACAAGAGACGCCGATGCACAATCAGTTCATTACCCCAAAATTGCAATGACCAAGTGGAATTATGGGGGCCCATTGCTAGATCTTTTACATCATTAGTTCCAAATGTTGGCACTGGTCATGCTCTTAAAACGCTTAGCCAATTAGCATGTTGGATGGTAAAACAATCCAATGTTACCAGAAAAATCTTATCAGAGCTTTCCCAAGATATGGATAATTTGCGACACAGCGTTTCACAAAATAGAGCGGCAATTGATTTTTTGCTTCTTGCCCAAGGCCATGGATGCGATGAAATGGAAGGAATGTGTTGCTTTAATTTTTCCTCACATTCAGAGTCTATCCATAAGCAGCTCCAATGGCTTAGAGATCACACCAAGAAGATTCAGGTAACATCTAATCCATTAGATGATTGGTTAACCTCACTTGGACTCGGACTCTGGATAAGGACAATAGTAATGTATTGTATCGGCATTGTTGTAGTCATTTTGTTAGCCTTGCTGATATTGCCTTGCCTGTGTGCTTGCGTACAGAATGCCATTGCTAGGATGGTTTACCAGACACAAGTCAATATGCTGATGCAAAAAAAAAATGGGGGAAATGTGGAGAGTATTGTTGAAGAATGGCTGAAAAGCAAGGGACATGATGAGATCCTGCTAGCTAAAGTGTAACAGGCAAGCTTAATGTCAGGCCATCCTTGAGTGTAACTATCATACAGGAACAGGATGCAATAAAGAGGAAAAGAATGTAAAGAACAAGAAAACTGCTAACTGCAAGGCTAACCACAGAGAACAAATATAGGAGAGATTTACCTTTAGCAACTAACCAATATTGACTCCAATAACTCTGCTTTTGCAATATGTATGAGCCTAATTATGAACTGTATAAGTATTGTTGAGAGAATTGAATAAGCCTTCCTGATCATCATCCGATGGTGTCTGGCTCCCGCTGATTTTCCAACACCTATATTGTGCCCTACCTCCATCTATCTGCTACTAGCCATCACTGGGTAAGACCTGAGGGCATATTGCACATGTTCCATATGAGACAGGAGATGTTCCCTTAACAACTCCATAGCTATTTTCTCTGTATACACCTTGACCTTGCTCCCCACTCCGCATTGCTGACCTGTCCTCTATGACCTCTATATATGCTGGCAGACACACCTACCTCTGCTGCCTGCCCAGAGCTGCCTCCCACCAATGTTAGGCTCTCTTGTGCCTTCCTTGCCAAACCCCAAGATATTTTGACACGCCAGCCCTCTTGCTCGCTAGAGCCCTTTCACCTGGCCAGGTGCCAGCCTCCTCCTTCAGCACGGCTTCCCTGTGGTATTCTGCCTGTCCTTCCCCCATGGTTATCCTGCCAGTGCGTCTGCACACCCCCTGCTCTCCAAACATCGTAGCCCAACAGGACACATCTGCCCCAAATCACTGTGGGTGTCCTATTTCACCTGGCACACTCCAGTCGCCTTCCCCACATCCTCTGTCCCACACCTAATGTCTCACATCTGTTCAAAATCACTGCCCTCCTAAAGGGGTGGCATGCTCCTTCCCCATCCACTGCTTACTGTATTTTTGGCAAAATATGCTCTCTGATGGCAATGTGTCGCTGTGAATCCCACCTTGACACAATGGCACCTGAAGTGGCACAGACAAGGCTGGCATTGCCCTGCCATAGGTGCAATGCCTGATCCCTGGCCAGGGTTCAAAGGCCTCACCACACTCTGATCACACTTGCCACACCTCTGCCTTTGCAGGGCTGGCTCCTTTCCCACAACAGAGTCCATGTAGCTCTCTTTTGCAACTACTCAGGTGTGACCAGAGAAGGTTGAGAAAGGGCTGTCTTCCTCTGCTTTGCATCCTGGGGACCCCTCTTGCTCTGGGTCCCCGTAAGTATCTCCCACTGAGGATTTTATTTTAATGTCACCATCCTGACACTACTTCAGGATGGTCATGCAACTGCCATAAGGAAGGCCTGTCTTCCAGCCTCCACCTTCCTTCTCTTCACAGCACTGCAGCCCAGTGCTGACCCAAGCCCTATGCCAAGAGCAGCTTGGGAAACACTGACAAATCTGGGATTGGCCTCTTTCCATCTGCCTAAGCCACCATCAAGCACAGCCCCTACTCTCCCACTCCTGTGTAGCCTTCAGTGGCTTGTCCTCCGCACGTTTCTTTCTGGGGCATGATGCCTAATGCAAGGGTCAAGCACCAATGGTGCCAAGTGAGGATGCACACAGGGAACTACCAGCAGTAACAACAGGATGAGTGTGGCATTCATGAGGATACCTAGCTCCACAACCCACCAGGCATCGCTCCTTGAGGACACAGGGCCTGCCTCTTGCATCAGTGCATCTCCTCTGTGCATGGGCAAGCTCCAGTCTCAATCTCAAGCTTTACTGAAGACCTGGCTCTTCCTTGAAGAGTGCCTGGTCTAACAGGAAGAACCAGAACAGCAACACCCATTAGGCTTTTATATGAGGATTTCTGACAGCCCCATGGCTACACCAGTGGCTTGTTTCATGGCACAGAAGAGAGACTGGCAAAGAGCAAACAGGACAGAACCATCCACAGGCTCCTGACTCAGCAGGCAGGCCACAAGTGTGTGACTGAGACATATTTTAGCTCAACCATATAGTAACCATCATTGCATCTGGACCAGCACTATCCAGTTGTTGGGTTGCAGGGTAGCAGAGCGATAGCCCAGAGCTGCAGATGTGTTCCACTGCCTTACAAGACTTCCAGTTATGGCAGGGCTGGAAAATAACCCTGTACTCTGTGGAAAGGTGCTGGATGCCCACAGCCCACAGGCCACCACCTTCTGACACGCAGCAAGGCAGGCACAGCCAGCTGTGCACACCTGAACCATCCACTCAGCCAAGGCTTGGCAGACCCACCTCAGCCAGGCACAGCATGGCCAGACTTGTGCCCCCCATGCAGTCTCATCACACACTAGTACTGTCTGACTGGAAAATCAAACCCCCAGGAAATTGGCCTGAAGCTCTGACACCTCCTTCCTCAGCTCTGAGCCACAAGGAGGAGCCCTTCCTGTCCACATAGCAGGCACTTGCATCACCTCCTGCCCCATCTGTCCCAGTTCACACCCACAGAGCAGCACTTTTGGTTCCTGCTCAGGTGTGGGCCTGGGCATCTGCAGAACACCACCAACCTGCCCACCAGAGTTCCTTCTCCAGCATGGCATTAGAACTTTCAGGGCCCTGTGGGACCTCAGTTAGCAGCAACCTCTGCCCCAACATCTGTGAGAAAGAGTACATCCCAGATTTTAGTCCTCAGATGAGTGATGAGGGATTTGATCTGAAAAAAAAAGAGGATGCTCTGCTCATAGCCTCCTGCAGAGGCAAGCTACCATACCTTTGAGCACCAGTAAGCCAGAGGGCAAAAGGCATTCCAAAGCACAATGGCTCCTTAATGCCCAGATTCCCTTCACCAGGGTGCAAGGAAGCCATCCCTCACCTCGGGCTGGCCCAGGACAGGAAGATGTGCTGGACCTTTAGCACAGACCTGGGGACATGGGTGGGACACGACAGTGAGTGGCAGGAGCTCTGCACTGGCACAGTGCTCTCTCTGCACCTGCCCTGAGCCCAGCTGGCAGGACAGCAGACAAGCTGGACAGAGAGCCATGGCAAGGCAACGAAGAAGCGGTTCTGCCACAAACAGCAAACGTTCCTGCAGCAAGATTTTGGTAGGTACAGTCTGGGCCCCAACATGTTCTTTCCTTCAGGCCTAGGTCAAAGTGCACATTGGGACCTAGCCTACTCTGGACCACTGCAAACCCCTGGAGCAAGCAGACCCCAGCACAAAGGGCACACACTGACACCGCTTCTTTTTGAGGAAAAGCACAAACATATGGGATTGCCACAGTTAGGATGCCATGGACACTGGTAAGAGGCAAAGCACCTAGATAGCCTGCAAGAGCCAGAGGAAACCAGGAAGCTTTGCCACTCCTATGTTACCGAGGGCCACCATGCCTCCCCCCACCCCAGAAATGTAATGGTGAAGGGAAACCTCTAAATGTGTGCTGTACCTCACCTTGCTCATCAGTCTCATCATGGACACATCATGCCATTTCCAGCCTCCCTGCCTGCCAGAGATGAGTCGAAAGCAGCACTATCACAGAAAAGAAGGCTCTCTTGAAAAGGTCATTTCCATGGCCACGAATGACCTCTTGGGGCCATGCCTGGATAACGTTTCCTTTCACTCCATCCCCAGGCTGCTGGAAAAACCAAGCAGAGGAGAACAGGGACTTCCTGACTTCCCAGCATGAACTGAGTCTTGTCCTGAATGGTGAAAGCCATGACAAAAAGCAAAGCCAGAGAACTATCCCAATGCAGCCTCTCAGCCAAGCTCTTCAGCCACCAGCAGCAGAGACCCTGACAAATCCCCTGAGACTGCACCTGTGCGGAATGCTTTCAAGTAGCTCCAATATAAAGGCCTCAAATTGGCACTGATTTTCCCAGTCTGCATCCAGCTCCAGCAGGCTGAGCATATCTAGCAGCTCTTCTCAGGCTCCAGATCTTCACTGTTCTTCTCCCTCCCAAAAACCTGGAGAAAAGGCCCTGCACCTTAGTTCTGCCCTTTCTAGTAGTTGTTTTCCTGGTGCTGTGACAAAGTGAGTGAACGGGATGTTTGTATTCCAGCAGCACTGCTACTCTGCCTCCAATTCCCACACTGGCAGCAGGGATACAACCTGGGGGGTTGGCAGGGGCCCAACCCAAAAACTCTGCAGATTTGTGCAAAGAACATTGTGTTTGCATATGCTACCCCAAGGCCAACTGCACAAGAAGGAAATAAACCTGTATTAGGGATTCTGATGGTCTTTCTCGCTTGATTATGAAAACTTACCAGTGGCATTACTTATGCTGTGCCTTGAGAGACATGAGCCCATGATGAGACAAACCAGACTTGGAAGAGGCAGACGTATTCTTACAGACACCTTCTCATCACACATTCCCTCTCACTCCTCTTCCAGCACATATTGCTGGCACTGTAAGACCAAGCCCCTGCTCCTTCTCAGTTGAGGATGCTGAGCCATGGGAACAGTGGGTGAGGACGGGATGGGCAGTGCAGCCTTTCTACCCGTGCAGGAAGGACCCTCACCTTCCTCTTCTGGGGGACAGAATGTTCCTAGGGAAGGTGGTTTTCTTGTGGAGGAATTCAGGATATCTTGTTATTGCAAAAAGAATCTCAGAAACACCACTCTGAAACTCCCAGTGCTGACCCTAAGAGAAACAGCAGAAAAGGAGTAAAGAAGCTGGTCTGCATGGACAGCAGAGCTGGGGACAGCAGAGAATGCTCACAGTCCTGACCTGCAGTGTGCTAAAATACTGCAGACCAGCAAACAGGTTCCCAGAAAGACTGCCTTCTTCAGGCCTTGGCCCTCCACCAAGCCATTTCTCACTCACTACCTTAGAGTTCCAGCAAACCTCAACATGGCTGCAGTAGCTCAGAGTACACTGCCGAAATGCTGCATTCAGCCCCAAGCTGGTCTCACAGCCCCCAAGGAACATGTCCATCCTTTGCAGAGCTTTCCAGTGTGTGAAAGGATAATTTGGCCATCATTTCCCCTGAAGAGAGCATGTCTTGCTCCTAATAGGATTGCAAGAGCTCAGGAATAGTCAGGAGCTATGAGGAAAGTGCTGTTTGCTGTCCTTGTCTAGCAAGGGAGAAGCAGTCAACACTGGGCTGGGCAGCCCCAGGAAGCACAGCTGAAAACCAACATGGGAGCAAGAACATGAGCAGAGGAGCTTTCCCAGGAGGATCCAGAGATGGTAAATGGCAGCAGTGTCTTACCCTGCTGCAAGAAGCTGCCATTTCCCTAGGGGGCTACCCTCCTGTGCTGCCTGGGGAGGTCAAAGGCCAAAGTCTAGAGAAGGCTGCTCCAAGCCACTACAAGAGCTGGAAGAGCAGCAGCAAGCTGTGGGGCTGTGAGTTAGGGGTGGCATAGAGACAGAGGGAACAGGCAGCAAGGTTTAGGGAGCTTCTCTGTTCTTGAGGCTGCTGAGGGTTTGGCAGCACTGAATGTGGCAGGGGGCACAACAAATTCAGCGGTGCTGATAGAAGGCATAAGAGCAGAAAGGTGGTAAAAACTAGTTTACTAAAAGAAAAAAAAACCTCAAACACAAAGTGCAACTAAAAAAAGAATGAAATCCCTTCCTCCAGATCTCTGTGGCATGGGCTTGCAGGAGGCCCCTCTTGGGGACTATACTGGTCTCTGCTAGCTTCACCACCTATCACAGGATGATAAACATGAAGGAAAGAAAAACACTATTTTTTGCGCTGGCATTAAGAGACAAAAGTGAAACTGTCTTGGGCACTGGTAGCTATAAAGATGGCAAATGCTACCAATAGCATTCAACCCCCTGCTTATGCAGCTGCACCTCTCCCAAGCAGAGGAGTACATGCTTAAGGTTGTCTTTGAAGAACAACGTAGACAACAGAGCTGAGAAGTTCAGTACGCTCATGCTGTTAGTATACCAGACATCCCAGAAATGGCATTAGATCCCACCTGAGAGCATTTGCTTCTGGCTCAGCTCTTTGCTCCCCATTTTACAAGCTAGCAAAACGCAAGAAATCCTTGGGCGTCAGGCTCAACTAGGGAAATCAAACTGCATCATAACCAGTTACACAAATCCTCACTCACACAGCAGATAGGACACATGATAAATGTGCAAGGAAACAGTGCCCAGTCTCTTCCAAGAAAGCACATTTCGCAGACAAGTATGGTCAGCTTACTGGCATGAGCCTTGTAATCTGAAAGAGCCTTGCATATCCAAGCAGCCTGTTAGCTCCCAAGCATGCTGCCACCCATGCCTTTCTCAGCACTTGCCCTCAATTTATTGCAGGCTCAAGGTGCCCCAAGATTGCTGCAGAAACTTGAGCTAGGGATGGAACAAAGGAGGACTCCTTCCCACTTCCCCTCCTTGCACGATAATCAACAGTGATGCTGATGTTGTCCTGGCAGCAAACCTCTGCCCTCACTGCATCACCCCCTTGTCTTCTATAGGAAGGGACCTGAGTGGGGTCTTCCCTACTGAGAGGGCTGAAGAACTGAGGGATGGGTCAAAACTGTCATTGCATTTCCCTCGAGGCACAGCAACTCCCTGTACAAAGGCAGAAGAGGCTGTGTTTCCTCCTGATAGACTGAGTCAGTATCCTGATTGCAGACAGGGCCAGAGCTTAGTGCTCTTATTATTCTATACCACACACATCTTGGCTGGGGCCATGGTTTCAGGAGGAAAAGTCAGGTACCCGACCTGAAGTGCACCATTTTGCTTCTCTCTCCAGTGGAGGAACTGTCTGCACTAACCCCTGTGGAACTTGGTCCATTTGCTCCTCCGACGGTTCCCCTCTTGGTACACAACTACGGAACATGGTGTTGAAAGGGACAGCGGGGAAAACGCAAATTGCTCGCAGTGCTGAACCAACAGCACTGGCAAGGACACCACTGGCAGGAAACAGTCCAGCAGTGGGAGCAATCTCAACCCCACTGAGCCCATCAAGCCGAGCAGAAAGGAGCACTGCCAAACCCAGCTGAACTGAACTGAAAGGAATGCATTTGAGCAGCAGGACAAAAAAGCAGCAGTGACCTGCAGGGTTCACCTCTAGTGTGGCGGAGTGGTAGAAATGGTGGCACAGACACCAGTGTGGAACTGAGCCCAGTGGAGCAGCTCTGTGACCCTACTCAGACAACCCAGCTTTCAGGGGGTTTGTTACTGGTTTCTGTGGTTTCTGGCTGGGAGTAGCAAACATTAGTCACAGAAGTTCTCCCACCATCATACCTTTGTTCCCAGTGGCCACATGGGTAGCACGTGAATGGCCACCACACTGCTTTTTGTCTAGGAAAGCCACGCAGATGTGGCTTACAAGGAGCATCTGCCATCTTAGTTTTGTTCCCACTGGTGAACAACTTTTTGTGGGCAAAACACCTCCTGTATTTGTATACTATTGCTATTAACATTGCTGATGTTATTGTGTGTGTCTTATTCCACTGCTTTGTGCTTTCAGTAAATTGTTAATTCAACCCATAATCTCTGCTTTTGTCTCTCCCCTATGGGAAACAATGAGGGGAAGGGGTGTGGCTTATTTGGAGTTTAATTCCAGATGGTGTTAAAACCAGCAGAATCAGAATACTTTGGATTCTGTGAAGCTCAGGGTATCTTACACCCTAT
>CM031874.1:14314573-14349679 GCA_018697195.1 Certhia americana
GAAAAAGAATGAGTCACCTGTCTCATGTCAAATCCCATGTGCCTGTGGCTCAACTGTGGTCACTGAGGGTGACCTGAGAGAACTGGGAACTATTCAGGTATAGCTTAAGACATTTATTTGATTTCTCTTGGCAGGGTGGAGATCATTATCTGGATGGATATGAAGCTCAGAGGGGCTGCTTCTGGGGCAGGAGGCACAGGGAGCATCACAAGCACCAGTAAAGTGTTGGTGCACTTCATGTGCATCACCAGTGTCTTGCAGCCATTAAGCCCTGCACTGAATATAGGAGCATCTCGTAGGGAGCAGCAGCCATGTGATAAGCCTCATTTCAGGGTGCATATGCTTGCCAGAACTGCCATCCTCTGAGATTTTCATTAACTTGGCCTTTTTTTCTATTCTTGCCTGCACCAGGCACACAGAGAGGTAGCCTTGATCCAAAAACAAAGGTGCTAGCACTTGCTGCACTGTCCAGAACCAGGACAAGGCATCCCAGCAGAGATGGCAGGAGAGTCAGGCTCACCTAAGCACTTCTCTAGCCCTCAGGTCAGTTCTCAGTATGGCCCAACTTTGCTTGCTGTACAGCCTCCCCAGCTGCCAGTACTACATCCTCCAGGGCAGGATGATGCCCAGAAAGAGCAGGAAGGAGGTAGAGCAGCCCCAGACAGTATCCCAGGCAGAGGGGCAAACCTGACAGAGACTGGAGAAGCATTTATGCAACTGAAGCTAAAATCATGGTTTCAATACAATAAAAAATCTCTGATTGCTGTCAGACTAATTTGAATATAACAAAAAAAGTCTTAAGTCAAACAAAATAGCATCTTGTTATTGTGTCTGTTATTTCAGGCTTGATGTGACCAAATAACTGTGCCCAGGAGCTCTGTCCCTGCAGCCCCACCTCCTGCCCTGGCTGAAGTTGCAAGACATCAGCAGCTGAGCAAGTGGGAAAGGAAGGAACCAGACCAGAAGGGCTTACCTGCAACCCACAGCAGCCTGACTCCTTGCACAGGAGCCATACTATCCCAACAAACCCTGTTGCATGCAAGTTTTTGAGAGAGTTCTCATCACTGCATGACACTCCAGTCTGTCCCCTCTCCTTCTATTTTAGCATACAGAGCAAAGATTATCTTTTGATGCATGTTTTTATAGTGTCTCACACAAAGATGGTCTGGCCCAAGCTGGGAACATTCAGGCAGTGGTGAAAGCAGACAGCTGTAACCCAAGAAGAGGAAGGCACATGGCAGTGATTGGGGGCCTGGCAGTACTTTGCCCCAGTGCTGCACCCTCCTAGGGCAGCACAGCACTCTCCTAGGGAAGCACAGTTCCCAACCTGCCTGATGGGGTCTGCCTGGCAGTTCAGTTAATTCACCCATTAGATATCAACAGAGAAAGCTGAAGCTCTCCTCCTACCTGTCAGGATCTTTTCTCTTCTCCACCGCACTGTCCCACTTGCCCTTCTCCATCTCCTGCAGGACGGCCATTTGGATGGGGGTGCTTCTACCACTGCTGCCAGTGCTGCTTCGTTGCTCCTGGCCGCAGCAGTCAGGCTGAGAGCTGCCCTTCATGGCCTGGAGTTGTGCCAAGGGCACAATGTCACAGCCCTGGGGCCGGTGCCACACTGTCTGTCGTGTGATGGCATTGTAGTAGTAGAAGCGGTTGTTGTTCTGGTCGAAGAGCTCCCACCACTGCTTCTGGTCTGATTGGCGCACCTTCAGGTTGGGAGGGGACTCCCAGCTGCACTCCCCGGTGGTCAGGTTCACATACATCCGCTCCTGGGAGCGGGGCTCGATTATCTCCACCCAATCGGAGCTGCGGGGACACAAGAGCCACATTAGTCTGGACCAGAGGCCCAAAGCAAACAGGCTGTCTGAGGAGTCCTACAGAGCTGTTGCTACTGCAGCCTGCTTGCAGATCAAAGCATTGCTTGGGGCTATTCAGCAATCTAATGATTTTAGGAGAAGCCAGGACAAGGGTTTGAGATGGGGCTGAGACAAAAGAGCAGTACTTTGGCACAGGGAAGGGGAGGTCACACCCATCAGCCTGGCCCCTCACTCCCCACTCATTAGCCCAGGTCTAACCCACATGGCTGGTGAGCACTCTCTGCTGATGCTGGATGACTCACATCAAGGGCTGTTTCGGCTGCTGCAGGAGTGCCAGTGCCTTGGAGATGCTGTGCAGCAGACTTGACTTTCAGGAGCAGGGATTATCTGCAGAGCAGGATCTGCTCCTTTAGAGAGCACATTCCACCTGGGGAGACCAAAGTCCTGGCTCCCAACAATGCAGACAGCCTGCTCCATGCCTGCCTGCAGGTCCCACATGCTGTAGGGCTGGAAGAGACCTCTGGGTCCCACAGAACCTGCTTAGAGCCCACACCTACCTGCCCAGAACATACATGTGGGGAACAACTGGTGGATGAGACCATCTCCATCTCCCCCTTGGCTGACGGGACAAAGCCTTCAGCATAGTGTAAGATGACCCAATGGACAGGCCTTGCTGCTGATCCACAACCCTTTTGCAGCTATAAAGAACCCTTGAGCCCCAGGGTCCTTTACCAGCACTCATGCTGACCCAGTCAGTGAGAGCAAGGTAGGCAGTGCTGTAGGACCAGTCTTCAGGCAGATCAGCACAGTGGTTTTGATGCAAAGGTGTTGGGGTGCACAGCTGTCATACATGGCACATCAACCTTATCAATGACACACCAACCTTAAAGAGCTGGCCTAAGGAGCTCAGCAGTAGTCCAAACCATTTTGGATAGCCCAGGCAAATGGAGGAAGGGTGTACAAACCCAGCAAGGTTTCCCTCCACAAAGGAGAGATGCTGCCTAAAGCATCCTGAACCCAATTATGTGCTCAGTGTGCTGAAAAACAACAGGTGCCACTCAGCTCCAATTCCCACCCTCCTCCATCCCAATGTTGGTGGAGACTGCAGGAAAGATGCTCTAGTTAACCAAAGCTACTTCTGTTAATAAAAGCTATATGAAGAGGACAGGTCCAAGGCACCCTTTGAAATCTGTTCTTTCCCTCACTCTGACACAACCTCCAGCTGCTCTCCAGCAAGGAAGCAGAAGCCACTCCCACAGCAGAAGCCGGAAAAGGGAGACCCCACTGCATCCCTCTCACACCCTCAGCTGCCAGCCTGCAGGTCTTCAGAAGGGTCAGGAGTAATGGAGTTTATGGCAGCCTGGTCTCCTGTGCCCAGACCTGGTAGTATGGGCATGGGAGAAGGGGCAGTTCCTGGAAGGGCAGTCCAGTCTTTGGCTCTGCCCTGGCTTTCTGAGAAAGGTCAGCATGTCTCCTATCACCAGAGAAGTCTAGGGTTTAGTTGCCCATTGCACCTCCCTGCTAGGAAAACCATGGGTTTGACTGACAGCAATCAATGTTGAGCAGTCTGGCATGCACCCATAAAAAGCAGGCCATTCCTCAACTGAGGATTCAAAATTGATACGTACAATGTCAATTCAACACAAAATAAATGTGAATTGTCTCTGAAAAGGTGCAACTCCCCTGCCACAATACTGGGCATAGACACTATGCAATGCTGACCTCCATGCATTCTCACGGAGGGCTGATGGTCAGGCTACCACAGACAGGCTGGTTGGGAAAGCTGATCTGAGTGAAGGCTGCTTCTTTTGACATAGGTCAGTTTTCAGGAAGATGTGCTCACCCACTCCAGACTACCACCATCTGTTTGCACTGACCAACAAGGAGCTGGGAAGAGAGCACATCACCTTTGTCCATGGTCCGAGTTCTAGCTGGTCTCCCACAATTACCAGACAAGGCGCTATCAAGAGTGTGCTGGCAAATAGAACCCACACACTATATTCAGAAAACATCTGGTTAGTGATTTGCCGGTTTGGGGTCAAAACAACATCAGTTCCTCTACTAGATTTAAGGAGCAGGAATGTCGAAGTGCTTCACTCAAAGGTGGGGGGCATGGCCTGCCATTTTTGGGAGGAGACAAGAGGAGGAGAGAAGGTGTTAAAAGGGCTGGAAGAGGAAAGCAGCAAAAAAACACACATGGAGATGAGCCTGGGAGAAAAACCAGAGAGTTCTGGAGGATTTGCCTGTCAAGAAAGAAAAAATACAAAACACCCTGCAAGACCCTGAGTGATCAAGAGTCACTTGAGCCATCAGCCTTAGTGTTCAAGAGCACACTGTGTTTGATCTCTTTTGCTAGCAAATGGGTTAGCAAAGCTTTGGAACACCAATGGCTGTACTCAGGCTGCTGCTCCTCAGCAGAGAGGAGAGATCAGCTATTTTCTGTTAAGTGCAAGCTATTGAAAATAAATTCTTCTCATAGCACTTGGCCATAATCCAGTGTATGTTGCTAACTACCTTTTTCTGTTTTAACAAGTTCACATTTTTCTTTGCATGCAAAGACATTAAGTGGATGACTTGGGTGGGTGACCTCTTTGCTCCCCTTAAAATTAAGGGGCTGAGGGTGACTGAGGTAGAGTTTAACCAGGCAAAAAAAATCTGCACAAAACACACTGAAATACTAAAGAGTTTGGTACAATCACACTCATGTAAAGAAAGAAGAGTAAAAGCAAGAAGCACATTCTTGGAGCAGGGCCAGCCCTAGGCTGCCACACAAACCTCAAACATAACATCAGAAACTCTGCAAAGTCGTGATAAACCCAGGATTGCAGAGATAAGGCTGTAAATTGGACACACAAAAAAAAAAAATTAATTTGTACTCTACAAGATTACAAAATTTTCCTGGGGATGGTTTAAATAATGCTTTTCCCTGTCCTTTCAACTCTAAGTGCTGAGGGATGCAGCAGCAACAGAGTGTGCACCCACTCCCACTAGCACTGCAGCGCCGGCTCCCACCAGCAGGATCACGGAAATGGTTTCAGTTCACCTCAGTTCCTGGGACTCAGTTTCCCCGAACAAGGACTTGCCTGCAAGCCTCATTTGCAGTTCCAGACCAAACTCCTCTGCTGCCCGAGCACTGGACAGGCAGCCTGCTGGCATCACAATGGCTCCAGAGAACTATCAGTCACCCGAGCCTGCAAGGCAGAGGGATTTCAACAAAATCTGCACTCACTTCCAAAAGCTATGCACATCCTCCTGTGTTGTCAGAAATTCCAGGAGCTTCCTGTGTGTCCTGAGTAATACTTTCCAGACCTCACAGCTGGCAAACAGGACACTGCTCCAGCTACTCACTCCAGCAAGCAAAGCCCCCCCAGCTATGAAGGCTTGTGCCTCGAGCATGCTGATGTTTTGAAGGAGTGGCAAGGCTATGGCAAGGGTCAGCCCTCAAGCAGCAGGATGCTGTGAAAAGGGTGGTGCACCAGGCATGCAAAAAGCAGAAGGCAGCGTAGGGATTATGTTTTTTGTGCATAATCACATCTCATGTAGGCACACAGGTTTGGTCCCATCCAAAAGTTTTGCCTCACAGATGGGCAGCTGGATCTTTTTATGAAGTGTTGTAATAGACAGTACAGGTAAGAGCCAAGCTGCTGTGCTCTGTCCTGCAGCCTCAAGGACACAGGGGATGGACATCTACAAGCTTTGCTCCTTTAAAACCAGCTTGAGTTCCTCCTGGCTGCCACTCCTGTGTGGCAAAGCCTTGGAATTAAAAAAAATAATAGCAGTAATTTCTAAGAAATGGTGTTTCATCCTGAATGGGCATCTGCAAGCATCTCCTGACTAGATCTTTCTCACAAAACTTTGTAGGAAGTCTAGGAAGGAATAAATATTTTTAACTACAGAGAATTGAGCAGGACCAGAAATGGAAAGGAAAAGGTACAGAAGAAGAGTCACTTGCAGGTGGAGCTGAGGAGCCCCAAGAAGTCAAACAGCCACACCCTCACACGAGAGCTGTTTTTCCTGACACCATCACCCAAGTAGTGACACAGCCCAGGCAGCCCAGCACAGTCCTGGGACACCACAAGTTCTTTCCAAGGCTGTAAAAAGGAAAGAACAGTACAGATGTTTTCTTAGCCAGAGCTGTCAGCTCAAGATCAGCTTGATGTGATCTCCAGCACCACCTGTGGAAGCTGCTCAGCACCAGCTAGAAGAGGCAAACATCCACCAAGGCAAAGAGAGCACTAAGGATAGCCATGGGAATCGTGCCTCAGGGAGCTTCATACTACGCTGCCAACAAATCCCTCTTTGTGGCTACAAGGACACCTCTTATGACTTGGTCTCCCATTTCACTTTCTACGCTCTGTGATTTTTGAATTTCTGTGCTTCAAGTCAAGATTCCACCTTCTTCCCTCACTTTCCTTCTTTGGGATGAGCTCTGCAGAGAGTTGGGGCAGTACTAAGTCCTTCATGGCCAAACATGGTTCCATACCAAGTGGGATTTTCCAAGGCCAATGCCTTCAATGGACTGCCTGCAGCATACTCAAAGCCAGCCCTAAGACAAAGGTGCCAGTTGTTGCCATTGTCAGAGATCATCTAGCTCAGGACGTGCCAATGCCTAAACTAAGTGCCTTGTTAACAGGTCCTTCTTGAGGAGGAAGAAGGCAGGATTTGGCCATCTGACTGAGTGAAGTACAATTCCCAGAGACTGGTGTGACACCAGCCAAAGGCAGGGAAGTCTGTGCAGGGCTACTTGCTGCAGCAAACAACTGGGTAATGGCGATGGGCATCTGAAATTATCTCCCCCACAGAGACAAGTTCAAATCCTCTTTCATTTGCTGTTAACAGAGCATAGGACAAAGGACCCGTGAAAAGGAGCAGAAGCAGTCATATGGAGAATGATGCCATGTTCACCATCCTGAGTCCTCTAAAAGGAGGCCCCAAAGCAGACCATGGCAAACCAATTCAGGAATGGGGAGTGGGTACCATCCCAGAGACTCCACTGCTGCTGACATTGCTGCTCCTCTTTGCATCCAGGCTCCTAGCCGACTGAAGAACAGCCCAGGCTGTGTTCAAGAAATCAAACGTCACCACAGAATTCTTAAGACAATCAGGCTTGCGCCTTCACCTTCTGCTCAACAGGCAAAGCCACCTCAGAAAAATTCATAGTACAGAGGCTGAGAAACCAATCGCAACCTCCAGGTGGCTCTGATTCACTCAGATTTGCATATCAAAGCCAGGACAAGGCTGTAAAACTCATCTCTATCCTGGAGCTGCAGGAAGCCTCCAGAAGGCCTCAAGCATCAGCTCCTTATGGTAATCCTCCTTCAGCTGAGTAATTTCCATCTTAGGAAACCTTAGGACAAAAAAGGTTCCCAAAACAAACATCTCCCGCCTACACACACACACGTGTGTGGGGGTGTGTATATATATATATATATATATAAAATTAACATATTTTCAAAACTCATGCCCTCTTCTAACAAAAATTATAGAGGAACTAAAATAAGTATAATGCCAGCCTGTTCATAAAACTCTTCTGCTCCTGAAAATAAACACTATGCAAACAAACCAACCTCTGCTTTGCCAGAGACAGATCACACTGTGAAAATCCAGAACAAATGCTTATTGCTCAACGCCTGAACATTTATGTTTAGCTCCAGCAAGAGCAGATCGGGGGCAGGCCTCTGAAAGCAGAGCCCAGCCTGGCAATACATTGCATAGAGAAAAGAGAATAACACCATCGTTTGGGTGGGTTAGCAGTACAAGAAAGCCTGGAGAAGGTTTTATCACAACAAGCATCTCATTACTTTGGTGTTATTTTAAAAAGCAAACAAACAACAAAAAAAAAAAGGCCCCAAAAAACAACCACCACCACCACCACAACAAAAATCCATGACCAAAGCCTCAAGCCTTCTGCTAGGTGATATTTTCAAAGATGAAGATGTCAGATGGGAAACCTGGTGGCTTTCTGGTTACTTGGACTCTGTCGGCTCTTGCCTCTTTCCTGGCTTACCCAAACTTTCCCCAGCCCAGGTACCAGTTCCATTTTACTGCTGTTAGCCTCTCAATTCACCTCAAGTCCAGAGCAGAACAGACAGCAAAGGGGTAGCTCATTCTACAGGAGTGGGTTGGGACAAAACCAAAATTACCAGCAAATTCTCCCAAGATCCTGTCTCAGAAAGAAAGAATAAGAAACAAGGATTGTTAGGACACAGGTGAGATGTCTCTGCAAAAGGAGAAAGGAGGGGCTTAAGGAAGGACAGACACTATGACAAGCCAAGTCACAATGATAATCAGCTTAAAGTCCGGAACAGATTCAAAGGCATGAGCACTGACAGCCCAAGACCAGTACCTGAGCCTTGGGTGAGATGGATGCACAGGCATCTTAGAGCCCTGGATGTCAGCAGGGAGAAGGGAGGGCAGCACAGACACTCCCAAAACAACCTTCATGTTTCTCCATCATCCACTCTGCCCTGTGTGTTGCCCATCAGGTTTGGACTGATTAGGGTCCTGAAATCATTACCTGGAGCCACACAGAAAGCACCCCAAGGGGAGGGGAAGACAGAAGGACTTGAACTGCTGCTCATCCCCACCCCATCCTTCAACCACCCCTTCACAGGATGGGGAATTCTGCAACAGAGGGAAGACCAAGAGACAGAAAATATCCCTATTTTCATGGATTTGAGACAAAACACAAAGCACTTGCTGAATGGGCACTCTGAGCAGGAGGATGTCATGTACTGTAGACAAAGGCACCAGGGGACTGCTCAAACCAACACTAATGGAAAATGCACCTGAGGGCAGGAGGAGCAGTAAAATCCACTCCCTTTAAAAAAATCTTGGCAATGCAGACCAGGCACAGCTCTTCACCAGAGAGCTTTGATAAGCACAAGCTCCTGCTGCAGCTCCTCTGTCAGAGACACACAGGGCTACCTACCACTTCCTGGGAGGCCAAGGGCCTCTCGCTTCTCTGTCCCCAAGTTGTCACTGAGGGTGAGCACCTTGACCTGCGTTATGGCTAGAGATCAGCTGTGGTCACTGCAGCCTCAGCAGAAGGCAAAAGACATGTCAAAAAGCATTCAGCATCAAGTAGTTTACAGGTGCTTCCCTCTATTCTTTGCAATGATCCACAGGCTGGCTAAGGACACACAGCTGGTGGGCAGCCTCTCCTGCCTATCTGCCTGACGGCCCATGTCCCAGTCAGCCCATGGAGGACATGGATGCTGAGGAGGAAAATGATTTGTGGCGCTTGAGCCCCAGGCCACAGCAGAGAACTGGGCTAGCTTCCTGGGGCTACAGCACCTGCCTTGACCCTAACCCTGTCCAGCCCCCAAGCTGCTGTCATGGTATACCATGGGTCTCTCCTGCCACTATGGCTGGAGTTTTAATTTTGCAGGTCAGAGCACAAGCCCAAAACTCCAGTACTTAAACAGCTTCCCCAAAGTTCTGGTTTGCCCCAGATGCAGTGGAACCTCCTAAGCTCAATGAATGTATTCCTGGCTCACTGGTGAGGTTCCAGATGACTGGAAGCTGGCCAATGTGATACCCATTCACAAGAACGGTGGGAATGGGTATCCTAGTAATTACAGGGCAGTCAGCCTGACCTCAGTATCTGGTAAGGTGATGGAACAGTTTATATTGAGTTTCATCACACAGCACTTACAGGATGGTCAGGGTGTCAGACCCAGCCAGCATGGGTTTAGGAGGGGTAGGTTATTTTTGACTAACCTGGTCTCCTTTTATGACCAGGTGACCTGCCTGGTGGATGCAGGAAAGGCTGTGGATGTTGTGTACCTGGACTTCAGCAATGCCTTTAACACTGTCTCCCACAGCATTCCCTGGAAAAGCTGCAGCCCATGGCTTGGACAGGAGCACTCTGCTGGGTTAGGAACTGGCTGGATGTCCAGGCCCAGAGAGAGGTGGTGAGCAGTGCTGCATCCAGCTGGCGGCCAGTCACCAGTGGTGTTCTTCAGGGGTCTGTGCTGGGGCCAGTCCTGGTCAACATCTTTATTGATGACATGGATGAAGGTATTGGGTCGTTCATTAGTAAATCTGCAGATGACACTAAGCTGAGAGCGTGTGTCCATCTGTTGGAAGGTAGGAGGGCTCTGCAGAGAGACCTGGAACGGTTGGATAGATGGGCAGAATCCTATAGGATGAAGTTTGAAGTTTAGTAAGTCCAAGTGCTGGGTCCTGCATTTTGGCCACAATAACCCTCTGCATCATTATAGGCTGGGTTTGGTGTGGCTGGACAGTGCCCAGGCAGAAAGGGAGCTGGGGGTGCTGCTCGACAGCCACCTGAACATGAGCCAGCAGCGAGCACTGGTGGCCAAGAAGGCCAATGGCATCCTGGCCTGGATCAGGAATGGTGTGGCCAGCAGGACCAGGGAGGTCATTCTTCCCCTGTCCTCAGCACTGGGGAGGCCACACCTTGAGTGCCGTGTCCAGTTCTGGGCCCTCAGTTTAGGAAGGACATTGAGACAGTTGAGTGTGTCCAAAGGAGGGCAACGAGGCTGCGAGAGGCTTGGAACACAAGCCCTGTGAGGAACAGCTGAGGGAGCTGTGACTGTTCAGCCTGGAGAAAAGGAGACTCAGGGGTCCCTTATCACTCTCTACAACTTCCTGAGAGGTGGTTGTAGTCAGGTGGGGGTTGGTCACTTTTACCAGGCAGCAACTGATAGAACCAGAGGACACAAATCTCAAGCTGCCTCAAGTGAAAATTAGGCTGGATATTAGGAAAAAGCTTTTTACAGAAAGAGTGATTAAGTACTGGAATGGTCTGTCTGGGGAGGTGGTGGAGTCACCATCCCTGGATGTGTTTAAAAAACGCCTGGATGTGGGACTTGGTGCCATGGTCTAGTTGAGGTGTTAGAGCATGGGTTGGACTCGATGATCTTGAAGGTCTCTTCCAATCTAGTGATTCTGTGTGAAAGCTTCAGCAGACTTATTTTTCCTTTTAAGGGGCTGAGCATTTAAGAACAAGTTGCAGAATTAAAAAAAAAACAGCCTGGCAGTTTTCATCCATCTCCCTCCAAAATGTGTTGCATGCATCCACAGCTACATCCAAATCACAGATGCTGGAAGGCACGCAGTTGTGGGGGGAAGCTTGTGCCAGCAGGACAGTGCTTGTCCAGGGGACACGAGTAGTCCTGCAGAGAGGTGAAACACAGCACAGCTTGGTGCTGGCCTCCTACCTGCACAGTCTTAGGCTGCATCAATCCCAGGACACGTGGTCAGGTCTGTTGCTGGATTGGGACCAGGACTGGGACTGATCCTAGCACTGCTGCATCTGACGGTGATTGAATCCCACTTCAGCATGCTCATAACTAGACTTTGTCCCCAACAGACAGGATTTACATGGGAAAACTTCAATTTTATCAATATCCTAGCGAGTAAATATTTCACAGTTGCTTAGGTGAAAGCATTACAGAACAACATGCCAGTTCAGCAACAAATGATGACCATTATGCATCCTGCCTACCTTCCACCCCTGGTGCTGCCCCATGGCAGCATGTTGGGCACAGCCCCAAGGAGGCAGCCTGATTCCTTCCCATTGCCCCCATGGTGATGCCCCTAGTTTCAGGGAGGATTTGTGCAGGCACATTGCAAGCATGGCTCAATGAGCATCACCATGGTCATTCCACCTGTACAGTGTCCCACCAAAGGGGGCAACAGGACTCATGCAACATTGCCAGATGCGCCAGCCACATCCGTCCAGGCGCATAAATCTCTGCAGGTAGGTTCCCAAGGTCATAGATCTACTTTCTCCACATCTTCTTGGGACACACCAAGCTAAGACAAATGATGCCAGCTGAAGCAGACCTGAGCTTCATCCTCTTCTGAGAGTGTGTGCAGGCACAAAGTCATATAGAATCTGCCCACAGTAAGAGCTAAGAGCCTACTATCATAAATGAAACTCTAAAATCAGGTCTGGGCTGTTTGTGGTTTTTTTTCAAAAAGAGAGATGCATACAAACAAAAGGAAAAGATGGAGATGGAACCCCTGAGTCTCCTGCCTTCTCAATGGGACCCAGCACCTCTTAGAACTACCTGCTGATTGAAACCCTGGTTGAACATGGCTCCACAGACCTGTAAGACTCCCCACACCTCTTGTCAGCTGCTGAACAGAAGTAAACCGGACCTAAGCAGAATGACATTTCCCAATGCCGACAAAGCTGCTCCCTGGGTGAAAAGCAACATGCTCTTAAGCTGCAAGAATGAGGTGAAGAAGTTGTTCCTGCCAAAATGATGCAGGGCAAGAGCCCAGAGCCCTGGAGAAGCAGCATACATCAAGTGCTCTCCCTGAGCCAAAGCAAGTAGTGTCACATCAATGATACCCCTGCTATTTCAAGGACACAGAACCAAGAGCACCTACTGTCCTGTCATCCTATAATTACTGATAAAGATCTTGATTTATCTAGATTTATGCCTAGCCGCTTCAGGACTGAGATTTACTCTTCTCCGCCTCCTATATCACCACTACCAATTTCAGGGATTCCTCCCAGCACTGCCAGAGAGCCCTTGCAGCCAGGGACCCAGCATGGCATCTGCTGCCTCAGACTGTTGATGTCAAGGAAAGCAGTCTGGGAATAGGAGACTCCACAATCAGAAGCTGATTTAGAAAAGCTGTAAAGCTGTAATCACCACATAAATCCAGCAATTGCTCCAGTACCTTGGGAGCAACCCACAACCTGCACACTGTGCAAGGAGCAGGACTCAGCAGTGACTGATCTTCATCATTTCTGTACACAGATCATCCTAGGCTCAGTGACACAATGCCAGACACCGCACAGACATAAATACACTACAGTGCAGCAGTCGTTCATACAGGAAAGCACATACAGGAGGGAGAAAACATTTTTGTGCCATCTTCACTGAAGGGAGGAGAGAGCCCATAGCAGCTGGAACAGAACAAAGTAAATAGCCAACTCCCAAGGCTCATTTGCATCACACACAGGGATGTGTTTTTGCTGCAGAATGGAACACTGAGCAACGACAAGAAAATATTTACAGAGATTTCTGAACAGTGTCAGAGAATGAAGAGGTGGAAGACAAGAACAGAAAGAAACTTCCAGAACCAGCAAAGGGAAAGCCATCAGCCAGGTCCTCAGGATCGAATCGCCACCATAGTGAGAGCACGCAGGGTTGGGGACTTAAGGACCTCTCAAGACACCCACCTCTGATCTAAAATAACTCCACCAGACCATCAAAAAACATGACAATTTTGGCTTTTCTAAAGGCAGCACATGAGCTGGCAGTGGTCAGGCCAGGAACAGGAGCAAACCAAGACTGTAATTACAGGGTGGAGAACCGCCAGGCCATGCACAACTGGACAGTGTCACCCCAGCTGCGAGCAGAGGATGCCCTACAAACAGCCAGATCACAGAGCATAATGCTTTCAAGTACCACTCAGCAAAGCTAGTATCTGAGGCAACTATGTTCCTAGAAGTGTGAAATTAGCAAAATAATGGCCCTCTGTCTCTGTTCATTTAAAGGCCTGCCAGTCATTTATGAGCTGAAAACCAGGGTCCCTTGAAAACTCATGCACAAAACAGCCATGGACAGCAAGGGAGCAAGTAATTTCTCAGATACCAGAGTCCACAAAACACTGTGGGCTAAAAGCACAAAACAAATATAACAGTGTTTCATCACAACTTTTTTAGGCTGATTCATTCTTCAGCAAATCTCTCCAGCTGCAGCCATCTCTGCCAACTCTGTTGAAAAAAACATGAAGGAACAAATGCAGTGAAGCTTTTCAAAGTATGAGCTGTCGAAGCTTGTTATGTGTGACTCAAGTTAACTACTACAACGCCAGGCCGGCAGAAGAATTCAGTTGTAAGTAAAAGACAAAGAATAGGAGTGGGTTGGCAGCAAGTCAAAGGAATAACCGTCTCCAAACAAACTCTCTGCTGTACTATGAACTGCCATCAGGCAGCTCATCCCACAGGATTTTGTGCAGAGGAGCCACTTCAGTGTCATCATTTTCTCCAGCCCAAAGCACACCAACTCCTCTGGCAAAGAAGGAGAGGTAGTAAGTAAATAGCTGAAAACCACTCTTAATAAACTCTTTATAAAACAATAAGCAAGAAAAAATAATATCTCATGGAAAAGAGCTCCTTCCATTTGTTTTGCCAACAGGAATTGCTGAAAGACAAGCACATCAGACACAACAGAGTTCAGGTATTGCAAAGCCAATGCACTGGACCCACAGCTTGGGTTCCTCCTGCAGCCCCAGAGCTTCCCCTCCTGCATGTCTGCCCCACAGGGAAACACATCGGTCCCTACTCCATGCACAGCTCCAGCTCTGGAAAGGTCACCTAACCCAGTGAATTCTCAGTTTTGGATGAAAAACACAGCTCATGTTTTACTATTTCATATTGTTTTTTTATTCTGATGCAATAAGCCATAAAAAAAGCTTCATCCAAAAGGAAAGGCACGCTTAATTGTTACTCCAAACTGACATTCTTTTCCTGATTGTCTCTACAACATTACAGTGAGTAGGAGTCACATCCACTGAGCTGTATTTCAGCCTCTGTTTTGTCTGCTACACATTTGCATCTGCAAGACCAGCAGTGACTACATTAATACACCTTGACTCCAAGTAAACCAAAGTACTAGCTATGTATAGTTTCAGTGCTTTGTCATTAACAAGTGCTGGCTTGATTTAATGAGAAACAAAGCCTGAGGTACTTGACCTTGCCTTAAAATGCCGTCACAGCTTTCTTAAAACTGAACATCTTTTCAACCTCGAAGATTTAAGACCTCACAAAACAAAGCGCAATTAGTTAAAGCCCCAGATTTGCCTTTGCTCTGGCCATGTCTTAGAAACAAAGGTAGGATTAACCAAGGGTGACCTCATTGTGGTCTTCAACACACTCACAAGATGAAGCAGAAGGGCAGGTACCAATCTCTTCTCTCTTGTGACCAGTGGCAGGACTTGAGCAAACAGCATGAAGCTGAATTGGAGGAGGTTTAGGTTGGATATTAGGAGAAAGTTTTTTCACCCAGTGGGTGGTAACTGGGGTGTCTTATGCAGGGCCAGGAAGTGGACTCAGTGATCCCAACAGATCCCATCCAACTTCCAACTCAGCATATTCTATGATTCCCAGGAGTCCATAAGGTGGCAGTTCATGGCAAATAACTGTCAGTCACCAAAGTCTCTCAAAAAGGGTCTCGGCTGTTTCTTGGAGATATCCAGGAAAAAACAGCTGGGCTGCAGAAACAGGTACTCCTGCATAGCATATGCTGCCTCCCAGGAAGACTCAGTCCTTGGCAGCACCTCTGGAGGTACTACCTTGAACAGACCCTCCCAAGAAATGAGGAGAACAGCAATAGAAGACGGATGCAGTCACTCACTCTGGGCATCACAATTACTCCTTACTTTGGACAAACCTTTTGCAGGGTTGCTCATTTCTTCAACCTCTTCAGGAGGCTGGTAGGATAAAGAATTCCCTATTTTCACTGTAGCTTTTTCTCTCACTTAATGACAGTAAGCTATCAATCCAGCAGGTCAGGGAGATCCGGGAAAGTGCATCATCAAAGACAGTGACATCCGAAGCTGCAAGTTTCAAGACTGACAAAAAAACCTTCAAGTTGGTGAGGAAAGGGAGGGAGGGTTTTACTGTTAATAGCTACACTTCAGCAGAAGAAAAGTGAACTCCCTGAATGAGAGGAGACTGGTTTGGCAAAACAACTCCTTCCAGGAATGAAACTGGACAACTGCAGTTGCAATTAGTGTACACCCAGAACCAAAGCTGGGGACAGACACATGACCCTGGTTCACACACACTGCAGTCCTTCACAGATGCTGAGGCTCAAGTAAAGCTATCTTAAGCAAACACCCAGGTTTCACCTTTTCCACAGCTCTTTAAAAGGTGCCAAAACACCACCCTGGTGACGGTATTTTGACACAGTCCCAACTCAAAGCAGATTCATGCAGGTTTTCTGGGGTTTTAAACACAACTAAATTCAACTAGTGCCAAGAACAGTTGAGCTGCAATTTTAAATACTCAGGGTTTATCTTGTTTAAATAACCAGGAGATAAGTAAAGAAATCATGTAGACCAGAGTCTGGCCTAGATCATGTCTAATTTGTGCCAGATTCTCCTCTTGACCAAGTCAGTCTAAAATAAGCACTTAAGCTAATTTGCATAACTGAAGGAGTAATCATGTGTCATCTGTTTGTCCTGGTTTAAAGGAAGGGGGAGAAAGAGAAAAAAAAAAAAGGAATTAAAAACAAAATTGAGACTTGACTTTCTTATAAATGGCACAAAAAAGACAGCTCAGGGGGGGGTGGTAGTACTGGCAAAACGAGACAGGATCCCCAGAAAAAAAAAAAAAAAAAAAATCCAGGAAATCCGCAGTGTCACTTCTCCCCACAATTGATTTAAAAGGAGCTTATTCCTTGCACTTGTTACAGGAGGAAGAAACAGCTTCCTGGCTATGATGGGGGGAAACACAGTTATTAATAGCATCACAATGAGCAAGTATCAGAAGTTATGTTGCAGTACTGGAAGATTTTGGCTGGTTCATGAAAATGCGTTGCCATGGCAGTAATTGCTATAAATGGGAACAGTGAACAGTGGGGCAAGAACAATACACTTCTTGATTTGGTGCCCAAAACAAGTTCCTTTTGTTTTCTCCCACCAAAACCCACACATTTATTAGCTTGCGTTCAGTCAAAAACCGAGCTTTTCACTTTCAGCAGTGGCAAGAAAGCAAAAAAGAGAGAAATTCAGGAAGACATCAAAGCAGACACCACTCTGTCCTTCTGCTAATGCATGGTTGATGGATTGGGGAAGAAACCTGGACCACATTCAACTTCGCTTTTAATGTGGGATTCATCAAGACAGCCTTCATCTATCAAATACCCAGTACACAGTATTTGGTACTGATAAAAAAAATAAGAGCAAAAAACTGTAGAGGCACTTAAAGCAAGGCATCTGCCATTGATGGGAAGACCTGACATTCAATACCCGACATGGAAGAAGACCACAATGATGTTGTGCTGTTCTGTCCTCTGCTTCCTTCTTATCTCCCAGCTTCCTCTTCCCTTCCTGCAGCACTACTGAGCACACAAAGGGTGCTGATACTTTCCAGAACCTGTTAACTCATTCCTGAATTTCAGTGCTCAGGAAATCTTCCCTCATTTGCTCTTCCCCAGCTACCACTTTCATCCCCATTTCTAGATCAGGTACAAACACTGTGAGCAGCAGAGATCCCAGCCTGGCTTCCCCAAGACTTCCCTCCTCTGTAAAGTCTGACCATCTACTCCTCATCTTTACATCTAATCTTTTAACCATTTACTCACCAATGAGGGACTTTTCCTTGATACCCTGTGCTGAAACATTTCAGTGAAGTCCACTAGACCACTCCACTTGATCACCCCTGCCATGTACTTGGAAACATCTTCCAGGTACCAGTAGAGTCACATACCTCAGTTTTGGTCTACAAAAGCCATATTGTCTCTTCCCCATGTCACACTCATTTATGCTCCCACTTAATATTGGTTTCTGGAAAATTTGAAGAGCATAAGACATGCATCTTTGGCAAAACCAAGTGCCCCTTCCATTTTGCCTACATGTGAGACATTCAAAGAGGTTTGTTAAGCAAAACACAGAAGCCTGGTCATGCCCTTTCTCCATCTTCTCCTTCATTGCTCAAAAATCCACACATGTATTACAGATGCTTAAGGAACATGGCTGGCTGCTCTTCCTAGTAACTATTTCAGACTGGCTGTCTATAAGTTTACCCAAATCCTGTTTCAACCTCATAATGCATTTTGCATTCATGATGCCCAAGAACACTGAAATCAGTTCATCACAGATTATGTAAAATAAATGGCCTTTCAACTATCTGGTACAAACCAATCTCTTTTAAGTTTCACCAAGTGCCCATAGTTCTAGAGCCACAAGACTTGGTAGGAAAAGATTCAACTTCTCCATAAAAAGGGGAAACACTGTCCCTATGTTTTAAAAGGGTAGAAAGGAGGACCCTGGGAAATACTACCTTGTCAGCCTCACCCCTGTGCCTGGGAAGATCATGGAACAGATCCTCCCGGAAGCTCTGCTAAGGACACGGATGCAATTCAGGACAGCCAGTATGGCTTCACCAAGGGCAAGTCCTCCCTGACCAACCCAGTGGCCTTGTACAATGACATAGCTCAGTAGACAAGGGAGGGGACACAGATGTTATTTACCTGGACTTCTGTAAAGCCTTTGACACAGATCCCCATAACACACTTCTCTCTAAATTGGAGAGAGATGGATTTAATGAGTGGACTGTTAATGGACAAGAAAGTGGATGGACAGTCACATCCAGAGAGTAGTGGTCAACAGCTCAGAGTCCAAATGGACATCATTGGCAAGTGGGGTCCCTCAGGGGTCTGTATTGGGACCAATGTTATTTAATATCTTCATAAGAACATGAAAGGAACAAGTGTAGCCTCAGCTGGTTTGCAGATGGCACACCTGAAGGACAGGGCCATCCAGAGGATCTTGGACAAGCCTGAGAAGTGGGCCATGGGAATCTCTTGAGGTTTAACAAAGCCAGATGCTGGTGCTGCACCTGGGTTGGGTATCAACTCCTGTATCAATCCAGACTGGGGCAGAAACAGATCAAGAGTAGCCCTGATGAGAAGGATTTGGGGGTGCT
Organism: Certhia americana; assembly: GCA_018697195.1. Lineage (NCBI taxonomy): Eukaryota > Metazoa > Chordata > Aves > Passeriformes > Certhiidae > Certhia > Certhia americana. The sequence goes on from CM031874.1 coordinate 14,333,036, forward strand.
GGTGGATGAGAGGCTGCACACGCCCAGCCTATGTGTTTGTGCTGGCACCCAGAAACCAACCATGTCCTTGCCTGCATCAAAAGAAGAGTGGGCAGTAGGTCAAGGGAAGGGATTCTGCCCCTCTGCTCCCCTCAGGTGAGGCCACACCTGCAGTGCTGCATCCAGCTCTGGAGTCCTCAGTGCCAGACAGACCTGGACCTGGTAGGTCACCAGGGGTCAGTCCAGAGGAGGTCACCAAGTTAATCAGAGGGATGAAGCACCTCTCTTAAGAGGAAAGGCTGAGAGAACTGAGTTTGTTCAGCCTGGAAAAGAGGAGGCCGAGGGGTGACAAAACTGCAGCCTTCCAGTTCCTAAAGGGGGCTGACCAGAAAGATGGACAGGGACTTTTCACAAGAGCATGTAATGACAGGACAAAGAGGAATGGATTCAAATTAAGAGTAGGTTTAGATTAGATATTAGGAGGAAATTCTTTGCTGTGAGGGTTGTGAGGCACTGGAATGGGTTTACCCAGAGTAACTGTGGATGCCCCTTCCTTGACCTGTTCAAGGCCAGGCTGAATGGAGCTCTGAGCAACCCGGCCTAGTGAAAGATCTCCCTGTCCATGGCAAAGGGTTAGAAGCAGGGGATCTTTATCAAGTCACATATTAGTCCATTTCCTCGGTTATGTCAGGTTCTTATGGATTTCCTCTCCAGTGAGCTATTCAACGCACTGAAGGAACTGAGCAAACCTGGGAGTGCCACTGTACCCCTCTATACCTGCAGTTACCCATAATGTGCAAAACACTCCCAGCACCAGTTTCTCGGGCCTTGCTGTTGACTTTCCCAGGCTGAAAAATGACCAGTAAGCCCTACCTTTCTTTGCAGCCAATGCTTTCACCAGCTCTCGGTCCGTAACATGACCCTTCCTCCATTCCCATGGTGACACTCTAAAAGCCTTCGGCAAACAAACTTGCTAAAGGCTGTCTGAAAACACAGATACATGAAGCCTAGCGGTCCTGCTCCCAGCATGCCCATCCACCTCCAGCAGGTCCACGCTGAAGAGGCAAGGCTTGCCTTTACAATAGCCCTGCTAATACTGCTCCAAGCAGCTGTGGTTGGCCATGCCTTCACCAAACTTGCTCTTCATTGCAGAGATGTAGGCACAGGGGTCAGCCCCAAACCGTCCATGGAACCCTGAATATTCTTCACAGTCCTTTCCAAGCAGCGCAGCTGGACAAATACTGAGCCACTCCCTCAATTTCCTCATGACTCTCAACTTACAGAAATGCCATCACATTTGCCACCACCAACTTACGTGATACCAAGAGCACTTAAGCAGCAGGATACACATGAAAGTATCTCAGCAATGTCAGATTTAAGATCCTTTGGCACTTTTGAGTAAATGCTATCTGTTCCTTAATTTCTTATCAGCTTCTCTATTTGTGCTAAAGCTATTTCTAATGATATTCAATGTGAGACAGCTTCTCAGAGTTCTTCTGTAGCAAGCTTGTAGTTTGCAAAGCTCCTCCACAGGAGTCAAGATGGCCAAAAATTGTTTACATTTTTTTGTGATAGCTTTATCTTCTGTGCCACTCAGAGTTTGATCTCTTTTGCTGTCAGTTTCCAAAAGGCTTCTGATGCACTTGAAAGTTAATCACATTTGGCAAATTCACTCCTCAGAGGTCTTAATTTGGCTCATCTTATTTTGATTTTACATGTAATCTGCTGAAATAGATAGGCTTTATTGGTCCTCTTGCTTGGATAAAGCTTCCCCTTTTTGATAATCCTCCTCATTTCACAATCCTTCTTTCCCCTGCACAATTCCCTTTTTTTGTGCCTTTCTTTAAAAGGCAAAAAAAAAAAAAAGTCTGATCTGTTCTCATTGAAGGTATCCATTCCTTCTGAGCTGGTAATGTCATCACAAAATAATTTGCATGCCACCTCTGTTCCTAGCAGTGCCTCTTTAGCCACGGAACAGATCTCAGGGCTCTTACAAGACAGCAGACAGCCCCTTTTTAGCAGACTCAGGAGTAAATACCAGCTCTGGAGCCAGGCAGACAAGTCTCATTTATTTTATTTTTATGCTGCCAGTCATAAAGATCCCATCCCAACCCCAGGCTTCACATTATTATGACTATTCAGCACATATGTACTGAGTTTTCACAGGTAACTGCATATTCACAGTTTCCAGATGCCCAAAACTAGATGTTTTTCCAGCTGGAAACATGTTACACAAAGCACTTCCTGAGGCACCCACCAGGTGAGAGGTAGAGAGGTCAAAGCTTCTCCTTCCTGGGAGGAATACAGGATGACATCAAAGATTCCAGGAGAGCAGCGCCCTGCAACAGCACTTCCCTTCCAAGGAACTTCTTCTCCCTTGTTTATTTTCAGCACCATTGAGTGCAGAGCTGTAGCCAAGGTTGAGGCCAGCAGGACCTTGGCAGGAGATGTGCAAGAGACAAGAGGTTGGACCCAACGGCTAACAAACCGCAAAATAAGTTTAGTTAGCAACAGGTGTTAATCTAAAAAAAAAAGCATCATGGATCAATTCTTGCCTGAAGGGCAGCAAAAATGAGGATTGCGTCTTTAAGCTGTCCATTCCTTTTCTCATCTTCTCTCACAGCTTAGCAGGTGTGAAGTTGAAAGATGAAGCCTGATACTGTCTCGCATCTTGAGCAGCACAGAGAGCTCCATCAGGACAGAGCTGGACCCAAGAAGGGGCTGGCTGAATGCCCCCTGCAGCAGCACACAGTTTTCACAGTCAGCCAGCCTGATACTGCTTTCTGCCCACAGGTCCACATACTGCCTGTCCTATGACAGGCTGCAGTTCCCTGCAGAGGAACCAATGAAGCAGGCCAAGCTCCAGCACAGGCACATCTCACTGTTAAAGTTCTTTATGCCACAGTTCACATTTGCCTTTCCCAGGGCAAACAGCCACACCATTCAGGAGGGTTTACAGCTACAGACCTAGAGGCAAACCCGTACAAGTTCCTAGCATACGAAACAGACACAAAATGGTAATTTCTGGGGAATACTGTTAATTCAAGTAAAGTCCCTCAAATCTCTGCAGTCCATAAAACCTCTGGATTTACGCCAGATCCAGCTGGAATTTGAACGGCAAGAAAGCAGCACTGCTGGCAGTTCCATAACAAATTTGTCTGTTCTCTGACCACCCTCATGCTCTTGCTTGAAGAAATGGCTACCACTGTGAACAGCAGAGGCTTGAGCAAGGCAACAGAAATTAATGCATGCCATCCTCTGCTAGTGCCAAGGGCCCACCATGTGCTGTTTGTGGGGGCCCAGCTCTACTCTGGAGTTGGTGCCACATGTCCTGGCAAGAGCAGGGTAACAGAGCCATCTGGGCAAGCTGTGGTGGCTATTTTATTTCTCATCCAGAGTACAAGACGTATGTTGTGTAAGGAGACACTCTGAAATAGAAAACTTTGTTCCTCCCCAGTCAGACTCCACAGCAGCTCAAAATCAACCTTTCGAGCTTAGCTTACCACCCAAACCATCCAGGCCAGGCAGGGATGGGCAAAACAACTACTTGAAGATGTTCATTTCTGCATTTCGAGCTGAACTCTGGGTGGTTTCTACTACACCATTAGGTGATCATGATGCTGTTCACTCTTTCCCATCTGAAGTCTTTGCTTCCTGCTCCAGGGAGAGCAGGGTGGACAAAGCAGCCCAAGATGAAACTTCTCTGTAGCCCTGGATCAAATACAACGTCACCAAACACTGGGTTACCAAAAAGCTTTTCCCCATGCACAGACAATTTTCACAGCACTGCAGCAGCTTCGCTTATCTAAAGAGAAAACAGCAAGTGATTTCATCCCTCCAAAACCAAATAAAGTTTAAGTGCACAAGTGCTCAGCTATTAGAGCACTGCATGGCTGATGGGGAGGTGCCATTGGACATCAAGAAGCCACCTTCCTAGAGAAGAGTTAAGGAGAGCTAGAGAGGCTGAAATCACTGACATGCCCCTCAATGCCAAACCCACACAGACCAAATTCCTGTTTCAAGAACAAGATCAACCCAATGAAGTGTCTCCACTAAAGGAAGCTCTGCCCACAGTATCTCTCCGCCAGCCTCCCGCTTGTAGCAGGGTTTAGAATTCAAGGCCAAAGTAATTTCAACAGCATTATATTTAAAGCTGGCTCAACAGACCATGGGAGAGGGAACAGGATGATAACATCATGGCACACTAAAATCAGAGTGGACGAATCAGTGATGTGTTCTCCATGACCCCCTCCCACTCTTTCCCCATCCCTAGCATTCATCACATGAGGATAGCAGAGCTCCTCAAATCCCTCACAGAGATAACTCAGCCTGCCAACTAACAGCAGATGATTTTCCCTTGCTTTAGTGAACTCAATCACTCTGGTGAGAAGATTCAGAACCACTTTAAAAAAAAACCAAAAACCAAAAAAACCCCAAACAAACAAAAAAAACCCCAAAACAAAACAAAACAACAACAAAAATACCAAAAAAAAAACAAAAAACAAAAAAAAAAAAAAGAAAAAAAAAAAAAAACACAAACCAAAAAAAGCCCCACGTGGCAGTGCACAGCTTCGCCCCCAGATCATCACTGCCTTACTTTTTATGCTTATTGCCATCCCAAAACAGACTTCTACTTTGGAAGTCTCCAGAATCCTAAACCTGTATTTTAGGGTAATTTCAAATTACTGCTGAAATTAGAGTGATTATTACAGTTAATTACAGTGAATTTAGACTGGATTGTCACACCACCACCAGGTACTTCCTCAGCAGCTTCTAAACCCTCTGTACAAAAAGGAGCTTATTTGCTTTTCACTGTTATTTTCAGAGATTTTAAAACTAATTTAATGAAAATTAGACTACTTCAGAGGCAAGCTCCCTAAGGAGCTTCCAAGCCAAAACTGTAGAGATTGTCCAGCCATTTGTACTCTAACTCAGGACTGCAGATGAAAGCCCAAGGGCAGGACCAACCCAAGCACACAGTTGCCCTCAAGCCCCAATGCTACTTGCCTCACACTCGTTTTTACTGGGCTGATTAAATACAACTCAGCCATATCCCAGCCAGACTATTCATTGTATTACAAGGGTATAAATTGCTAAGATAATATACATCCACATTACAATGTGCTAACATCTGTCCTCAGGCCTACATCAAACGGTCCTCATGCCCACTGCACTCCAGGGTCCGCACCTCAGCTGACAGCCACTTCATCATCTCTCTTTGCTTCACTTCATGTTGATTGGTGATAATCAAGAATTCATAAAACACTTGAAGCTTCTCCTCTCACCCTAGCTTAGAACAATACTTAGAAGGTCTAATAAAAAAAATCCCAAACACAACTACTGGATCTAGGGAGCCAAGAAAAGCTAAACAATGTGGTTGATACACAGTTGGATAGCTGTAGATATCAAAGGACTATCAAAGAACTACAATGTACACAAAGGAAGAAATGGGTGCAGAACCAGAAGAGGACCAAATATGGCCTTTATCACTTTACAGCAAACTGATCATGTTGAAACTAACAGCTGAACCTTGGGTTACTATAACACCTACTTGGAAGACAGTGCCTAGATTACAGTGTGACTGCCCACAGTTTATTCCCTGGAAACGGCCCTGCACTTACTTCCCACATGGCATCAACAGCATATAGGGGACAAGCCCACAGCAGATAAGACTATGTGGCAGGGTACAACTGCACCAGCAGATGAGCAGGGGGGTGAGAAGCAGGTGCTGGAGCAGGTGAAGTGGCCAGGACCAGTGGGCAGGTTGGGGTTCCAACAATATATGAGTCAGCCACTCCAGCCAGTGCAGAGGAACCTTTCCAGGCAAGACTACTCAGCACAGCTTATCCACCGCATTCGCTGGGCCTGTATTTAATTATTCAGTTATAAAGTCTCCTGTAAGTATTTCTCTGACTGTCTTTTGTGACTGAAAATATTTTACACCAATTCTTCCTTCTACCCTGAGCCCTGACCGCTAGTACACAACACACTGCACTGCCTCAGAGTCAGAAAAACTCAAGACAGCTGAACTCCATGTGGTTAAAGGGGATTTGCTGAGCTCAGTCTCAGCTCATCAGGCAGCATTGTGCAGGGATTTTCTTGATATCACTAGTGATGGAGACAGTAAGCCTCTTTGTTTATTTTTTCCCAGATGAATGACACAAGCAAAAGCAAACAGAAAAAACAGACCTACAGAACAAAGAGGATATCCCTACTACAGCGCACCTGGCCCTGGGACACAAGTTCATGATACAAAATCCCACTACACTGAGTCTTTTCTGCCGCTCTAACAGGTTTCCAGGCAAAAAGCAGCAACCTTGTTTATCCAGCCCTGTATGTCACAGTGAAGTGCTTTATGGCAGTGTCCAACAGCTGTGAAGCTACACACACACGTGAACCCAGCACGGGTTTGTGTGGGGAACCCTTCCGACTTGTTTGGTTTTGGTAGATCATAAACCCTGCAGCTAAGAAAAAGGTTGGTTTAGAGAGGACCAGGACTGCTCTGCTTCAAGTTTACACAGGAACACACAGCAAGTCTGGGGAGCACAGGCTGCTCCCTGTTCATCTTCACTTCATCCCGTGTCAGAGCACTTGCCACTGAGGAAGGCAAAATGCAGCAAGAGCTTGGCTCAGGAAGCTGGGCACAAGCAGAACACAAGAGGGGTAAGAAAATACAATGTCCTTGTAGAATCAGACTTCTATTTGCCACTGGTGGTTGATGAAGATGTTAGTAAATAATTTTATTAAGACCTCTTTGTTTCAGAAGTTGTAGCACTATCCAGCTCTTGCTGGAATTTCATACAAGACCTAAAATACAAAGAGACAAAAGAGCCTGGAAAAAAATAAACTCAGCATCTCCAACACTTTGGTCTTTCAGTGTGTTCTTTTCCAGAAGAATTTTGTAAAGCTGATACTGTCCAAATCAAGCCCCTTCTTTTTGCCTGAAGCATGTAACAGGGGGAGGCCATCTTTCCTTGGCAGGCCAACACTCGCCTGGGAATCACAAGAGTCCTTTCCCTCTCCCATGCTTTGCTCCAAGCAAACGATCTGGATCTCCAGCATCCTCATTTTAAGTTTTCCAAATATGTCTTGGCTGTGTAATTTGCATAACCAAAAAACAGCAGCTGACAATGCACAAAAAGAAAAAGCTTGTGAGAGTAGCTGGAAGATAGTTGACTCCAGCTACATTGGAATTTACTGGGCTACAGTCGACTGGAAATATGAAACACTTAATCCTTACAGCAGTATCCTCAAACTCTTGGAACAGTAATTAGGATGAGAGAATATATGCCAAATAATAATATTTCCATTATCCCATGAGACAAAGACCAAGTGCAAAAGAATTTTCTCTTGACCTACAGTGTCTCTTCCAGATGTATGAGCCAGATGGATCTCATGGCTGCTGCTTTAGTTGATACTTGCCTGCCAGTCCAAAAACTGGCTGCTTTAAAAAATTGTCCAAAGCAGAAGATTACAGTTACTCATGAAAAGCATAAAACCATCAGCTTGCTTCAACAGATACTCATGACTGAGCTACTAAAGAACACAAGAAATAATGTGCTCATTAAAGCCATCTTTCCTATGCAGGAATGACCTTCCTTGGCAAAGGCAGAAATTAACATCAAATATGTAAGTAATGACAGCTGAACTCAGAAACTTTCTATGAATCCAGCTAAATCCAAATCCCAGTGCCTGTTCCAGAATTTCTTTTTGCTACAAATAAGAGCTACTTTCTGAACTATTTGAATCTGCCTGGGGGACTTTCTATAGAAACACAAGTATATGCACATCACAACAAGGCAAAAGTAATTGCACTCCACTTGAGAAGGACTGATGGAGCCTAAAAAGAATATTTTAATTTCTGACCTATCTTTTTGCTAAAAGCTTGCAAGCATCTCCTCATAATTGCATCATCCACTGAGAAAGGCATTTCGGGAGTACAGCAGGAGTGGAGACACTAGAAAAGGAGGCAGCAGGAAGGAGGAAACACTCCTTTCCTTTGAGCATCTGATTAGTTTCCAGCAGAAGACTCTGATGCATCTGAAGGCATTTCCCAAAGACCAGACTTCACCTGCACAGTCAAACACTGGAAGGCTTGACCACCCCTGAGGAGCTAACTCCAGGCCATGCTGGGCCTGCTGATGGAAGCAGCTTAAAAAGATTTTGGCAGTCATGGTAGGACAACCACCTTGTCCTCTCTACAGCCCCTCTTCTGATTCTGCTAGAAGAGCTACTGGAGGAAAACAAGCTCCTGGCTTCACTTAAAGCCAGTCACCCCTAAACCATTTCATTCCAAGAAAACTGCCATGCTGGTAAGCTTACCAGCTCAGCAGCATGTTTAGAGGAGTGGTGACGACAGGAGCAAGCGTATGGCAGAGGTCAGGCTTGCTGATTAACGCCTCCCACTTGCACTTATTTCCACTGATTTTACAGAGCTAACACAGACCTTGGCTATCCCAGTTCATTTACTGCCAAGTGAACTACCACAATCCAGCACAACCAGGAAAAGGCTCATCCAGCAGACAAGAGTGGGATGACCTGCTGGGGGCATGGGCTTATCCTGCAGTCAAAGTTAGCTACAGAGAGAATGTTTATTCATGGCCTTATTTAAGACAGGTAAGAAGAGGGTAAACCAGAACAGGACACATGGACCCTGTTCAGAGGATGTGGAGGGCTCTGCACTGCACAACAGTGAGAGACCTGGATGCCCTGCCAAAACCAGAAGACTCCTCTGCTGCAAAGCCACAGCTGAGTTCAGACACAGAGTACATTAGCAGCCCCAGGGCAGGCTGATGAAGTGACAGTTTTTACTCATTGTTAAATTAAAGTTGCTAAAAAACATGGAAACTGGTATTCATGCAAACACGAATTAAAGCCTGAATTATTTTGAATTAAGTAAAATCAAACTATACTAAAATAACTCAAGATTCAATAACAAAATTGAGTCCTCATTGTAATCACAACAAAACACATCAATTCCTTACATTTTGTACTAATTAAATTAAAATAGTAAGCCAGAACAGCAGGTTTCCTGATGAACAAGAATACTCAATTCCATTCCCAATCCTTCCACCCAGCTAACATGACTTCAACAACCCCAGTAGTTCTGGGCAGGCTGGAAGGGATCTCCCTCTGCACCCATCCTGAGGCTGTTTAATTCGAACAGCCAAAAACATGCTGCTAAAACAGCAAGTTCAAACTGAAAAGCTTTCTTCTGCATAAGTAAAATGGTAACCAAGTAGAATCATTACTAAACCATTTACCGATCAGGAAATACGGATATGACATGTATAACTTCAAAAAAAGGGTTAATGAATATTTATTAAACTGCACGGTCAGAGGGAAAAACCCAACTCACCCTCATGGGCCAAAAAGTCAGAATCCTACACCTGTTTATACAAGTAATTATTATAGAAGTAATTTCATTAAAGCTGATTCTATGTATCTTAAAGCTCTTCCCACAGTCCCTCAACAATGCTAATAATTCTTCCTCCATGGCTCTAAGGGGAAAAAGACCCTTGTTCCCTGGTTTACAAAACTTTACCTGGTTGCTATCAGGCACTTCCCTGTGAAGGCAGCCCCAAAAGAATGGCAAATTGGATTTAAATAATGCCTCAAAGCTCAGACACCAATACAATGAAATCCATGAGATTTTCTTACCCCATAGGCAGCTCACTACAGAAATCCCAGGCTCTCCTTTCATCTTTGCACCACACATTACATTTTTCTAGAAATCAAGTAAATCAGTTGAATGGGAGGCAATTTTTTGTGTCCCTAAAGCACAGCAGCACTCAGTGAGCCCTCTTCTGCATGGTATATTACGCATGCATGTCTCTCATGAGGATTTCTGCTGCAAATCCAGTCAGGGTCAGGCTGAAAGCAGACTTTTGAATCTCAAGGATGACCATAAAATTCTCTCAGTTACAAAATGCACCAGACCTGTGGACTGATATCACACCATAGCTTATCTTCTCCCAGCTAAGGCCAAGACAGCTGTTTCAGCTAGGCAAACCTGTTGTGAATATAGAAGGCATGTGAACTATCCGACCCAAATCCTGGCTTCCAAATCTGCATTCCTACAATCAGCTGTGATCTCAGCATCCTTCCAAATAGCCTCTATCCAACTGATAGGAAGAGTTGTCTCATCAACCCAGAAAAGTAAACTCAAAAGCACTAAAGACATAGTTTGAGCAGTAAAACACTGAAAGCCAGCACAAGAAGCTCTGTATTCCTTTGCACCAGTTAGTGGAATGATAGCCTCAAATCTACAAGATTTTGTCAGGTTTTAGAGTTTACCCCAAAATGAGGAACCTATAACTTCAGCCTCCAAGCACCTTTAGGATGTCAAAAGCAGGGATGCATAAGCAGCTGCTGCTGGCAAAATGAGAGAATGCTGCTGTGCTTATCATTTTGGCTGAATTCTGGTATTCTAGGGCAATCTTCAATGGGATTTGCTATCCTTTCCCAAGATGCTCCTTACAGACTAACTCAAACTCTGGTCTGCTGCAGGAGATGCAGAAGGAAAAAGAAGTAAAATAATGCAAAAGAAATAAAAAAATTACTTCCAAACACCCGGCATTGTCAATGAGGCACTGAGCAAAATACCAGTGCCGTTCTCCCCCCTGCCAACGAGAACGTAAGAAGCCAGCTGAAATCTGGTATCCCTGGAGAGAGTTGCATGGCAGGAATTTTAAATTGGTCAAGTTTTTAACCTAAGATGAAAAAAAACACTGACAAGCCAGCACAACAGCAACTAGCAACAGTGAGGATGGTGCCTCTGCACTTTCCTCCTGACAGAACCAAACTTTATTTAACCACTTCTGGCCGACGATCCCAGGTGCAGAGAGACCAGAGGAATTTTCCTTCAATGGGGTTATTCACTGGAGCTGTAAAATCTGACTGCATTTGTCGGAAGCGGGATGAAGCCTGGGAAACTGGCCTGGCTACCTGGCCCTCCATTTTCACAGCCAACAGGTGATCCTGGCTCCATACCCACTTCCAGGAGAGGACAGAGGTCACAGTGCAACAGCTACGCCCAACAGTAGTTTCACTGTCATTCTGTAAAAGCGCTTATTTCTTACATGAAAGAAAGCAAGCTACAGGGGCACCCAGCCCAATGCCACGAGCCCGGGCTGGAATGGGCACAAAACGGTGGGCTCTCGACGGGCCACCCGTCTTCAGAAGTGCGAGGGCACCCGATGAAGCCCGGCAGCAGCCTCAGGGGAGGGGCCAGGGCCAGGCAAGAGGGAGAACTCCCAGTCAGGGCCGGGCCGGCTCCGCTCAGCCGAGCTCACGGCCGGCCGCCTAGCTCGGAGGCCGCAAACAGCACAGTCCCGGCACCAGGCGGCGGTCCCGACGGGGGCTAGAACCATGAGTGAGGGAGTTCCCCCCACACAGGCAGCCCCAGTGCGGCAGGCGGCGGCCCAAAAACACCGCCCCGCACGGGTCTGGCCGCTCGGAACAGCACAGCTCGGCCCGACTGCATTTTACCTGCCTCGTCGCATTTCCCGGCTCCGCGTCCGCCCGAGCCGGGGATGGCTCCCGGCCCCGGCCCCGGCCCCGGCCCCGGCCCACTGCCCCAAGGAGTGGTAGCGCCTCTCTCCCCTCTCCCGACGTTCAACAGGTGCGTGGCGGCCGCACTCACCTCTCCGCCATGGCCGCTCTGCCCGCGAGCGGGGCAGGATGTGAAACCCGATCCCAGCCCCGCCCGGGGGCGGTGCGGCCCGACCCGGGACCCCCGGCCGCTCCCCGGGTCCCTCTGCCGGGGGCTGCTGTGCCGGGACTGGACTGGACGGGGCGGAGCGGGGCGGGGCGGGGCGGAGCGGGCCGGGCTGGGCTGACGGTAGTGGCGGTGCCGCAGGTCGAGGGCAGCCCCTGGCGACGGGCACGGCCACTCCGGAACCTGAGCGAGTCCGCCGAGCCTTGGCGTCGCGGAGGTCCCGCCCGAGTGGTGGAAACAAGGAGAGTGGAAGCGGAGCTTGGAGATCAGTTTTGGAGTCGCTGAAACTTTATTTGAGCTACAGGTTGATGGCAAAAGTTAGCGGTCGTGACCCGTCTTGTGAGGAAAACCGTAGTCAGGCAGATCACATCCTGCCCTCGCCTCGAGGACCCTCTGGTAGCGCTGTTGTTGCGGGCCCCAGGTACGGCCTGTGTGCGCTGCTGGATCACGGCTGCCCCGGTGAAACATGTTCTCCCGACGCTGTCTCCCGCTGTCCTGGGCACATGGGGATTTATTGGTTCTGCTCTGCCCTCTGGTACTCCCGACATCGTCTAAGAGCGTGGTTGGGGGGCACTTGAACCAGCCTGGAGCATTGAGAGAGCAAAGTTCCTTTGCCAATGCTGGATGCTGAGCTGTCCCTTCTTCCAGGTGGTAGGATACAGACATTTGGGTCAGCCTGAGCTCTAAGGCTGCCATGCTCTGGGCTTGCCCAGATGCATTATTTTTTTTGCCCCAGCAACTTTGGGCAGGTTTTGCGGACTTTCTGTTTCTTCTCTGCCCTGAGCACATAGTAGACTGGTCAAAGCTATGCAGGAACATTAGGGGTGTCTCCAGCAGATGCACAGATCCACCAGCAGTGTACAAACAGCATAGGTTCAAAGACCTCAAGAGCAAGTGGAGCCCTGCTCCTCTGCCAGCATGAGTAGTCTGAATAAACAAGCCATGCACTAAAGGTCAACCCTGCTAGATTAGCTTCTGTCAGCCACTGTTTTGGAGTATGTCATTTGGCGTGGTGGCACAGAAGAGCTCCTGCTCCTGCTATCTCAGTAATTGCTGCAATGTGGCACTGCTCCCAAGGAATCTTTCGTGGTTATTCCAGAATAGGAACAATTCCCTGTGGAGGCAAATTGTGGGGGTTGAGTTGCCCAGATTCCTCAGACCCTATAAATGAGTGCACAAGACTTGACAGATACTTGGTGTATTTTGCCACTAACGGAGTAGTTTGGGGCCCATGTCACACCAGGGAGAAAATGTCTGCTACAGTAAGAAATGAGTCTGTTCAGCTTGTTAATGACCCCATGCAAGCCAGTGGTCAGGGGCCCACCCAGAGCAACACTGTGCTCACTTGCAAATGGCATTTTGGCATTATTGAGAACTTGAGGGTAACTTAATCTGAAGACATTCCCATGAAAGTCCCACTGCATTTTTAAATAGCAAATAGAGAGACAGTGAGATCATGGCCGCTGCTCTTGTGGGCTGGTCACACAGCTGCACTGTGCTTACAGTGGGAGTGGAGGGGGAAGGGAGGACAGTATGTCCCTGCAGCCGGGGGCCACTAGCAAGTGGGGCCCCCACAGGGGCTGTGAAGCTGCTGGAGGTGCCTGAGGTGCTGTGGGAAAGCAGGCAGGAGAAGTTGAGTTCTGTGGGATTGCAAAACTCAGGGTCTGTGGCATAGGCTAGCATGGAAGGAAAGGAGGAGTTGAACCAGGTCTGTGTTGAAAACAAAAATTAGCTGTTGTAGCTCTACCATGATTAAATTGGCATCCCTCCTTGTGCAAGTGTAGGTATTGCTTTACCTTTGCCAATACAGGGTATACCTGTCCTCAGGGAAACAGTAATACTGGGAAAATGCTTATAGAAGCCTGATGGTCTCTGTTCAAGGGTTCCTGTAGACACAGACTTACTGTGTAAGTAACAGCTTGATTGTCATTTCTGTGCTAGCAAGGTCCTTTGGACATGCTGAAAATAGATGCTGCCGATGTGTGAGGTTTCGGAAGCCCCAGCTTACAGGCCCACCAGAATGAGTGACCTGACACACTAAGTGGGAACTTGGCTGCTGGAGGGGCTAGACAAAATATTTCTTTTCTTTTCTTTTCTTTTCTTTTCTTTTCTTTTCTTTTCTTTTCTTTTCTTTTCTTTTCTTTTCTTTCCTTTCCTTTTCCTTTTCCTTTTCCTTTTCCTTTTCCTTTTCCTTTTTTTTTCAACATTCTCATTTTATTTTGCATATGTCAGGGTTTTATGATAATGTGTAGGCTCTACACCTCTGGCAGCCTTGCTGAAGAGCCTAAGCCTCATTGCTTGGCTGCTGCAGCTCAAACTCCTGGGATGTTATTCTGCACTAAGAGATCCTGACTCTCTTCAGGTCAAAATTGCCAAACTGGAGGCTCTCAAGGACACAAAGTGTCGACACACTGACATGACATCTCAAGTCAATCCAACTCATGAGCTGGCAGCTCTGTGCTGACCTGCACGAAGTCATACAGCAGGAGGGCATCAAAATGCAGAGCAAGGAAGCCCCCTTGAAGGCAGAACGTCCTCTCTAGAGAAGGGTCACACACTTGCTGACATCAAGGACACTCTTGTGAGTAGAGCTCCTCACTGCTGGAGGAGGAAAGCTGGATGATAGGGTTTTCAATTATCCAGCACAACAGACAATTCTGAGGCTGTGCCTTGTACAAAGGTGCCAAGGACACACTAGTGACTCGGGGAGGGGGAGACTAATTTCAGAGGCAAAAAATGAAGCAACTAAAGGAAAAGCTTCTTGTCTTCTTTTCTCTTTTCTGAAAGAGAGTTTCACAGCTCAGACAGTCAGGGGCTGAGGAAAATTTCTGCTAGTAGTACCTGGTGCAATAACACAAGGCAATTCTCCAGTGATACAGGTGTGTTACTGTGACACATACCTGGGAGATCAAGCCCACCAGTCACGAGGCCTGTTATTGATACACCAAAAATGGCAGCAGGAGGTGAATGTGAAGTGACTTGAGAGCATGGAAAAGACATTGCAGTGTCTCTGAGAAGAGAGGGCCTTAGCATTTTTGCTAATAAAAGAAGAAACAGCCTTCACGAATTTTAAGGCTGTGAACACCAGACCACTGTAAGATGAGGTAAAACATGTATGATCAGTGTTTCCAGACCAAATCATCTCATTGCTGCCTGTTCTTGGCTGAAGGATATACTGTATAAGTGTCACTGCAGAACTGCAAGATGAGGTAGCTCCCTGAGATCATGCTCAATTTGTTCCTCAGATATTGCTCACAAGTGGAAGTAACTGTATTTGGAGTTGTACACCCTTTCATAAAGCTGCTCATCTGGTGCTCATACTTAGGCACACACTCCATGTCAGGAAATGGCAGGCCCTGGCATGAGAGGTCTTCCTCATGTGCGGGTATGTTAGAACCAGTGATGCTAAAGCTATGGAAGGCTTAATATTGCAGTGCTGCTGTTCTACTTGTATGTCCCAGGCTGAGAGTTGTGGCAATCCCTGGGCAGATATCAGATATGCCACAGCTGTGAGTACAGCCAGCACATTGCCCTTGAGGTTTGGGCCAGCAGGCACTGCCCTTGCTTTGCCTCTGTTAACAAACTGGGTTGCACAGCTTGGAACCAGTCCAGTCCAGCACCAGACCCACAGTAACTGTCTCCATGTACAGTAAGGAGAGGAGTAACAGCTCCGGTCAGGTCTGACGACCCTTTGTCGAGTGACTGGTGATACTGGGAGTAGATGCCTAAAATGTTTGTCAAGGTCTGTATGGCTACTCTTACAGCCAGCACTGCCCAGTGCAGCTACAGCCTTGGATCCACCTTTTGGGGCACCAGCAATGGTGGGAGGATGAGGTAGGAATTGCTTCACTGGGGACTCCCTTTCTATTCCTGAGCTGCATTTGAGCTCAGGTCCTCAGCCTTGACCTCACCTTAGCAGTATTCCACTGAAGCTTATGCCAGGCCCACTCACTGGGTTAGCAGTCATTTGACCCTGGCTGACTCTGGTCACTGACACCAAACTCTCTGCTCCTCTTGCATGGTGAGAATGGTCCTGTTGTGCTGGCACCTTGTCTCCAGCTTACCTGTCATCCTCTCCTGCCTCCAGCACCCCAAGCCCCCATGGCTGGAAGGCAGGGCAGGGGAAGTTTGGTGTGCTCTAGTGATGAGGGAGCCAATAATACCAGAAAACATGCTGAGAAAGCCCTGTGTTAAATAGATCAAACTACTGCCCAGATGATCTTATGAGCGTTTACATGTGGGCTCACCCATGTATGCTGAAACCAAGACATCCCCATATCATGGGGAGCTGTTTGCTGCAGCAAAGATAAACTGCTGGGTTGATTGCGGGGTACAGTTCACTCAGATGGGTGATGAGATCTCTGTCCTTGGAGATTTTCAAGATTTGGCTATGCAAATCCATGGTTTACCTGATCTAGTATTGGTGATGGTTGCATTTCAAGCAAGAGTTCAAGCTAATGCTCACCAAAGGTCCCTCCCAACCAACATGTCCGTATCAGGGAGCTAGAGGTTTGAGCAGGGCAGACATATGTGGTGAATTCTCCAGTATTTCAGCACAGACATCTTGTATCCAGTGTCTCAAAGACCTTATTGAATGGAATCAGGCTGACCTGGGTGCAGACGTTGTTGGTGAAGTTCTTTGGATTGTGTGCTGTGAGAGTTCTCTCTGCCAAATGGTGTTAGCAAGGATGAGGAAAAGAAAAAACATCCCTGTTAATCCTTCATTAATCCTGTCTGTATTGTGAAGATGATGATATTGAATAGCACAGGACAGTCCTTTGGTAAAAGATAGTTGGAGATATTTGACCATTGATAAAAATACATGTTTTTAGGCACTGATCAGCTGGTGGTTGGGGGGATTTTTTTGTTTGTTGGTTTGGAGTTTGGGGGGGCTGTTTGTTTGTTTGTTTGTTTGTTTGTTTGTTTGTTTGTTTGTTTGTTTGTTT
>CM031874.1:14349689-14412652 GCA_018697195.1 Certhia americana
TTTGTTTGTTTGTTTGTTTGTTTGTTTGTTTGTTTGTTTGTTTGTTTTAACAGCAGGCATGATGTAAATTTATATAACTAGCCAGGTGTTCTGCAGTAGGGCTTTTTAAAAATCATCCTGTCCTAATTTTTCTGCCTTACCATCTTTAGCTCCTTTTCAGAGTAAGCAGCAGTGCTATCACATTGCTGCTTGGCAATGCAGCAGCTGGCTGTAACCCAACCGTGGAGCATGGGACACAGAAACAGATGGAGCAGCAAATGCTCTTTGTTTCCTCTCCTGCTTTCTAAAACAGATTATGAGTAAAAGCATACAGTGGAGGTTTTTGCCATCTTCCCTACTACCATGGCTCCCTGGCTGCTGACAAAGCCATGGCAATATGTAGTAGCGATGACATCTCCCTGCAGCAAAGGAGAGCTGTGTCCTTTAACAGCAGAGCTGCCAAGAGGGGAAGGGCATTAGATACAACGTCAACATGCCCTTGGCTGGGAAAGAAGGGTGCAGTGGATAAAATGGCTGAACTGAGCTGCAACAAGTCTTGCTTCTCTTGTTGCTCTGAATCCTAATTCTGGTGTTCATCTGAGCTTGGGTGAATCCCATCAGCTCATTAAACTGGCATGGAACTAAAGCGAGTGGTGTTTTGACAATTAGGAACCTGTCATATTGGCCTGATGGATGATCTGGCAAGCACTGGGATGAGAATGAGTAGTCACACACCAGGATGGGCCAGGAGAACAGGGGAGGAAGGTGGAGATGGGATGTCCCTTGTGAACCAGATCAACTCTGTTGACCAGGGTAGTCCATGTCCCAACGCTAAACAAGACACAGGAAAGGAGGTCCACGCTCCCAGGTAGCTTTCTATGAGCCAAACTCTGAGGCTGCTGGCAGTGAAGGCCAGGAAAATGTCCCCAGCAGAGGTTTGCCTGCCTCACTTCAAAATTCCTGTGGGATGAAAACTCTACAAAATAAGGTGCTTATGTCCCTGACACCAAATCAGTTACAGCTTCCCGAAGGACTTCTACTATATCATTCTCTGTTTCTGGTAAGCTCTGCTGCTCTCAAATATATGTCTGCCAAGGATTTACTGGTCAAGCTGGGCAATAGTACTCTGCCCCACAGGAGATGTTATATTCTGGAAAACATGCAACTGTTCACCACCAGCAGCCTTGAGCTGGGGGACACCTGTCAAGAGCAGAGGATGATTGCTGAGAGGCCTGTAGCTAGGGCCTATGACACAAGACTGAGCTAGTGCACCCACACAGCAGCATGAGTGATAGAGACAGAGCTGTGCCACCTCCCTGTACCTCCCTGCTCACTCTCCCACTGGGCTGCATGTGCTGCTTGGCCCATTTGCTTTGCTGTGGCTGATGCTTGTGCCACACAATGTTATATTGTAGGTACTTGGCAAAAACTGAGTTTATTGTGTAGCCACTGGCAGAACCCTTAGCTACTCAAATCTACAGTCTGATGTTTTTTTCTCATAAGCCTTGACAAACTAATTGAATCCCCATTTAGATGAGTAACCTGGAAGGAAGGTCCCACAGTCAGGGACAAGACATAAAGAAAGATAGGGATTTCTGAGATCACTTTCACCATTTCTGACCAGTGCAGGGGCATTTCTTTCTGACCTTGTTGTCTCTTAGGGTAACTATTCAGACATCGATCTGAAATCCTACCAGGGTGTTTTGCCTAAGTTCTCAGCTTCATCCCATTATTCCTGTTCTTCTTAACTAACACAAAAAAATTCCTCCATTTTGTTTATAGGTGTCCTCAACTGAAATTTCTATGCATTATTTCTTGTTCCATCCTTTCAATAAAATAAAACAGATTTAATTTTTAAAAATTCAATCCCTTTTTCTCTCAGGTAGTGTCTTGAGCTCTGCCTGCACACCACCTGCTTACTAATGCATACTGAAAACAGAAATCTTGTAATGAGCACTAGAAGTGGGTTATAACTCTTTATCTGTTATCCTTTCTCATACAGTCAAGGGTTTGAGGACCAGCCATGTTCCTGCTGAACTCAGTGGGAACAGCAGCAGATTCTTTGCTCTACCACATAACTGGAGGGGGAAGTGAAGTTTCTAAGCCTGTTATTGCCAGCATTGTAATGCTCAATGTCCCC
Organism: Certhia americana; assembly: GCA_018697195.1. Taxonomy (NCBI): domain Eukaryota; kingdom Metazoa; phylum Chordata; class Aves; order Passeriformes; family Certhiidae; genus Certhia; species Certhia americana. The sequence continues at coordinate 14,351,809 of CM031874.1, forward strand.
CTGTGCTGCACTGAGTGTGTCTGGCAAGCTGGGTTCCTCTCAGCATGCTGGTATTCAGCTTTAAGCAACCCCCTTTGAAAGCTGTTCCTGCCTAGTTTTTTAAACATCTTGGAGAACTACTAAGCAGATCAACTCAACAAACAGGTTCTTATACTTTAATTTGAGTGCTGTGCACTGAAGCTGGGTGCTGACTGCTTGGGTTTGTGCATCTCTGTCCATGTATCTCTGAGGCTGCTCATTGTGAACAGCTGCTGTTAGAGGAGAGAGAAAACACTTGGGATTACACCAGAGAAGTGTCTCAGGGGATCACCCCATACAACCTGCAAGTAGTCCCGCAGAACAGCACATCTGCAAGAGGCCAAGTCAGCCCCACTATGGTTGGGCTGTCTCATGGGCAGCCCAGACTGTTGGGCAGCTCATAGGAATGAGGCAGGTCTGAGGTCAACCCAGAATGTCAGTCTGCAGGTTGGGATCAGCATGAGGCCAGTAATGGTGACCAGGAACAGACCCAGCCCATGATAATTCTGTAGTAACAAGGTAGAGGTGAGGTTATGACAGGCAGGCAGGGTGCAGGTCAGGGTCAGAGAGACTCAGGGCTGGGCATGGCCATGGGCATGGGCACATTGGTGAGAGCACTGGAGATAAGCACACTTCAGCACAGCTCAGATGGGGACTGAGGGCCTGGAACTTACCTGAACTGTGGCTCCTGGGCAGGGCTGGGGTACAAGCCCTAAGTGAGACTGGCCTAAGGGCCTGTAAATGCTCTTGGGGCCCTGAGAACAGCTTCACAGGCAGGTGAGATAACAACATGAGCATGGCTGGTTGAAATAAAGCCAAAATTCCACCTCCCCGGATCCTGGTTTTCAGGGATGATTAGCAAAGGAAAACCTTTACCCTTCCCTCACATGCAATTCCTATGCAAGCAGAAGTGGAGGGGTGTAGATGCTGGCACTGCTGCTCATATTGACATTTTATCAGGCCTTCTGGAAGGAGAAAGAGATTCATCCAGCACTAAAACTAGAAGAGAAGCTGAGGACAGGCAGGATGATACATGGAAAAAGCTCAGATTTCTCCACCAGCGGTGTCAAGTCCTTGGGGAGCAAATTGCCCCCTCATGTCAGAGATGGACTAAGATCATTGTGTGCCAAAAAAACTGGGTCCCCTGTCTGTCAGCCAGTCCTTGCCCACGTCTTTAGCAACCTCCTGCAGGTCAGTGGGCTGCAGTTAGGATCCATGTGAGGAAACAGAATCTGCTCAAATCTGACTTGTGTAGTTACTGTCAGATTAATTTGATAGTTTATAACCTATTCAGGATTTTGTCTGCAGGCATATGGACATGGTCCATACCACCATCACATTTTGAAGGGTATTTTATCATTAATTTAATATTTTCATAGCCTTTTTAAATGATCCTTTGTAGCCATAGCTTTTTCTTTGTGGTGATACAATTGTTCTGAGTAATTTTAGAATCTCCGTGGTTCTTACAACCATGTTATCCTTTTGATTCATTATTTTTTTTTAATAACCTTTTGAGGGAGGAATTTCTTTGTTGATGTTGTTTTTTCAGTGTCACCAGATTGAATACATTATACTCACTGCTATGCATGACTGTTCTAATAGCCCCTCCCACAACTCACCGTTAAACCCAATTGCACTTTTTATGTTCTCCAACCAGCTGCTCCAAAAATCAAGCCTTTGTGTTATCTAAATGAAGCAACCGCATGATATGCTGGCGTGACATTTATTCACTCGGTGTGGGGGTAATTGGAGACTTTTCATAATGATGTTTTCTGCCTTGGTAGCCACTCTGACCTCCTAAATACATCAGTGTCACCACCACTGGTTGTACACTGTTCACTACAATGGTCCTAATTATCTCCTTTGCCTATTTAGGTGTGAATTTTCCACATATCGGGGTTCAGTGTTACATATTGGAAGACTGAAATGGTTCATGGACATTGAGTCTGAAGTTTCTTCAACATCCAGCATTACTCCTCCACATGCTCAATAGTCAGTTCTTCCTGCACATCCGTAGCCAACTACTGCAGTGCGCCCCCTGTTACCTGCCTTGTACCAGTGTCTGAGAAGGTTGTTCTCAGTCAAAACTGGGTAGTGCAGTTGTTCTGCCTGCTTTTGTTGTTGCTCAAATTTGTTTCGGAGCACATCGGTGGCTATTACCAAGTTTCTGTACCTTTTTAGTCCGGACTTCATTTGTTCATCTTCCCGATAGTCATTTCCTACTTCTCCAGTTTTGTCAACCTCCAGCCTCATCTTTTAACTGAGGGAGCGGCCCTGCACGCCTCACTGCGCTCCCTGATCCTGACCAACGGTGCGGGAAGAGGTCTGCGAGCAGTGAACGGTGGTCAGCAGGGCAGCGCGGGTAGGAGAGAATGCAGGCACGAAGCAAGGCAGGAAGCAGCTGGCGCAGGCAAAGAGAGCTAATGTGCCGTCCCACATGGTCTAGCGGTTAGGATTCCTGGTTTTCACCCAGGCGGCCCGGGTTCGACTCCCGGTGTGGGAATAGCAGTTGTTTTATGTCGTACGCTTATTTGTGTTTTGCCTGTTAGTTCTGCTTGATCCCTGCTGCCCCTCGCAGCGCGGGGAACACAAACTCCCGCCATCAGCCTTGGAGCCTTATGTGAACGAACGCCCGTACAGAGACACGTTTAGAAGAAACAACAGCGGCAATAAGTCGGTATCATGCCTCAGTACTGCAGGGCCAGTCTCTCCTCCAGATCAAGCCATCCCACAAATAAGAAAACTTTCTTTAGAAAGTGTGTTACTGAGACCGTCCCCTCAGCTCCAGGGGTGAATCCAGCCAAGTGCGTAGCGACCACACCAACAGCCCTGCGGAGCTGAACGTGGGCAGCCGACGGGCCAGGACATTACTCTGATATGCTAGGTCTGGCAACAGGGCTGGACACGCAGTTTGTGCAGCTGTTTGCTACTCCACACCTCTCATGAGCCACCTTCACTCTCTCTGGGAGTTCTGTAAGCATGGGGTGCATCTTTCTTCCCACACTGGCGGGGCACCAGCCAAGGACAAGGGGTGTGTTGGTGGAATAGACAAAAAGCCCCATGTCTATATATTTCTTGCAGAGCCTGGGTCCACAGGCAAGTGATGACAGAGAAAAGCCATAGGTAAATCCAGCAACATAAGCCTATGCACATCACAAGGTTAGGGGACAAGGAACATGGAGGTGGTAAGACCAGACCTGGAAGCCAAGGGGTAAAGGACAGGCAGCCAGAGCAAAACCAAATACCATAAACCCTGTTTTATTTGTGACAAGACTAGTAATTTTGTTTACAACCAAACTGGACAGAAATTACTAGGTTGGGAAAAACCCTATTAATAGTCATGCTTTGATTTTAATTTTAAATAGATCATTTTCTCTAAATGTTCCAAACTCTTACTAGTTGACCACTCCATCTTAGAAAGATGGATACTCTGGGCAAGGGCCCCAGGATCATTTTCTGCTATTAACATTTCAGGAACATTGTTAGAAATTACATTAAATGAGACAGTAGCCTGTGATTTTCAGAAAAAAAATATAATTTCAGGAGGAAAAGTTTGTTTAGAATTTCTCTTTACGTTGTTTCAGATTTGTAGAACGACAAAAAACCCCAAACCCAAAATTCCCCAGCAACAACTTATTTCATGCTGATTCCAGCAGGAAACCCACTTATCTGTCCTACCTTGAACAATTGCCCTAAACTTGCTATGAATTATTAAACTGAAATACAAATGGGCCATTCTGTGACCTCTGAGGGAAACAAAGCACTGTTAATGAGACAAGAGGGACCTTTTTCACAGAACACTACTTCCCTTCTGAGTTAAACTTTCAGCTTTAATGCTCCAGCAATCTGCAGCCGAAAGCCGAACTGGAAAGGCAGGTCACTGGCAGATTATTTTACTTGGGATTGAAGTGGCTGAAAAATCTGCAAAACACTACTGGCCCATGAAGGGAGGTGAAGTTTCTGGCAGAAGGGTACAGCCGAACACTTTAGGACATTGTTAATCTGACTCAACCCACATCAACCCCTCAGCAAAATGGATGAAGATCAAACCACAAACCCTTTTAAATCATCACATCAGCACAATATCTGGTGAAGGAACACAATAATTTCACCCTCCTGTCCATTCCGTAACCTAATCCACTTTAGTTTGCTGGAAATCAAGAGCCTATGACAAGGCCTCGGCATGAAGCTCAGAACGTCGTAAAGGATTTGGGACACGGCTATTCTAGAGCCAGGGAGGAACGGGTGCTCCGAACGCTCCGGAGTCCCACAAGTCGGCAGGCACTTGTGCGGCGGGAGCGCGGCGCCATCCCGGCACAGCGCCCTCAGGTTCGACCCTCCCGCCGAGCGGGCGGGCGGACCAGCTCTCGCGAGAGCGAAACAGTGCGTGACAGGACCACCTGTTTACCTAAATCTCGCGAACACTCCAGCCACTGCTTCCGGGAGCGATATCTCGCGAGAGGCGGCGAGCCCGTGCGTGCAGAGACTTGTTTGGCCGTGCGTCTCGCGAGAGCCCCTGCGCGGTGCGGTGGGCGCCCCCGTGCTGTGCGCGGAGCCGCGAGCAGCCGGGCGCCATTTCGGGAGCAGTCGCGGAGCTATAGACGGGGCCAGACCGACTCACGGCCGCGCTGCCTCTTGCCGCCCTTCACCGCCCGCTCCCCAGGGCTGCCTGAGCGCCGCCGTCTACTTGAGATTCAGACGCCTGGAGAAGGTGCTTGAGCCCTCGGGCCCGTTCCCCACCGCCAGCGCAGTGACGCCGGAGCCGCCGCTGCCGCCGGACCTCGGGGCCCTAGCGAGGATCGCACTGCCCGCGGCGCAGGTAACTGCGGGTGGGTGCCGGGCCCCGCCGCCGGGCAAGCGGCAGCCTGTTCCGCGGGGTGCTGCGGCCTGGCTGTGTGCGCCCCTCCCGCAGCCATGGCGGCCTCGGCCCTGCCCGCGGGGCCGCTCTCGCCTCGCCGGGCCCGGAGAGCCCGGCCGCCTCGCGGCTCGGCCCTGTGCGGCTCGGCTGTTACCGTGGCCACGTCACGGGCAGGCCTGAGTACCCTGGGCACGGCGCTGCCCCGCCCCGACTCCCCCCGCTCCAGCCCCCTGCTCTTGCCGCGATGGCGCTGTGCGGAGGGACCGGGCGGGAGCGGCTGCGGGGCTGTGGGCGCTGGGACACGGGGCGGAGAACAGTGCCGGCGGGCGGGGTGTGAGGGCCTCGGGAAGGAGAGAGGTGGGAGGGCAGCCGCCATGGGGCAGGCTGCTCTGGGCATCACTGTTTCTGGAAAGCCGAATTCGTTCCCCTCGATCGTGTCGGGAGCGTGTGGGAATTCTGGCTGGGGACCTGCTCACAAACGGATGGGTCCGTCTGAGAGGCGAGTTCCCCTTCTGAGGCGTCGGAGTATTCCCATTAGTTTTCTGATGTTTTTCTAGGACACTACGTACGTGCGAAACGTGTCAAATTGTCATTCCATGGATTTCTAAAACAAATAATTTTGCGAACGGGACCCTTTTAAATTCCTTTTATGCGATAGAGTACCGCACACCGTATTTTCTTTTAAAATAGTGACCAGCGCAGTTGCAGTAAATTTCCCGTCCCATTACGTTTTCTGTAGACCCACAAAGTTTCAAGTGTAATTCATTTGGTTTTTGTTTTGATGGTGTGGGATGGTTTTTTATTGGTGTTTTTTTGTTTGTTTGGGTGGTTTTGTTATTTTTTTCCCCTCTACAAGCAATTTAGTCGTACGTAGCTTTTTTGAGAAAACTGAAAGGCTTTTAGGAAAATTATTTAGAGTGTCAGCATTTAGTGAAAAATACTTCGAAATCTGTCAGAACTTTATAGTAATTTGAAATTATTGCAAACTTATATTTGTGGTTTTTTAAAAAGTACTTTCACCTTTTTCTGTAGCATCATTATATGCATTACATGTATGCACTGCAGGGCTGATAACAGGTCTGTTTTACAGGTAGAGAGAAGGTATTCTGATAACATGGTGTTGTCCCAGTGGAAGTGTTTTGTAAAGAGTACAAAGGGTGCAAAATACTGGGGTGAGGCCAAAGGTCCATGCAGCTCAGGAGATTGCCAGTGATGGTGGCCAGCAGTAAATGCCAAAAAAAGAATGAACAGCACAGTCACACATTGACAGTTCTCTCTGTGTGTGCTTAGTTGTCAGTTGGTTGTGGTTCAGGGTCACAAGGCATGCCTTTGTTTAATAAAAACCTTTTTCTTTAAACTTTTATGGTGTTTTGGGGTTTTTTAAGCATTGCATGTGCTTCTTTTTCTTTGTTAGGATCCACAGTGCCCTTCAACAGTGAATTCAATGGCTAAATGCTTTGTGAAGAAGGAGCATTGTTTTGAATCCACTGGATGACAGTTCATTCAGTCATTAATTGGGTGAATACAGTAATAGTCATTCCCTCTGCACTTTTCCTGCCATTCAGGATTTGATGGTCCCTATTGTGGCCAGTCCTCTTCAGGATGAAGAATTGTTCCCGAAATGTAGCTGGATATGTTGGCTAAATTACACATCTGAAAGTGTAATTTTGGGTGGGAGTTTTCACCAGTGGGAATTTTTGTGTAGAATTCTCTTTTTCATGGCCCTTAGTCATAGTGATGTACTGTTCATAGTAAGTACTGGTACAACAGCTGTGAATTAAATCACGTGCATTTATGTAGGTGACTTGAAAAGCTGAATATAAATACTGTAGTAAAAAGTAAAATTGAGCCATTACACTTAAACAAAGGACGATCGTATCTATAAATGATAGCACTATATCTCAATAGGTAATAATTTGAAAATGAGGTTAGTGTGCCTCAGTTAGGTAATTAAGTGTGAGCTTCCAGTGTTGTGATCCTGCTTGAGGATGGTGTTTTATTCTAGAATGTATCCCTGGGCCAGGGTCGGATGTGCTGCAGCTCTGGTAAAGCATTCTCAATTCCGACATTCTAAATGACCAGTGTAAAGGATCTTGGATCGTGTTGGAACATTTTCATTATTCTGCCCAAGTCTCAGGACAGCAGAGTTCTGCAGCAGTGCCTGTTGACAAGGTGCAAGAACTAACCTGTATGATTAAAAATCCATTTTATTGTGCACATGCAAATCTTCAGTGTTGGGCTGTCAGACTTGGATGTCTAGATGGCCATACTTGAGCTTAAGAAAGAAAAAGAAGAGGAACTTCCACTAAGAGATTTGAGGAAGTTGAATATCTAGGTTTAATGCCAAGTATCTTGAGAGGTGCTTAATAGTGTGGCTGCATAAGGAGAGGAAATCAAGTATCAAAGTGATTCAGAGTATTGTGAACAGAAAATTGTATTAAGGGGTTGAAATTAGAAAATAAGAGCACCGGCTAAACCCAAAAGAATGTGGTGGCAAGTGTTACCTGGTGTGATGGACCTTTTTGTTTTGAGACCTGAAGCTCCAGACTGGATGGACTCTGTATGCTTTATTAGCTCTTAATTCTGGAGTCATAATTGTTTTCCTGTGACCCCTGTTCTGGAGGGGGATGCATTTCTTAAAGTAACATGGTGTCCACTTGCTGAGATTGGTAAATGATGGTGGCAAAGGCTAGGAGCTGTGAATAGGTTTGCCTGATTGTTCATTGTCCTTTGGTGAATCTCTAGCACTTCTCAAGATGGCCACCAGAGCTGTGTTTCTCTGTCATAAATACACCATGCTCTTTGTTTTGAAAGAAATTGGTGGAAGGCCTCTGGGGTTTCCTCTGGCTGATGGTGTTCAATCACATTTTGTTGTTTGCAGCTGTAATTACTTTGCACGTATTCGTTGTTGTCTCACTGGGCAAGACTTTATTCCAGTTTTTGTGGAAATATCTACTGAAGCACAGTTTCGTGAATTTGAGCCAATGCGGTGATGATCTCTTAAACAAAAGCTTTTGGAATATAAAGCACCCAAGGGTGTTTTCCAACTCAGGTGGAATTTGCTTCTTCTTTCAGGTGTCCTGAAAAATGGCTGATGATATTGATATTGAAGCAATGCTTGAAGCTCCTTACAAGAAGGTGAGAAAAAATATGCCAGTGAGGTCCTGTTTGCCTTAATTTAGCATTATTCATGAAACTACTGCTGAACTGTAAACTAACATCCCTGGAGCCCTCATGATTTATCTTATTGGACATACATTACATGTAACGTTCAAGTTAATATATACTGTTAATGTAATTATATTGTGCAGTAGTTTCACTTCAGCGTGATGAATAAATGCCCATCTATCTCTCTTTGTAGACTTGCCTAACGATATCTCACCTCTACTCCCATGAATTCACCTTTGATTCCAGTGTGAACTGTCAATCATAAGGTAGTAATTGAGTGACGTATCGCTGTACCGTGGTCCCCTAGGTTAAAAAAAAAAAACAAAACACCAAACAATCAAAACAAAACAAAAGAAATCCACCCAAAAACCAACAAATAAACCAAAACAAAACCAAAACAAACCCTAGAAACCAAAATTCTAAAACCTTTCCTCTAAAATTGTGGAGTCTATTTTGGTATAGCAACAAGGTGAATGCAGTGGTTTGGGAAAACAGCAGGGTTCCAAGAATAACCTTTTCACCAGTCCCATGGCAAGTAAATATTTGAAAAGTCTGCTCAGTGCGAGAAGAGTGGGACTTGCTTTTAATGCAGAAGGCTGCTGGCGGTTAATCTTTCGACAGGGCAGATGAAAATCAATTGCTGAGTGAAGGAATTTACAGAAATTCTTGGATCCCTGAATAGAATGTTCTTAGCAAGTAAAAGACAGTATCACAGTCTGCGGTGTCATTCTAAAAATAAGTTCTTGTATTCTTCTGTCCTAGTTGTTTAATTAGGAAATGTCAATTTTTCTGTGAAATTTTTATCAATTAGCTTAGTGATGTCTTTCACTTAAACCAGCAGCAAATGAATACTGTCTTTTTTTGTTTTCCACCAGACGGTGGTGAAGTGTTAACAGACTGCATGCTTTAGCACTGATTTTGAAAGAAATGTATATAAGTCGTCTAGGAATTGTACTTTTGATGTAACCAATGTGATTAAACTGTAAAGCCAGTATATAAGTTACATAGCAGCTATTGTTAGTCTGTTCTGCAGTGTTTATTACAACCATGTCATGAGTTTTGGATGAGCATTTGTAAGTTTTAAATGGTATATTTATTTAGTAGTTACATTTACATCTTGAAGAGAAATTTGTGAACTGTTGTGTTAAAATTCTTGTGTCCTGGCTTAACATGGATATTTTCCATGTAAACAGGTATGGAAATAGGGAATGTTTAGGCTGGACTGGTGGATTATTGATGGCTTTCTTGGGAGTCGACGTTACTAAAGCAGTGTGAATCCCTGTTTGCTTCAGGGCGAGATGTGTGACAGAGGTGACATCAAGCTCTTACAACCCTTCAACGAAAATGAGTGAAGATCTCGGGAATGGCATCGGTCACAGGAAATCCATAGTGGCTGGCTGCTAGTGTAGCCACGGGGCTTAGGCAGAGATATAGCCTTGGTACTAATCAGAGGGGCTCGAAACACCTCAGACTTCCTCTTAAATTTTATAGAAATAACATTTATCCACTTGAGTGCTGAATTCTACAGGATAACTTGCTCTCTAAACCATGTAAGGAAGTATCTACAATTTAATACACACTTTTAAATGATGTAAGTCTTGTATTTTGTAATTGTATGACTTAAATTTAAGCAGCAAAGTGGTTAAACATGCCTACATAAATTTTCTAAAGCTTTCCACATTAAACTGTAAACAAGTAATTTAGTATTAAAATTGTTTTTTATTTTCTTATTCCTATTCCCATTACCCTTTGACCACTTGAAATATTTCCGCTTCGTCCTCACGATGTTCTTCTATCAACCCTGCTTAGGATGAGAACAAATTGAGCAGTGCCAATGGCCATGAAGAACGCAGCAAGAAGTAAGTATTTCCTCAGTTCTCTGTATTTGGGTAGAGGGTGCTGATTCTTGTGGACTGGTGAATCCATGTCAGTATTGTTTAAGGAAATAATTTGAAGAAGCTTGGTATTAGCCGTTGCAGCAATTTGGAAGTTTTCTGTTGTTTACAAATGTAGTTAATACCCTTTGGAACTGATGTAATCAAAATTGCGGAAACATTCACATGGTGTCAGATAAAAATACAGACTTGGTATCATCAGCATATTTAAATTCTCTCTGTTACTTTAACTGTGCAATACATTTTGCGTTTTAAAAAATATTTTTTGTAGAATTGTGATTTGGAGCAGTTGAAAGCAGTTGAAGACACCAGTGCTTTCTTGAAAAGTTTAGTGTGTTGAATCATCTTGCTCTATTCTCTGCATCTCTGCCCTTTGAAAACTTCTAAATTCATAATATAAATTTCTTTAAAAAACTAGAGTACAAGCCCACCTTGTTCAGCAAGCACAATTCCAGGGTGTGAACATCTGCTGATGCCTAAAAGGTTTTTAAGTCTGTAAAATAAATTCCATACCTTACAAGCATCATTTGGTGAAGAGGTAATTGATGTAAAAAGAACAATTAGGAAGTTGATAGTTGACTAAACAGTAACAAGTTAGCTGTGTATTACAGAAATGCACTGAAGTCAGCATGCTGTTGTCACCTTCAGAAATAATAGAGATGATGTACTGAAGGACTCCAAGGAAGTTTCTCCTTATGTCTTAGATAATACGATTCCAACCTGAGTCTAAAATTGATTATACCTTTTACTTGTGTTCTGAATAATACTGTGGAAGTAATTTTCATGCTAAATACTGAGACCTCTAAAACTGTGTCAAAAGGAGCTGCTATCAATATTTTGATGCCCTAGAAGTTCATTTTGGTACAGTTCTTGTTCCCCACAATCTTTAAAAAACTATTTTGTTTGTGATGTGTGACAGTGTACTCTGTTGCTGAAGACGAAGGTGTATGCAAGGTTTGCAAGACTTTTTGCTTTGCTTTAAAACAATTAAATTGTGTCTAAATGGAATTTTTTATCTACTTCAGTTGGGTAAATACTGAAATAATGTCCAAACTGTCAGGAAAATCTACAGCAAACATCAGCAACTTAAAAAAAAACCCAAACCAATATGCAGATTTCAGTAATTGTCAAATGATACTTGAATGTTTATTTTATTAATTGTTAGAATTAAGGATCTGCATTTTTACTAGATGTCTGTACTGTAGGTCCAGCTCAATTGTGCTTGGAAGGCAGAGCATGGATTTGGACTGCTGGGAGCCCTTGCCTGCAAAGCAGGTTCTGTCTGTTGGATAGGGAATAGCTGCTGTCATTGGTGAAGAGTGGTCACAGTTACTTGTACTGGCCATTATAGTGAGCTCCAGGGAGTGTTTTTCAGAGCCATTTTAGTAGTGAATGTTTCAGGGTTTTATCTTGGAGAAATGTTGGTAAATGATGGATCCTAGAGGAGAGGGACAGTGTGTGCCTAATCATCACAAACTGCATTACAGCAGGAAGTGTGGTTAAGTGATGCTGATAACACCAATCAGAAATAGAGAACTATCAGAAATCGTGAAGCTTCTGAATATCAGGTTTTGATACAGCAGCTTCTCTGTCCATATAAAAATTCTAAAGAAACTAGTGGACTGTGGCAGATAAGGAAAAAAAAAAATAAATACTCTAGTGTTTAAAACCTGATTTCAAAATGTTTGTCTTCAGAGATAATTGCTAAGGTAGTTTGAATGGGTCTTCGTAGATGCACTTTGGAGAGCAAAAGCTGTTAGAAATTAGGCTCAGTTAGATGTGGCAGGTGAGAGATTTTTTAACTTCAGAAACTGAAACTTTACTAGAAATCTTAGTTTATACATGGTCATAGAAAGCCACAGGGACCAACTTTTTGCAGTTCACATGGCCTTTTAAAAGAGTGTTTAAGAGTATGAGTGACCGCATTGAGAAAAGATGCTACATGCAATCAGAAGGCGCAAAAGGAGGAAGAGGAAAAAATCAATTACAAAGGATGTTAAGAACATCAAAAGTTTAGCAGCAAAGTTGTTTATTTTGATGTCTTAAGTAATGACTTGAGCATCTGTTTAACGTTTGTCTTATGCATACATATATATATATATTAGAAACTAGGAGACTGTAAGCTTTGGTGGTCTGAAGCTGAGATGGAAGAAAAAATTTGTGAACAATCCAACTGCAGTAATGGAACAGTTGCTCACTGCTTTTCAAATACGAGGTATAACTGACATAGGTTTTAGAAGATTCAGTTTTCTAAGTAAATTGGTGAAGTTATAAAAATCTGCAGTTTGCCTCAAATGTATAACAGCCATAGACTTAAAAAAGCAAGTGGCTTATGAGTGCGAGTAGCAAGTAGGAAGAAAAACTCACAGCAGTATGTTAAAGACTATTGGCAGGGAGTATTAAGAGGAAACAACCTTCCTTTCCCCCAGACTTGCCTCTTCCTTTCTATTTTTGTTGCGTTTTGTTTTACTTTGCTGTATAATTTATTCTTAGTGTCAAGAAGCTGTGTTTGAACACCACATGAAGTACTGCAGCTGCTGTGTACTAGGTCTAACATAGGAAATGGGGTTTTAGTCCTTTTACTCTTCTGAAAGTATTCTCTAGCAGTTAAGAAATTTAAAATAAAAATGTGCAGTTGCAGACTTCATGTGGCTCACTATAGAGAAAATTGCTGACATGCTTAGCTACCCATTTAACAAAAAAAAGTATAAATACCACCAGGTGGAAATTTTCCCTATCAGTGTCTGTGACACCAGAGGAACTGTGGAATGTGGGGTAAATAACCCTGAACTATGTGTTTGACTGAAGTTGCACTTTGCTTTGTCAGGAGAAAAAAGAGCAAGAGCCGAAGTCGAAGCCATGACAGGAAGAGGAGCAGAAGTAAGGAACGCAAACGGAGCCGAGATCGGGAACGGAAAAAGAGCAGAAGCCGGGAAAGGAAACGGAGCAGAAGCAAAGAACGCAGACGCAGCCGGTCTAGGAGCAGAGATCGCAGATTCAGAGGCCGCTATAGGAGTCCCTAGTAGGTTATTTGTTCAGAGTTGCATGTGTGCTGCTTCAGCGGTACAATGTGGAAGGTTAACGTTTCACTCTCTGCTTTCTAAATCAGTCAATAATTATCATAGAAAAGAATGTGAGAGGTTAAGTTTGAAGAATGTCAGTAAATAGAGAGTGAAAAAGAGGAGGAACAGTAATATTCCTCTTCTAGTTTTCATTCTTAGCCAAACACAGAGATAGGAGAACAAATGAAAGAATGTGTACAGCTGACTGGAAAACAAAATTTATCACAAAATCAATATAATAACCAAATTCTCTCGATGTCCTAACTATATTAAGTATATGAACTTGGTTTAACTGTCAAAAAATTAATTGTAGTCTGTTCATTTGGTTACAGGCTCATACCCCCCCTTTTTCTTTTTTTTTTTTTTTTTTAAATTACTAAAGATTTTTGAAGTTTTGCTGGTCTTGAACATTAACTCCATAAATGGATGTTCACACAAACATATTCCATGTTTGTGCATGGGAGCATCTTGTCTTAGCAATGCCCATGTGTTGCATATTTGCCCTCCTTTTTTTCTCAGACTTTTTTACAGGCTGACAAGAATTCTTTTGTTCATTTTATATATTTAGTGTGATATAACTTCAGCAATAGGTAGTTCCAGGCATTTGTAAATCAATTCTCAAAAGATATTTTTTCATCAGTATAATTTTTGATGGCTTGCACTGCTGCTCTCCCTTTTGCTTCCCATTGCCTCTTTCTGCAGAAACACAGTGAGAACTGGGCTGTATGCTTGACTATCATTGATTACCTGAGCCTGGTCTTTGTCTTTGCTGTTGTCTGGTTCTCATCTCAACCATTGTCAAATCTTGGAATGAAGATCATGTGACAAGAAGGCATTTGATAAGGATATATTTTTTTAATCATGACATATATGATATATTTTTTAATGATTTCTCTATCCATGTTAGAGAAATCTGTCAGGATGTTTGAGCAGACAGTGTTTGTTTTCTGATAAATTGCAGGCTTGTGCAATTTTACGCACATGAATGTTTTTCTTGGGGCTTTTTGTATTCTTGGACTATACTCAAAACTTCCTGAGGTCTCAGGATCTCACCTTGTGCTAAGTCACCTGAATGTTGGTGACTTTCATTTTTGTAATGAAAACCTACTGCAGTTCCTGGGTCCTCTAAGGTGCAGCGGCATCCTGTGCATCATCAGTCCTATGTATGTGGGGATCATAATACATCAGCCCTGATTTTCCTTTTGTTTTGAGCATTGGATCCTCTGTACACTGCTTGCTCTGGGCTTCAGCTGTAAAGATTTCAGCAGTATGGAGCTGTTTCCTTCCAACTCTTAGGCATCTGTAAGATTACAGTAGCTAGTTGGGTTATGCCAGTGCCACTGTTGTGGCTGAAGGTACAAAGGACTTTGATCAAAAACTTCTGCCTTCTGTATGTGGAGCCTGCTGGTCTCCTTCCCTCCAGTACAGTGTTGTGTGGAGAGGATGTCCTTTGTCTCATCTTGTAGTTGGGAGTTGCTGCAGTTCTTTCCGTTGTGTTGGAGGGTTTTACTCTTTGTTTTTCTTGTCACTGGGTGAGAAGGTTTTTCACCTGGAGAAATTTGGGAGTTCCAGTGTTCTGGTCCTGCAAAATAATTTCTGCAAGTAGAGGTTAAAAGTACTGATGTTACTACAATAACCCATGCCTGTTTTAATGCACTGAGATATGTTATGCCAGAAAGGTAAGTAATTGCACGGGGTCTTTTTTGCTATTCTGACACTCTACCATAGCTGTTCTGGGTGATTCCTCTGGTGTTGAGACACAGTGAACAAGAAGCAGCAGGGATAATGTAGTATGCTCTGAGGATACATAGTTGTGCTTATTCATTTGATGGTTTGTTCACTGCTTAAGTTGCCAAATCATTGCTTTCATTTAACCAATTAGAACTCTAGTGTGTTTAGATGGTTTTGTGGAAGACTGTTGTAGGGCAGGCATGTTTCCCAGAAGCTTTGGTGTTGAGTTGACTGTTGGCAGACAGCAAACAGTCGCTGTTGTTCAGTTGTAGAAGATGATTTGTCTTGTTAAAGTGATAAATGTGCTAATGTGATTCCAAAATTCTAGTTTTAGCTCTAAATGTGTGACAGAGAAGGACCTCAGAAGATGCGATTGTGAAGAGTTCCTCTTCAAGACTTAAAATGCAGAGACCTTCTAATCTTTATAGCAGATGCTGAATTCCAAGGAGACAAAAACTTTGGAGATAGAGCCTCCAGCATTACTAGCCCCCTTTGGATCTACCAATACTGAGCTTTCATTTGAAGAAGTTGTCTCTGTATCAGTGCCATAAGTTCAGTGTTTCAAAAGTGCCAGAGTACCCTTTTTGGCTGGAGATTTTATTTCTGGAATCTCTCCTTGTGGGGCTGTTACGGTGGTTCTGGGTTGGAGTTACTGCTGATAGGGTTGTAGCTGACTGCTGCATCTAGATCAAATTGCTTTATGGCTTCTGTTTTATCTTATTTTTTACTCTTCTCCTTGTGGTCTTGCTTGTGAGCTTTATAAAAACTCATTTTCAAACTGATATCTGTAAATTGAGATGATTTTGCTGCTGGGAGCAATTAGGAGGCATCTCAGCATTAGTGAGAAAAAAATTTAGTATACGTAATTCTGAAGGAAAAGGAAAAGAGAGTGCTACAGAGAACCTGAAAACTTCGAGTTTCTCACTTGAGGCTTGAAATTGTGGTTAAATGCTTTAATTTTTTAAAATTAGGTTAAAATTAGGCAACTGGCTTGCATTGCTTAATGTTGACAGGTTTTTTTTTCTCATGTTATTTTCACATATGCTGTCCCTTAAGTGCTACATAGCTGTATCATTAGGTCTCTTAGGAGAAGGAACTTGACTGAGTAGTCTTGCTTAGACATCTGTCAGGCAAATTCCAGCTTCTGCGAACATGCAGTTGAAGTCACTTAGACTATACTGTTTCTATTCTGAAACTAAGAATTTAGACAAAGCTGTTAGCAGTTATTATAATGACGATTGAAAGTTCTTTGTGATTCTCCTGGACTTGGTTAGCCAAGGTTTGCCTTGTCGGATATTGTTTTGTCGGAGTCTTGAATATTAATTGAGCAGGTAAGAACTGATAATTTGCTTGTTGTCTTCTGACCTAAGCATTGTTGGGCCATGTGGCATCACATAGATTGTGTGAAAGTGTGTGCTTTGGCTGCACCCAGGATTTTGCTTAAAAAGAAGGTGACTCCTAGACATAGAGATTAATGGATTGTGACATGGTGCTTCCGTTCAGGTTAGCTGGAACTGGGCAACAGTTGTAGAGACAGTAGAAGCAGAAAAGAGACTTTACTTGATATCTACAGCTTTACAAGCAAGTCTCCTTAGAAAAACACAGGGAGAATACTGTTGAATAGGGATTATGAGAAGGTAACTTCGGCTCTCATCTTGTCCTAGACAGCTTTCTGCTTGGTCTGTTCCAGTGGTCAGGGATTTCTTAATGTTGCTCTTGTGGAGTTCTGTAAATAAGATAGTACTAGTCAGGAGTGAAAATGGAGATGTTTGGAGTTGTGGTGGGTTGTGGGTTTTCCCTGCCCGTTTTTTCTCCTCGTTCTCTCCCCCTCCTTTGTGCATGTATTTGAAAACTGTTACTTCTCAGTTGTTTGTGTTTTGGTTTTGTTATTCATTAGGTTTATACAAATACTTAAAATATTTCTTACACCGTTTCTTTGAAAACTCATGTTTTTGATTATTTATTATTGTGTAGTTAGTCTGCATGTTAGTCTTCTGGAGTCACTGTAATTGGTTTGTCTGGCTGCATTTGAATTGAAATGGAGAGGACTCTGTGTTACAGGAGATGTGAAGGTGCAAGGTAATCCCATGTCTGATAAGAAGGTAACCCCTGAAATTAGTACCAGTATTTCCAGATGCAGCTTTTGGCAGTTGTTCCAGATACTGAAGACCCTGAATGGACACTCCCAGCAGTAATTTGTCTAGACTTGAGCAGGAAATGGAGTAATTCATCCTAGGCAAAAGAAAAGTCTGGTTTTGATCAATACTGATCTCATCTTAACATGTGCCTGTGTTTTATGTCTTGTTTCCTCTTAATAAGTAGTTATCCTCTCTTAATAAGTAGTTTCTAAATGGTCTTTTTTTCTTTATTTTATTTCCAGTGTTGTGCAGGGCCATATTTCCCTTGCTTTAACCTGGCCAGCACGGTTTTGGATTTTGGCCCACTACTTCCACCTCTGTCATGACATGTTTAAAAAATGGGTATCCTCCCCTTTGTGGTGGATGCTGAGTTTAACTATAAGCATTACTGCTCCACTGAGGAGCAAGAAGATGTTTTTCAGACGAATTGCATGGCCAAATGGATTTAGTGAAATACTACTTAATGTCTTCAGCATGCCGTGTCTTTCAGGGTGTTTTACATCAATTTGTAGCCACACAGAAAGAACCAGTTGTGTACAGATAGAAAACCAAAGCCCAGTGTGCAGCATTCAGACTGTGCAGTGGTGCCTCTGCACTTGGTGGAGTTACAGGAAGAATGTTAACAGGTGTTCTATGCCTTTTGAACAACTCTGTACCAGGAGATCAAATTCAGGGAGAACACGGCAGGACAGATCTTACTGCTCATGTCAGTCTGTTCCTGGGTGCCCAATTAACTGGCAAGAGGACTGTCCTTAACATGGAAGCAAAGGGCAGATTACAGTTTGTTCTAACAGACCTCTGATGCCTGGAAAATTAAATTAGATTCAGTCAAGAAATTGGATTCCTTTTGTGGTTACATGTCTGTATACAGCTGACTGCTAGGTTCACTGCTTCTGTGGTTTGATGGCCATTAGAAATTTTAAGGAAGCTTCATTTACATATTTGCAGCATTTCAGTGGTGAGAGTGGAGACAACATTAGTGAATGTGTCCCTTGCAGGTGTCTGCATGGAGCCACTTTGGTTTGCTCTTGCACCTTAAATTTCATGGAACTTCTGATTTTAAAATGTTACACTTGAGCAAGTAACCCTGCCAGTGCCACTTGGTATACAGCTCTGAGGCTGAGTTCCAGGCAACGAATGTTATGCTTTGCAGTCATCATCATGTAGAAGTTGCATGTGGACAAAAAAAACAGGTGAAAATGGATTATAACAGTAACTGTAGCTCCGAATAGTTTGCACATACAAATGTGACATGTCTGACTGGTTCATGAAGAGTCCTGCATATTCTGGGATTTTGTGATTTGGTGAAAGTGAGAGGGAATCATATTCTGTGCCTTATGGTCTGAAGTGCTGCATGTATTGATAACCAATTGACAATCTTATGCATGCTGTGGGTGCTGATGGAAATGCTTGACAAGTTCAGAGGCAGGGGTGGGTGAACACTCGCAGTGTAATGTGAGTACAGACAGGATATCTTGAATTCAAGTACTCAGGTGTCTTGTCTTTTCTTCTGCCATAGTTCTGGTCCAAAATTCAACAGTGCCATCAGAGGGAAGATTGGTCTGCCTCACAGCATCAAATTAAGGTTTTTGACTTTTTTCTGTTTTTCATTGCATCATTAATAGATTTTGTTTATAGCCAGGGGTGGTATATTGGAAGGTTTCCTTGTAATCATTGTTGATCTTTCTTTTTAGCAGACGTCGCTCCAGAAGCAAAAGTCCTTTCAGAAAAGACAAAAGCCCTGTTAGGTATGACTCCTTACATGTGTTTGCGTTTGTTTGTTTTTGTCCCGTTTGAGTTGGAAAAGTGATGATGAAATAATGTATGACTACGTGCTCTCCAGCTTACACTCATAAGGGATGCTGGAATTCATTTAAAAAGCCAGTGAGAGAATAGCATTGATAATACGTTGCTTTCTCCCCATGTCATAAAAGGTTGTAAATAATGCCAAGTCTCCAAAACAAGTCTTGATTTGGTTTTTGTGTTTCTGTATTCTCAATCTTTCCCCCATTAGTTGTGATTTAAATTGGCTTTTCTGCTAAATCGTATTCAACAATCTGTAGTACGGAATGCGAAAGTACAGATGCTTCTTTTGCTGTCCAGTATTTATTTGTATTATTTGTTAAGAGGCTATATGCCTTTGCAATCCAGGAGCTGCTTATCCCTTCTTAGGCTTCTCATTTAAGGGAATAGGATTTAGATTGCTAATGAGATTATTCTCTTACATTAATACAGTTAAATTTAATCAATCTCATTTTGTTTTTCAATGGCTGGCAAACTTACTGAGTTAATTCAGTTTAAATTTTTATTGTGTTTTCTCAGTGATTAATAGCTATATGATTATTTTAATAAAAATACATACTGTATGGCTGGAAACTCAATCCACCATCTACCATGCTACTTCTTGTGTAACTTGTACTTGAGTACAAGTCAGATTCATTCAGATCTGAAGCTTTAATACATTAAAAGTGGTGCATCTACTTTCAGCTAGTAGTTCAGTATTGAAATAAAATTATTCTAGTTCTTAATGTGTCAAGCAAGGGTCAAAGTAATTCATTATTTATACTTCTTTATGGGTTAACAAGCTGGAACTGTGAACTGAGGACTGGAAGTTCCATTTACATGGATGTCAGTCTTGTTTTATGTGGTGGCTGTAGTGACTCCAAAGTGACTGGGTAAATGCAAGATGTGAGTTGGCAAAGGCTAGCTTATGCTGCTTGTGTGAGAATTTGGGCAGCCAGTCTGTGCTGCTTCACCCTCTTTACCTTTGTGTTCTTGTCCTTCCATCCTTTCGATGAAAAGGACATACGAGCTCCATAGTGGTACCTGGTACCAGTTCTGGACAGTAGCAAAATGGTGCCTCTGTTTAGTTTCTGCTTCTGCACATAAAATAGAATTTTCCAGTAATATTTGATGATTACCAGTTGAAATAGGATATTTAGTCATGTTATAACTTACCATGTTAATGTTTGGTATTCCCTTCAGTTCTTAACTCTGCCTTTTTTTTTAATACAGCAGGCACATTTTTTCCCATTAGACTGTGAAGTACTGATTGTTAAGTGTTTCATGTCTGGTCCAGAGATGACTTACCTTAATTCAGATGATTTTTTAACTGAGCTATACTCTTTCCAGAGAACCTATTGATAATCTTACCCCTGAAGAGAGGGATGCTCGAACAGTCTTCTGCATGCAGTTGGCTGCAAGAATTCGACCAAGAGACCTGGAAGAATTTTTCTCTACAGTAGGGAAGGTAACTGATAGGGAAGTTAAAGTTTTTCTGAATTCTACCTCAAACTGTCCTAGTACAACTTGATATTTTTTCTGAATTTTAAGCATGTGGCTTTCTGGAGCTTCCTATACCTGAGCAAAGGGGGATTAACGGTGAACTAATTTTTAAAAGCTTTGAAAATGAAAATACAGTTTCTCAGTAGTTCATTGTTCAGGTGATGTGAGGCAAAACATGTTGATGCAATTCCGACTCAACTTAATTTTTCTTATTTTCTTCTTTTTTCAGATAGGTCTGTCAGTTACAGTGTAATTTGAAAATTCATGTAATTTCTAAATTGGAATAACTTCATTTGTTCTATCAGCTGTAAGGTTCTGAAGTAAAGCATTAGAGTGCTGCAAGTTCTGTCACATAATAAAACAAAACAGCAGCTTTAATGCTAGCTTGCCTCTGGGATATATTTGTTAAAAAAGACTGTACACTGCTGTAGAATTAAAGCTGTTGGATTGGCAGATAATTCTCAGTATTAATAAATGTCTGAGAAATAGGCTGCATTAGATTTTTTCCTTTTTCTCTAAAAGGATATTTCTATCTCTGTTCTTGCCTTTCAGGTTCGTGATGTGCGAATGATTTCAGATAGAAATTCCAGACGTTCAAAGGGAATTGCTTATGTTGAGTTTGTTGATGTTAGTTCAGTGCCCCTGGCAATAGGACTGACTGGACAGAGAGTCCTGGGTGTACCTATTATAGTACAGGCATCACAGGTAAGGAATTGTAAACCCCATTTTTGTTCATGCAGAGTTATGCCTCTTGTATTTTGATGAGAAACTTAATGTTTGAATATTTGGTTATCACTGCATGTTTGCAAAAGCTTAACAAGGGTGATTGTTTAAGCTAGTGATAATAGACTTTTGTTTCGCGTAGATAACAGGCAAAGTGATTCAAAGTTGTATAAAAGCATTAGGAAAATACAGATCTTAAGCAAGTAATAGTAAAGAAATTGTTAATAATGTTATAGAAGTGAAGGCTATATTGTGTATGCTTTCCATGTAATTTATTAGGTAAAAGCCAGAATTCTGCATGAAGTTGTTCCATTTGAAGGCTTTGGCAATCTCTTGTCTCTGTACTTGATCTTGGGCTTGGCTTTTGTAGCTCTTCAGTTCAAGTCTGATGAATAGACTGCAGATCATGCAACAGCTTCTGTATGTTTTGTGACTCTTTTAGCTTAGGTCTGCTAGATTTTTACATCTTATGTTAGCATTTTTTATTAATTTCTTATTGAAGGTGAATTTTTATTTTCTCTAGGCAGAGAAAAATAGAGCAGCAGCAATGGCAAATAATCTGCAGAAGGGCAGTGCTGGTCCTATGAGGCTCTATGTGGGATCATTACACTTCAACATAACTGAAGATATGCTTCGCGGAATCTTCGAGCCATTTGGCAGGGTAAACTTTAATTTGGCATGTTGTGTTAGAGTAGTTTATTTGAAAAACATAGATTAGTTGTAGAGCACTGTTAGCTTTTGGAAATAATTCAGCTTCGTACTCATAAAGTGCTTGTGGCTTTCTTGCACTGCTGTGCCCATGCATCCACAGGCCTTAGGTGTCTGGGTAATATTGGAGAGCAGGTGAGAGCTTGGATTTGTGGTGGTGTCCCGTGAATTTGAATTCAGGCAGGTCTTAGAATGTTCAGAATTCAATGAATACCTGAAATTAAGGAATAGGGCAAAGAAACCCCCAAAACCAGACAAACTGTCTTTGTTGTATCCTGCTCTGGCAACTTGTAGTATCTTTCCCTTTCAGGATTGTGAATGGGAGCCCCATTTCACAGATTAAAGCACAAAACACAGAAGTGGGGCTGAGGTCTCTGAGAACAGTACTATCTATCATCTGTTTCTGATGACTTCTTGCTTCAGCTTTGGCTGATGTTAAGACCATAACTAGCAATGTGTTCCATACAGCTCTGACTTGGGCCCATTCTCACTCCTGAGTGTTGGGCAGTGGGATGCAGCATGGTAATAAGTTTATGTAGAGAGAATTATGGATGCGAGTAGATAAAACCTGAAGTGGAGTTACAATACATTAGCCCTACTGTGCTATGGTACTGGGATAGATGTCATTTAGATAGGGGGAAGGTAGATATTCAATATGCTTCTTAATGGGTTAAAAAAAAGTCTGTTAATGTTTGAGGTTTTTGCCTACTTTGGATATGAACTTTGCCTCATACACATATAGTGTGTGCTTTTCACGTGCTTTATTCAGACTCAGTATGCATATCGCTTTAAAGCTCTTGTGCAAAACCCTGGAAAATTGCTACAGTTGATGAAATTTTAATTCATATGGCTGCTCTTCTGGTGGTTTGGGGTTGTTTTTTCCCATCAAGGTCTGGCAGTAGACTTAAGGTAGTTTAGGAAGCTTGTATGAAGACCTGTAAAGATCTTTCCTTTTTATTCCTTACACTCCTGTCCTTCCCAATGCTACTTTATGGCTAATGGATAACTCAGCAATGTCTTTTAAATTCAGTAACTGTCAACTTCTGTGAGTTGCCAGGTATCAATAGTTACTAAAATATACAGCTTTTCTTAAAGACCCTTGTCAATCATGCATACTGCTTTTCTTAGCTTGTAAAATGGAGTTTCTCAGCATATGAGGTGCCATAATCAGTGTGTTTATGATGTTTATCATCTGATGATGTCTGTGTGCCCATTCTGCTAGAATTCTGCATCAGGACCAAACCTCTACCTGTAGATGAGCTCAAAACCCTTACATTTACCTGCTTCTGTCTTACTATCCAAATACCTATTTAGCTGTCTGAATACTAATTTTGAAATGAGAGAGGAATGAGAAACTAATTTAAAAAAATAAAAGTAATAGTTTCACAATCACATATGTGTATTTGACAGGGCTGTTTTCATACTGTATTCTGGTATCTTGGGGTTTGTTCCAAAATGTCTGATAATAAATGGCTTTATTCTTATCTTTAGATTGAAAGTATTCAGCTCATGATGGACAGTGAAACTGGACGCTCAAAAGGATATGGATTCATTACGGTATGACTAGAATTGCCAGATTCCCTAGACAATTTCTGAGTATAACCTTCCCATGTAGGAGAATATCTCTATATATGTACCTTCCTGTGTATATCTGTATGGTTATATAGTAGCAATCTAAACATAATTAACTAATCTAGTAGGAGGTACTAAATTGCTATTTGATAACTCTATATATCTCATTTTAGAGAAGTCATGTTGCAGGTTGCAGCACTGGCTTTTTTCTTTGTTTCTGACAGTTGTGTGGGTATTTTGAATGAGCAATGAATGTGTTTAGATGGCAGTAGTTTCCTTTGTAGTCAGTGCCTGCAAAAGCAAATGCTATTTTCTGCAGGCAAAGACACTAGTAAAGACTGGTGTTTTTATAGCTAAAAATAATTAAGTTTGAGCATTTTAGAAGAGATAAAATTTTAGAGGCTGAAACTTTCAGTTGAAAACATCTTTCCTCTTTACCCTCAGGTACACAATTTTGTGAACTTGAGTTTCTTGACTGACCTGGCAATTTGTCATGGGGAAAAAAGTCTCGGCTGGGACCTCTGGCACGTGGACACAAATGAAACCAAACTTACTATATAGTTCATACTTGACGGTTTTAACACTGATAAAATGCTTGTATGTTTATGTTGTTGATGTTTCACAGCATAAAGCAGAACATCTGTTAAGAGTAACCAGTAAATATCATGGCAGTTGTAAGGTTGCAAAGGAATTGGGTATCACTCTTGAAAGAGAACCACAGCCATGACTGCTGTTGATTGCAGTATGTAGATGCTATAACTTCCAGAATATATTTACATATATAGTGCCTAACCATGAGAAAGTAAATGCCAAAATATGTGTGTTTGGTGTAAATGAAAAATACCAAGCACAGCTTACAGAGTTTCTCCTATTTGCGTAATTGTAGATATTGCATACAGTAGAAGTGTTGCTGAGTCCTGTAGGCAAGTATTACTGAATTTGTGTTTTTCTAATCTGCAGTTCTCAGACTCTGAGTGTGCTAAAAAGGCCCTGGAACAACTCAATGGATTTGAGCTGGCTGGGAGGCCAATGAAAGTCGGACATGTAACTGAGCGTACTGATGCTTCCAGTGCTAGCTCATTTTTAGACAGTGATGAGTTGGAGCGGACTGGAATTGACTTGGGAACAACTGGTCGCCTTCAGCTGATGGCAAGACTTGCAGAAGGTGTGTGCAATGTTGGATAACAACTGTGTGAAGAAGTTTGCAGAATTTGAATTAAAACACTCCACAGAACTGTTAGGATGAATGTATTCAACTTCTGAATGCATGCTGTTTTTCATCTTTTGACAATAGGAAGGTTTCTGATACTTCTGTTACTGCATCTCTGAGTGACAGAGCTTGCTTCAAGGTCTCTCTGTGTTCTGTTCCAGGTACTGGTTTGCAGATTCCTCCAGCTGCACAGCAGGCTCTGCAGATGAGTGGATCTTTGGCCTTTGGAGCTGTGACAGGTAAGAAATGATGACCTCTATATATTCATTTAAAATTATTTAATACATTTGTGTCAGGAGGAACTTAACTGTGTTTTTTGGTCTTTTAAAATGAGAACACAAGTATTGAAGCATGTTTTACAAATTGTAAAACACTGCAAATTCATAAGCAATTAACTAGTGACAGTATATCACAATTTGGATGCGTGTGATTCACTTTACATATTTTTCCAAATATGTTTTTCATTCCAAACCTTTATTTCTTCACTATTCTCTGTGCTAGTGGGGATTTGTACGTTACTGCAGTATAACTGTTGATTGTTAAAAATGGCAGACTCGGAATTGGAAGGGGATTGATCTCTTTAGAAATAACAGCTGTATGAGGGGTGGGAACGTGATTAAGGCTTTATGGGGGACACATCACAAAGATGGCAGCAGTGTTTTTACAGCGTATGTCCTTGTGAGAAAGGACATTTTATAATATATGTGAAATATGTGTGTTGCTTGGGTTTGGCTGTAGTTCTATGTGTGTTCTGCAGATGGGTGTGCTGGAATGAGGCTGAGGGATGTGTCTGCTGCTGCTTAGTTCGTAGCTGGCCTGAAGAACAAACTGTTCATGGGGTCTTCAGGACTAGAGCAGGGAGTAACTTCCCTGAAGGTTACTGGTTTTTGCTACTTCTGATTAATACTGTGAACAAAGGATGTGAGACTGTCATAGCAGTAGAAAAGACATGAATGTCACAAATAACCAGATGATGGCATGTGTGGGAAGTGTCAGGAAAGTAGCAAAGAAAAGGTGGCATTGTTGTTTGCCTTCCAGCAGAGCTTGTGATGGAAATGATTCAGACTTAAGATAGGCCTGAATCATTTTACTGAAGGTCAGGTGCAGTCTTAAGAAGAGCATACGTATGAAGCTGTAGACAGTTGCTAAAAGAATATAATAGAGTTGTTCTAGAGATAAGTCGTTGGAAGGAAAAGGAACTGGCCTGTGACAGAAAAATGTCGGGTGTCTGTTTGAGAAGGATGAAAAACGTACAGTGGTGAGGAAAAAGTGTATCTGGTCCAGAAAGAGATGGAAAGGTAACCACTGCTGAAGTTAGATCAACATTACAATGCACTTTATAAAGTGGTGTGGCAGTCTTGAGTAGAAACACGTTTAGGCAATTAGAAATGAGAATAGTGTTTTAAAAAAACACCAGTCCTTTTCCTCCCCTGCATTTGAAATAAACGAGGTCAAAAAAGTCCAAGCTTGCTAAATCAAGAACATGGCCAAAAATGTCTGACCCAGCAGAATGGTTCAAGTAGTATGAAATCAGCATGAGAAAACATGGCTGCAAAGAAATAAATGACGAGGCTGAATACATGTGTTAGAAGAAGATGCATGTTTAGAACAAAGGTGGTAGGGGTAGCATTGTTCATTCCCCTTCTATTGTACAAAAGGAATAATGCAGACATGCGCAACTTAAGTAACTTTGGAAAAAAAATAAAGCTTTTTTGCTGCCGTAGAGTCATGAGCTATCCCCAAAGTGAGATTTGGTTATGGATTAAAGATCTCTTTACTCTTGTTAGAGAAAATTACTACCAGGAATTATGTCATTGTGGGAGACTTTAACTTCCCCGATACAGATTGGAGAAGAATTGCTAGTAATAATGGTGGGGCCCAGATATTCCTGGATGTGATATCCGACAAATTTCTTCATCAAACACTCACTGACTCATGAAGAGGGGATGCTATTTTAAACTCAATTTGGTAAGTAATGAAGATGTTATGGATGAGAATAGAAATGACCGTTGACTTGAGGGATCATGAGTTGCTCACATTTAAATGGAAGGATACACAAACAGGTCTAACTAATGGTTGAAGAAACAAGGTAATTAAGTTATCTGGTCTGAGCAGCATGGGTGTTTGAACAGGCAGGATATGAAGTTTCTTCTGTTTCACATTGCTAATGCTGTGTTGGATCTGTATTCTGCAGAAAGAAGAAAAAGTCCTGTTAGTGTGGGCTCCACGCTAAACCTGGGTGATCAGCTACCTCAAAAGAAATAAGGAATTACCACACAGCCTATGAAGAATAGGAAAAAGGGCTAATAATAAAACAATATTTTTAGTTTGGGAAACAGATAAAAAGATTATTGATAATTGTTTGCCAGATAAATTGAGTTAGACATTGTAAAAGTCATGAAAATAATAGATGATGGTTTATCAGCTGTTGAAAAAAAGGAAGTGGGACTCAGGTGAATGAAAAACTACTCCCAAGATGTTTCTATGTATTTCGTTGCCTCAGTTTGCAGTTGGGATACTTACTGGTTATGAAGTTTGGAATTTGAGGAAGGCGAGCTAGGAATATGTAGGTTTTTTTTTTTTAAAAAAAAAAAAAAAAAAAAAATTATTCCCAAGGTAGAAACAAAGCTAAAAATAAGAAGCTAATGTAAACAGTTCAGAGGAGTAAAACTCCCATGAAATGAATGATGGAATACACATGTCAAACATCAGGTCTCATCTCTGGTCTTTTCAGTAAATATTTTAAGTCCATGATATGGTATATAGCTGAAAAATGTGACTTTTAAATTATGTACACTTGAAGGAAGAAGAATGTGGTCTGGCCAGATTCCGGTCCCGTTACTGACTAGACTTTGTTCCTTCAAAAGTCATACTAAAGAAGGGTGAACTGGAGTACATTATGGAAGTATAGCATACTGTCAGAAACTGCATTTAACGACCAACAGTCTTTGATAAAACTTCCTTTCCTTGGCAGAGGAGGAGCAGTATCTTGCTGATCTTTAGATTCCTGTCATTTGGATGTTAGTAAACTGGAGAAGTGGGTAATGTAGGAAGTACAAACTGTGTCAAGATGCTGGCTCAGTGAAAGAAGGATTTTTTTACAGGTGAAAGCTGGGAAGGTTGGAGGCTCTTGTTAAAGCCAAAGTTCAGATGTTGGGCTGGTCTTGTGTAATATTTACATGAACGAAAATGGCTAGCAGTAGGAATGAGGTGAATAAATGCGTAGGTGCTGCAGACAAGAAATTCTTGGGTGTTGTATATTGTTCACATCTTCAGGGTTAAATCAAATTCCAGTCACGTAGTCTGGTAGCTTAGCAGAGAAATAATGATGAAGTAGGACAAAAATATCTAAATGCTTCAGTTTATCAGTGCTAGAATATGACCTGGCAGCATGATGCATCGTTAAAATATCAGCTGTGTTCCCAGAAGACAAGTACACCTGAGCATCTAATGTGTAATGTATACATCCACAAACACTCCTGATATTTCGTGTTTAAGAGGGAGTCTGATTCAAACTAGGGAAGGTAAAGAATTAGTTTTAGGGGACACTTGAGAATTTGACCATTATTCCTGTGGAGAAAATTCCAGCAGGAAAAAATTTGAAGCTGAACATTTGTAGCTATTCTCTCTCTGAACATCGAAAATGTAAAATAATCAGCCTATAGAACATTCTTCTAATGTTTTGTGGGACAAAGCATTTCTTCATTGTTAATGGAAAAAAATTAGATGGTGTGCTGCAAAAAAGGAAGGTATAGGTATTACCCTGTACCTCCATTTGGTCGGTGTTGTAAGTAATGACTGCACACTGGGCAATACTTGGCAGGCTTTGGCTTATTTAAAGCCATCTCAATTTCAAAATAAACTTTATTTTAAGGCACAAAACACTTTGATAGATATGTCTGTATTTCTGCTTTCTCTTTACACTAAACATGTACTCATATCATGCTAAGCTTGCTGCTCTTACAGTTGATATAAAAGAACATACTGAAAAAGTTACTTTGATCTGAATTTGACAGATGTATTAATTTTAGCTTCCACATACTATTTAAAAACTGTGTGTAGGGAAACATGAGTTGCCAGTAAGGAGTGACAATGAATTTCTTAATTCCAAGTGCTATTGAAAGTGAGAGGACAGAACCATTCTTTAGTCATGGGCAACTAAAGAATCTGGTTAGTTGATAGAAGATCAAGGTGAGCAGCAGGTTATGTTTCAAAGGTGGTAGGTAATTAACCTATGAAACTGTTGCACAAGATAGTGGTAGCTGACTTTGCTGTGTTTAGAACAGATCTTACTTGGACAGAATTTGCATTGATGATATGTGCAGGTTACCATGTTAGATGCAGGAATTCTGGAGCATTTGGCTGTAGAACTCCAGGCTGACCCACATAGACAAGTTCAGCTGGATATGATGGATTGGAATTGCAGCAGAAAAGGCCTGTCTTCATCTAAATTGAGAGAGGTCGGATATTTGTGAATTTCTTTTAAGACGCCTTTGTTTTCAGAAGAGTCTTGAGTATGAATTAACTAGGTAATTAGTTACAGATTTGGACAAAACCATGCAGTTTCTGCGGAGAATATGGGCTAAGGCAGCCTTTGCTATTGTGATGTGTCTCATTCTATGGAGGTGAGGACTTTGTGTGTTCAGATCTGGATGGAAAACATGCCAAACATAGCCAGCTCTTCTTACAACTCAGCCTTCAGACCTTGCTTCTTCCAGTTCTTGCTTTTCAGTATGTTTCCCGCTATGTGTTCTTTGCAAGGCATTTGAAAAGACACATGAGTAAGATCTAGAGAAAAAAACATTTATTCCTGTTGGTTCTTCAGTGCTGTGGAGGAGGTTTTATTAGGTAGGGAAAAAGTGTGTTGGTACCTGGGGCCTTAAGGTATTTCCAGGTAAGCTTGGAAGCTTACTTGGTGCTCATCACTTTGCTAATCTCTAAATGAGTGAATTAAAGTGATGTTTGCTTCAGTCTTTTCACACCTAGTGTCTGTTAAACACAACCATGATTGAAGGGGGTTATGCTTACAGTTCTTGAATTCTGAAGTTTTCTGTTAGTTCAAAGACATCAAGTATGGAAGTCATGTACTTGGAAGTGGCTAGAAAGCCTGAATTCGTTTGCTCTGATCACTTTGAATTGGGACTTCAAATGTATGTTGTTAAACAGGTAAATAATGTTTTCCAGGCAAATTATATGTTCTGAACACTTGAAAACCTTTTTAAACTTGAAAAATACCAGTTGTATCGTTATGCCATCTATATAAAAGGATAGCAGATGAAGTATTGCCTTACTTTACTTGTAATGAGATTTGATTACTGCTTTACGAATTTGATGTTTGGATAGCAGTGTGCTTAACTGCTTTCTGGTAGTAAAGATGTCAAACCTCTAATGCTTGTCAGAATTGCTGTTATTTTCTTGTCATGGAGTAAAACATGTCTTGTAAAGAGTTCAATCACAGAAAAAGCAAATTGGGAGTGATACATTGAATGAAAGGACATAGTCAAGTCTGTCCTTTTAAGGTTCTGTTTCTCTTTAAAAAGCTTTGTGGTCGGTGGAGAAGCTGAAATTAGTCAAACTACTCACAACTAGAGAGGAACACTGATACTGGAATAAGCTGTTAACCACAGAAATACAAGCTGAACAACCGGGCTGGCAGGTGATGATACAGTGATGCTAACAAGCATGCTAATTAACTTCTCTGTATTTTTCTTTAGATTTACAAACAAGACTGTCTCAGCAGAATGAAGGTAAACTAGCATTTGGTATGCCTTGTAATTAGTAGGTTTGATTTCAGGTATCTGTAGGGGAAATGCTTCTGGTATGGGGTTTGCCCATAACTGAGAAATTGTGTCCTGTTAGTTAAGTATCTGTGGGGAGTCATGATGTGACTGATTTTTTTGACTGAAAATTCTTTGTAGCATTTTCTCCAGTGTTGATAACATTCCCCAGCCCTGTGCTAGTCCAAGAGAATGTGTGGGCTGTTTTTTGTGGTTGGGTAGGAGTGTTTTCCCTGGCATAGAGGGGTCATTTGAGAATCAGGAGTTTGAGTTTACTGTCTATGAGTCACTTATTATCTGCACAACCCTTAATGTCTGGAGTATGGGGAAGGGGGCTATTACTGCAGCTCCATTGACAGAAACCTATGGAAGGACAGCCTGTGGGACCGTGTTTACTGGGATGGTGAGCAGCAATAAATGACAAGTAATAATTTCACAGGTATAGGGAAAGAGCCATTTCAGTTGTCAGATGTTTCCTACAATCTGCATTTTCAAGGGATGAAAATGCAGGTACACTTTTGAAGCATAATTCAACATGCTTAAAACAGGTCCTAAGAATTCCCCAAGGTGTCTGTACTTTGCTGTGCAGTCAGCTGGGGTGGTGCTGTCCTGAGCTGCTGCTGGGCTTCTATGAGGACCAAAACATTAAAGGTGCTGCTGACATACAACTCAGGGAGACATTTCAGATGCAAATGAAGATGCTTGCCTTTTAACGTTTAAATTGAAAATCTCTCAAAATCAATGTACATTATTACACTTTTACTTTGCATCTTCAATTGTGATTCATTATATGCTGGTTTTTGTATTGATCAGTTTAAATGTATCTAGTAATGTCTGGTTCTGAGTTTTGCTTTCCTGCCTTCAATTTCTGTTTAGTCAGAGCTGTTTCTATTATGCTGTAATCAGAGCCATGCATAGTATGTTCTTAGATATGCTGATGGGTTTTTTTTTTCCCATTACAACAGTTCTGGCTGCAGCTGCTTCTGTACAACCACTTGCAACACAGTGCTTCCAGCTTTCCAACATGTTTAATCCTCAAACGTAAGTGATTTATCATTGTCTGTTTGGCAATTGTCAATGACTTTAACATGTAAGAAAGAAATCAGAATGTTGCAGGAGTGCATTAAATGGGTTTTGGATTTTGTCTGAATGATATCTCTGTGATACTTTCCTTTGCCTGTACAGTGAAGAAGAAGCTGGCTGGGACACAGAAATTAAAGATGATGTGATTGAGGAATGTAACAAACATGGAGGAGTGATCCACATCTATGTTGACAAAAACTCAGCTCAGGTATGCCTACTTCTTGGGGACACAATGTGCAGATGTTAGGAGTTTTGTTGCCCTCTTTTGTCTAGGGGGAGCATTACAAATACAGGGCTTTTCCTAAACTGTACCTTAATTTCTTAGTTTGGGCAGAATGTAGGTGGTTCCCTCCTGTTGTGAATCATTGTGTGTAACTTGGATGCATGTACAAGCAGCTTTCTGGTGCTGCTCTTGTAGGTTTACCCAGCTGAGGTTCCTGTAGAAGAGCAGTGACCAGTTCAGGCATGTGACATTTCCCTTAAGCTTTCTCACAAGACTGGGACTTGAGTTTCCTCTTTTTCTAGAGCATAGGCTTTAGTAGAAAGTGCCCTTGCTCCAATAAAATTACAGTGTACAGGTAAATGTGTGCCTCATTCCATGCTTAGAAACAGTTGTAGTCACTCATGACATTAAAGCAGTGGGCAGTCTGAGGGTGTGGAGTTAGAACAGGGAAGAGAAGGACTGCTACTGCTGACTGAATTCCAGATTCATGCCTGGAATCTTAAACTGGTGAACGTATTTTTCTTCTGACTTCACCTTGTTCACATAATCCCCAGACCGATTACCTCTTCTCTGTATTTCAGCTCTTAGAATGTATAAACTCTGGAAGGTCTGTAAATAGATTTAACTGTTTTGAACCCTTTTTTTTTAAGAATTCACAGCCCAAGCAGTAGTTCAGTTTTCAGGGTTTCACGGTTGGGTTAATTTCTATCCATCAGACCCTAAAAGTGTCTTCCTATGTTCCACGCTAAGGTACAAGGCTGAAACTCATGTTCCTGTCGGTCTGCTTAGCGTTGGGATTGTTCTGCCGTGGTGATCCAGTTGGCACTCACCAACCATTGCTGTCTTGTGCAGCTGCCCCAATGTCACCTGAAACCCTTTCTTGTGGGTTACAGAGAGGTTAGATAGGAGCTGCAGTCTAGCACATAAAACATGGTGCCTTACTTGGCATCTTGTAATCTTTGAGATCACAGCTGTTATCTTGGACTGATGAGAGGCAGAAGTATTGTCCACAATATGTTTGTTATTTAGAGAAAGCAAAGTATTCTTTGACAGGAAAAAAACTAAAACAACCAACAACCAGAACACTTCCCACCTCCAAAAAACCGTCCCAAAAACCAAACACAAAAAACTCGCTGCACAACCCCACAAAAAAAATACCATCTCCAAAACTACACCAGCCCTCAAGATACCTCACATAGGTTCTGAGCACATGGAGCTGCAAAATTCAGTTTCACATTAGCAGGTGTACGTAAAGGAAAAACCTACAAGCTGCTATTTAATGAGTTAATGTTTCATAAAAAATTAAATCTATTTTGTCAAAATAGCACAGCAGTGGCCTAGATAAAAAATACTCATCAATACAGTTTCCATTGTATCATTTTGTTTTCCAAGCTTAGATTCTGGGCACCTTTAGGGCTCTGTCCCAGACAGACTTTCATACTGAGGTTGTCAGGGGTTGGCTTATGAGTGTGTGATTTGTCGTGGATGAAACAGTTGCAGTCCCAGATGTGGTCATGTACCACACCTGTCTATGCTGCTTGGTGTTAAGGAAAACAATTGCTTTATGTTCGTGCACCTCATTTGGGCATTTAAAGCTTGGGGGTGCCTTTGCACAGAGGGAGGCTGAGAGCAGAGCTGTGTGTGTTGATTGCTTAATGCCTTAATCGCCAGTCCCTAAGTTCAGGTTCACCCCATGAGAAAGGAATGAGTTAGATTGCAGTGGCAAGAGTTAATTCAGGCTGACTAAAGCTGCTAAGGAAAGGCTGGAGTCTGTTTTTTAATATACTGTTTTCCTGAAAAATCTGTTTCACTTAGAATTGATCTTCTTAGGTATTACTGATAGTCTGTTTTTAAGCAGGCAGCCAGAAAAATGCCACATGTAACTACTGTGGGCATGTATGTGTCTTGGAGTTGTTGGATGTGACTGTTTGCTGTTCTCTTGATTAGGGAGGTTCAGTGCTTGATCTGCAGATGGGAAATACCAGGTGTCTCTGTTGAAGTTCAAAGATCAGTCTGTCATTCACCTTGGGAACCATCTCAGGCTCTTCTTGACCTGCTGGGATGGGATTTTCCCTTTGCCTCATTGTTCAAGTAAAGGCAGACATGCTGACATTTATGTAGGAGAATTTTTATGGAGTCAGTCTCCCTAGAAGTGCTGCTTGCTCTTCCCATCTGGGAGAATGAGGAGTGCTTGTTTCCTGTAGAATTGAGACTTGAGAGCTTGCATGTTGAGTGAAGCATAGTGGCTTATAGACCTTGGCAGCTGGGCTGCCTTGAGGGCAGCCAGACCCCCCTGTGCTCTTCTGTTTCACATGGCATTAATAAATTAGGTGCCTTTAGATCCTCTGTCTAAAAGGCTCAGGAGCAGATCAGCCATCCGTGGCTCAGTGATTGCCAGTCAAATGCACGTTTGGGCTGTCCTGCAAAATCCTATTTAGAAAAATTGAATGCTGCAGTAACTGACACAGTGGAGTAGTGCCTGGCAGTACCATTGTCCCCCTTGCTTGTGCTTATCCTGTGTTACGAAAGCCAGTGGGTGCCCGGTGGAGTGGGTGTGCTTCTGTCACTGCCAGGCCCCGGGGTGGCTGAGGAACGGTGTTGGGGAAGTGTCTCTGACTCCTCACAGGCTGCACAATTCTGTTTTGCAGGGCAATGTGTATGTTAAATGTCCCTCCATCGCTGCTGCCATCGCAGCTGTCAACGCTTTGCATGGGAGGTGGTTTGCAGGTGAGTGTTCCATGTACATGCCTACATTTAGCAATCCATTACAAAAATGACCAAACACTGATTCTTACTTTTTTCCCCTCTTGTGGTTAGGTAAAATGATTACAGCAGCGTATGTACCTCTTCCAACATACCACAGCCTTTTCCCAGACTCCATGACTGCAACCCAGCTACTGGTTCCTGTTCGACGATGAAGATTAATTTAGTCAGTTTTGTACATAGGTATTTTTTGGAGGAAGATTGAGTTATCTTTTATTTAGATAAAACTAAAGGAAAGAATTTAATGTCATTTTGTGTACACTTCCTGCTATCTTTAAAAATAAAATGAAGTAAGCAGAAATGCAGTGTGTTCATTCTCCCTAACTAGCATTTTCACTGTATACAAAGCTGTTGACTTTTTCTGCCTTGTAAGTCTTGTACATTGACAAAGATGATCTGTAGGAACTGCGAAGTAGCTCATAGTTAACAAGTACTCTGAAAAGGCAGATGGGACATAATGACATTTTTTATGTTTCATGAGCCTTTCTTTTAATGCAGCAAAGACATTTTACATTTCACTAAATGTGGGTGATCTGCTCAAGGGTAGTATCAGAGAGAGACTAGATAAAGGGACATATTTAGTGTTTTTGTATAAATGGAAAATCCAAAAAGCTGACTCCAGACAGCTACTCAGCTTGCTTTGTGCTGAATAATTGGTAAGAATAGGAGGATTGAGGGGTTTTATTTCTTGATGGTAACTTTTGATTATTGTATCTGTAAAAGTTTCTTTGTAAATACTGTGAGGTGTGTCTAAGTTTCCAAACAAAACATCTCTGCATTTCCGGATAAATTTCCATGTGTGCAGCGGGGCAGAGCTGAAGGATTTCAGCCATTTCTGAAAATGGGTAGGAAATACAGAAACGTGTTTTGTTCTGGTTGCATATAATCTTTGCTCTTTTTAAGCTCTGTGAGCTCTGAAATATATTTTTGGGTTACTTCAGTGTGTTTGACAAGACAGCTTGATATTTCTATCAAAGACTTTCATATTGCAACAATCTTTGTAAGAACCACTCAAATAAAATTCTCTTAAAAAGGCCTTCATGAAGCTTTATTTCGCTGCTCTCCCAATGTGACTTAAGCAGTGTGTGTTTAGGCCTGGAGGTGAGTGATAAATGCTGTGTAATGCCCAGTGTCTGGGATCCCACTGCACAGTCTCCAGGTATGCCATGGGATGTTGTGTGCTCAGAGTACGTGCAGGAGCTGTTCCTAGCCTTCTGTGCAGTGTGGCCGTGGTTGCTGAAGATTTGGGCACAACTCTTAACCCTCCTCAGGCATGCTTAAAGTTCAGCCCAGGGATGACCCTCTCCTGCCCACCTCCACTCCATCCTTCACTAATGGTTGAGTCCTGGGGCTGGAGGAGTCAGTTCTGTGGGCTTTCAGTCTGGTTTCTAGAGGGAACCTGCCCCTGTGCTTTGCCCTTTCTTTCTACCTTGTGTCATCGCCCTGGCCTTTTTAACCACAAAGAAAAGACCAAGGTTGACAGAGTAGGGAGAACAGAACATTCCTCAGGAGTGGGTGAGGGTGGGGTGGGCATCAATGCTGCTGGTGTTCCTGTGGTACTGTGGGGAGAGGATCTGCTCTGCAGCCCTTGGGGCTGTGGCTCTGCTTGAGCTACAGTAGGGCAAGGGCCTGTCCTTAATCAAGGAACTGGGAGCAGGCAAAAGGCAAAGGTTGGGAGGGGCTGGGAATACAGCAGGATCCTGGGAATAGTAACAGCTGAAGAAGTAGAGCTGCTCTCTAGGTGTGCTTCATCTGAGAACAGGCTCGCTCTGCCATAAAAACTGGGGAAAAGGCACTTGTACTAGATCCAGGCTGAATGGGGGCCAGTTGAGGTAGTGCTGCTGCTCACTTCCTTACACAGAACGAGAGGCCTTGTTTCAAAAGGCAAATAATGGAAGACTACAACAGCAAAAACCCTTTCCTAGGTCAGCTGTTGGCAGTGTTTCTGGGGCTGTGAGAAGCACTTCCACTGCTGTCCTGGGGAAGTGCTGACCACCTTGCAGGTCTGCTAAACCAGAATGGTAGAAAAGGTTCTGTTTCTGGGAGAACAGCCCTTATGGACCTGCCTGAATCCTGGGGTCCCTTACTCTGTTGAGGGCATCTGCCCCCCGACACTTGGAACGCAGAAATGGTACCAGCTTCAACCCAGCTATTTTTGCAAGAGGACAGAAATCTGATCATTAATCTGAAGTACCCATTTAACTTTCCAAGAGTCAGGAATGCATGAAGTAACAGAGCAGCTCCACATCCACATGAGCAATGTGAGCTGCCAAAGGGAGAAACTTGTGATGTACTTATATCTGTTAAACAGGAACTTTAATATAGTAAAAATGATTAATTCTCATTGTTTGAGGAGTAAGAGATGGGAAGAAAGTAGAAATTTTGTAAAAAGCATGCTTAAAATCAGCACAGAGGGATAGGACTGTGCTTTTTCATTAAGAGCTCTCATTTCCAGGAATCTAAAGATTTTATTATTGTCCAGCAGAGGAATGGCTGGGTGGGGGCATTCTGGGATAAATCCCAAACTCCAGATCAGCAGCGTATTCCCATACCAATGGCCATGAACGTCCCAAACGTCCCACCGCTTTGCATCATCGTTTTGCCAACTCCACCCATCAGCTCTCGTCCTCTCATGCCAATCCTGAGATAAAGAAAACCACAGGGATCATATAAAAGCTGAAACCTGCCAAGTCACAGACATGCAGCAGAAGACATCTGAAAACAATCAGCTCATGGTTGCAAATTGAACATTTCAGTCTAAATATGTACAATTGTACAGCTGCTGTCTCCCCAGAGATTGGCTGCAGTGCCCTGTGCTACTGCAGGGGCTCTTGGAAGGCCCTCACCAATGGCTTATGAGTGTTTTCCCCTGCAGTGGAACTTTCCTAAAACTCCTTTAGCAGGAACAGCTTTGTATTCTGGTATTCCTTAATACGGGGAAAAAATGCTGTCCAAGTATTTCACTTGCCAAAGTACAAAAAGAGTTGTCTGAGCTGCTATACTGCCATCCTCTCTAGCTGCAGCGGCAGTCTTTTTAGTATCACCAATTTAAAATTAGCTTTCTATTTACTACTAACTCTGTGTTTTTAATATGGAACACCTGAAAGGCCTAGAAACTTCAAAAAATGTTTCTGTTCCCCAGTTTTCACTTACCTGAGGTCAGACTAAAACAAAAAGAATTGTTCTGTCTTAAGAAGCTCTTGTAATATTTGTTCTTTAAGCACTGCAGTGACTTTAGGGTCTAAGGAATTTCATGCACTTCATTCTTAAAACATGGGATTTTCCCTCAAAAATGGAACAGCAGAAATACTGTAGCTGTTGTCATTCAAGTACAACAGAACCACTCTCACTGGTTCTTCTAAATCTCTAAATATGTATCTTCTGCCAGAATCATGCTGCATATCCTCTGGGAACAGAGAGATTACTTTAAATTCCCATTGGATTAGGATTTGTGCCTTTTCCTCCTTTACTTCACTACCAAATCATCACCCATGTTTAATCACAGGTAAAAACCATCAAAGAGAAAGAGTTCTGCAAAGTATGAAACAGCTGACTTCAGTGATTCTTTGTCATAGATGATGTGCAAAACCAGTCAGCAGCACCAGCAGTATCGGGCTCGACCCACACTCCTGCCATTCCCTCAGGGTCAGTTTGGTAAGTGTCTCTGTGCAGGGCATGGGACACACAAAGGGACCACAATGCAGACACTGAGAGCTTACAGAGCACCTCTAGAAGCTTTAGGGCCAGGAGAGGGCTGCACATGTATCTGCACACACAATTCATCCAGTTCCTCCTGGAGCTGATCCTTCACAGCCTCAGCTTCCAAATGAACCTCCCTTACAAGAGGCAAGAAAAGGTCTGTGAAACTGTGACCTCCTGGCATACAGGGCACCCAGAGGTGATGCCAGGCCAGTACCAGACTCACCTGCTGGAGGCCAGAGCTTACTGCAGTAGCTGGAGTCACTCATGTTCCACTCACGGGACTGGCACAGGACCAGACCCAATCCCTTCCCAACCCCACAGCACGACCACTTTTCTCTCGCTATTGTCCTGTTACCACCTGTCTGTGGAAGCCATTTCCTTGGCATACCTGAGGCAGGAAAATGTGCCGAACAGCGCTCCTGCAGCCATGCCCACTGCAAAGCCCATCATGAAACCCATCTTTATTCTGTCAAAGCAGCTGGGCTGCGACTGCCCATATGGGCCCACGGTCACAGGCATCTAAAAAAGAAAGGACAATACCCACACTGATTTACTGCTCTGTTGAACAGATTTCTATAACCAAACTGGGCTGACAGGCCGGCCCGTGCACCTCAGAGCTTCTCGCGCGTGCAGCGCTGGAGATTGTGCTGGCTCCCAGGTTTGTTTCCTTGCCTGTCAGGTAGGAAGGACAAGGAGGGAACGACGGCCTCGTCTCCCCTCAACAAGCTCCTGCGAGCGCCGCTGTGGCTGCCGCGGCTGTTTCGGGGCCTCACGCTGTGTGCTCTCAGTCCCCAGTGAGCAGCGCACACGGCACCTGACCGAGCCTTCGCTGCTGGCCCGTCCTTCCCGGCTGCCGCCGGTCTCGGAGGCAGAGGAACCGGCAGTGAACCCACCCTTACGGAGACCGAGGGACTCAGCACAGAGGTTCAGGCCGTGGACGCCCCTGGAACGGCAGCCATCGCCTGACGTCCGGCGCAAGAGCTCTCGGAAGCGAACCGGGACCCTCAGCGCGCTCTCCATCTCACCGCACCCCCGACCCCCGCCCCACCCTCGTACCTCGCTCGGCCGCACCGCGCCTCCACCTGTCTGGGCCCCGCTTCCGGCGTGCGCCGTGACGCACCGGAAGGGGCGGGCACGCCTGCGCTCTGCCCGGCGCGCGCTATGCTGCTGTGGCGGCGCTTGGCGGCCCTGAGGGGGCAGAGAGCCCCGAGAGCCCCGAGAGCCCCGCGGCGGCTGCGGGCGGCGGGACCGCAACCGGCACCGGGAGCGGGTGAGGCCGCGGTCGGGAAGAGCCCCTCTCTGGGCAGGGACAGCTCCTGCCGGCCCCTAACAGCAGCTTTCTCCCTCTTCTCCCCTCAGGGCCAACCAGCGATGGCGGCCGTACCCCTCGGCCGCTTTACATGGATGTCCAGGCCACCACCCCGCTGGTAAGGGCCGCATGGATGATGGGAAGTGGAGCGGGGTCCCCACATTGCCGGTTGTGTCGCCCCAGCGGTCGCGTGTGTGCTGAGCTGCCATGGGTGCCAGAGGCGGCCCAGGCTGTTCCTGTCCCCGCAGGGCATCCCCCGGAAGGGCTGTAGCTATGCCGGACAGCCGCCGGGATAGACAGCCCCAGCGTCGCAGGGTGGGAGCGTGGCGGAGCCATTCCCCCTGCGAGAGTGGGGACAATTGCGAGAAGCAGAAAGTGAATTCAACCAAAATACTGATCTGACATTTTTATTAACGTTTTAAGACCTTGTATTGTTTTTGCTCAGAAGAAAAGCCAGAGTGGATGGGGCTTGGAGTGACCTGATCTTGTTGAAGGTGTGTCCCTGTCTGTGGCAGGGGTGTGGAACAAGATAAGCTTTAAAGTCTTTTCAACCCAAACCGGTCTGTGATTCTGTTTTCTCAAATGATGCTGTTTTTCTTTGACCTTCGGTGCAGATCAGGTTTATGTGCACAGAACATAATTGCCAAATACTTGTGTTACACGTAACGTGTAATAGCCTCAAGTTTTCAAGGTCAGGCCTAAGCAAAAGCAAAACACTGCAACAGAAGTCCTGCTGATCCTGTGGCAGGGAGGCATGTCCACAGGGAACATGTGGAAGAAGGTTTCCCTTCTCCTTTTCTAAGGCTGAGTGGTTTGTGTTCTACAGGATCCCAGAGTCCTGGACAGCATGCTCCCATACCTGACAGCCTGCTATGGCAACCCCCACTCCAGGACCCATGCCTATGGCTGGGAGAGCGAGGCTGCCATGGAGAATGCGAGGCGGGTGAGTCTTTGGCTCTCCACGGTTGTATTGGCTTTCCTGCTGCTGAGAAAATTCAGGGTCAAAAGAACCTAAAAAACAAAAAAACCAAACAAAAACAACAACAACAAACCCAAACAAAATTTTCTCTTTCCTTAGCTGTACTTCAGTAGATCTATTGCAGGAAAAGACAGAAGCATAGAATATTTCAGGTTGAAAGGGACCCACAAGGATCATGAAGTCCAACTCTAGCTCTGCACAGGATACCCCAACAGTCCCCCATGTACCTGAGAACATTGTCCAATCGCTCCTTGAACTATCACAGGCTTAAGGCTGTAACTAATTCCTTGAGGAGCCTGTTCCAGTGTTTGACCACCCTCTGGGTTAAAAACCTCTTTCCTAATATCCAGCCTACACTTCCCTGACACAGCTCTATCTGTTCCCTCAGGCCCTGTCATTGGCCACCAAGAGCAGAGAGCTGCCTCTCTGCTGCCCCTCAAGAGGAAGCTGCAGCCCCCAGTGAAGTTCTGACCTCAGTTTCTTCTTCTTCAGACTGAAAGAACCAATTGACTTCAGCTGTTTGTTTTACAGACTGTTCTCTAGGCCCTTAAATATTTCATGGCCCTTCTCTGGATGTTCTCTAATAACTTCATATCCCTATATAGATTTGCCCCAAACTGCCCCCAGGACTCAAGGTGAGGCCACCCCAGTGCAGAGTAGAGCAGGACAGTCACCCCTTGCTGGGCTGGCCATGCTGGGCCTGATGTCCCCCAGGAGAGGGCTGGCCCTTGGGACTGCCAGGGCACTGCTGGCTCCTGTGCCACTTGCCCTCAGCCCAAACTCCTAGGTCTCTTTGTGTAGTGCTGCTCTCCAGCCTCTTGTTCCCCAGTCAGTCTGGACACCTAAAGGTGTGTGGTCCCAGGTGCAGAAGCTGGCGCTTGCTGCAACAGTGAGATTAGAGCAACTGAAATGGCAGAAACCAATACTTTAAGTAAAAGTGCCTCAGTATTTCTGATTTCCTGGAGTCACAAGCATGTTGCTGCAGTCATTGGACTAAGTCCATATTTTATCATTCTTCTAATCTTAGGTAAGGGTGTTTGTAATTTTTTTTTAAGTAATATGTAATGGGGGTTTGTCTACTTACGCTTTTATCTAACACATCATTTGTTATAATGACAGTCCTAATGTGTGGATTCCTTGTGTATTTTATAATGCTGATATTTAGACTATTTATAGCATAACTTTGTTAGATACTAGCTGTAATCCTTTTGAAGCTCAAGGGAGCATTTTTGAAAACATTTCACATGTATTTTGCTGTAGTGAATTCATTGTATGTTTTCTTAATAAGTCAAATTTGTATTTCTTTTTAAACAGCAAGTTGCAGATTTAATAGGAGCTGATTCACGGGAAATTGTATTTACCAGTGGAGCAACAGAATCTAATAATATGGCAATTAAGGTAAAAGGTTTATACTGATTCTTATTTATTATGTTAAAATTATGTATTTAAGAACTGCATGCATCTCTCAACAATTGAAAAGTTAATATGTTGGAGTACAACCTATTTGCATTTCTAGATTTATTTTTTGTGATGCTCTGTTACATATGTGGAGGAAATACGTGGATGGATGTTTTGGTGCCCAGGACATGATTTTGAGGGTGGTGTAAAATATTTGATGTTTATCTTGCATACACCAATTACAATCCTTCTTATGTAATTAAAATCTTTATTGGAGAATATAGTGGACATGTGAGTTAGAAACTTTTTTCTGATGAAGACTAGGTTGTGTATGTACTGTGTGGTTGTTCAGACTTCTCAGTGAATCCACTGCAAAAATTTCTTTAAAAATCTTTGGTTAATGGTTTCTACAGCTTAACAGCAATAAATACTTTCACAGAGTTTTTGAGAAGTGAGATGCTCTGAAAAGCAGCTGTTGATAGAGATATCTAATGTGGTTTATGTGTCAGTACCTTTTAGATTCACAACATGGGTCAAACAGGAAAGGTCCAAATGAGCTATATCTAAGTAGTAATTTCTTATTTCAAATCATACTGTGTAATGCCTGCTTTCTTCAGTGACCAATTTCTTTTTCATGGACTGTGCCTGACAGGGTGTTGCAAGGTTCTATAAATCCAGAAAAAAGCACATCATTACTACACAAACAGAGCACAAGTGTGTGTTGGATTCTTGTCGTTCACTGGAAACAGAAGGATTTCGTATCACGTACCTACCAGTTAAAAAAAATGGGCTCATAGATCTGAAGGTAAGTTGTTACTGACAGAAAGAAACTAAAAATAAAAAAGGTTTTTGCTTCAAATTGATGCTCAAAACCTTGTGTCCTCTAGATGAAAAAGAAGAAAGGATGATAAATAGCACAAAGTAGAATGAGAATCACAGTCAAATCTCTCAGATCTGGAGGTTTTTTTGTTCCGATTAATGCCCTACACTTTTTCTCCCCCGAAGCATCCACCTCCTGTCCCACTTTTCAGCTGCTCCTGTGCAGGTAGAGCTGTTGTATAAGGAGCCCAGTACTTGAGGCATTGTTTCAGTGATTACAGTCCTTCCTTGTGAATGCTGGCTGTGATCAGGGAAAAGTAGTTCTCAATTTTTCTTAGGACTAGCCTGGGAAAAGCTGAGGAGAGAATGCAAACAAAACCTGGTGTTTATACAAATGCCCCAGAGGAAAATACATGCTGATTTGTGAAGATGTTTTCACACCAAGGGGTGTTAGTCATTTGTTCTCCAGTAAGATTACCGTATTCTCGGATTAACCAATCCGCTTTTCACCTGTGAAGCACACTATAAAAGAGTGCACCATTTTAATAAAGTGGGTTTTTGCCACACAGCCTTCTGAGAAACCCGTGGTGTTTTTGTGCTGCTCCTTAACTAACAGCAACGCTTCCTATGGCTGTCCATGAGCCACCCCTTCTGTGTGTACTGGCTGCAGCCCTGAGGTGTAGAAGTTGTATGTTTTTAGTTCATCATTGATGTCCTGTAGCACAGGGCAGCAGCAGTTTTATTCTCAGTCCCTCACCTGCCATGGAGAGCGGTGGTGTGTGTGCTGGAACCAAGGGATCAGCCTGTGGGCACAATAAATCATATTTTCTGAGCATGTTGCTGCAGGTGTGATGTGACTTTTATATAAAAGAGCTGTTCCTTTACAGCCAGTCTCACCTTGGCTAGAAGAGGCTTAAGCTGTTCTGTGCGTGGTTAATTCGTTAAAGAAAATAGTTCAGAGAAATTTATGGGATATAGCAAAGCCTGTTGAGATTTGATTTAATCAAGTCAGGTGGCAGGTGCATTGAAGGGTTAGGACATGCAGAAATGCAATTGGTTCACTCCTCTTCCTACAGGCATTTAATGTTCATGTGGGTTCATAGTGTTCTCCCTAGGGCTGTTTGTCAGAACCGCAGATGTTTGTGAATGAGGGACTGGTGATTGAGTTGCTGATAAATTGAAGATGTGCACAGGAATCCTGCTTTTGTTAGCCACAACTTTTGTCCCTCTGAATCTTTCACCAGGAGTTGGAGACTGCGTTCCAGCCGGATACAAGTTTGGTTTCTGTAATGACTGTAAATAATGAAATAGGAGTAAAGCAGCCAATTCATGACATTGGTAAGTACACTGTGACTTCTAGATGCCAGCTAA
This sequence comes from Certhia americana, assembly GCA_018697195.1. Lineage (NCBI taxonomy): Eukaryota > Metazoa > Chordata > Aves > Passeriformes > Certhiidae > Certhia > Certhia americana. Next base: position 14,395,601 of record CM031874.1, read on the forward strand.
GGTTGCTTCTTCCTTATTTTAGTTAATGTTTTCATCCCCAAATGGTACTGATGCAAAAGATCTGGTGTAATATAGCTAAGGAAAAATAATAACATAAATATTTTAAAGTAAAAAATGTAATATAAATAAATAATACTGTTGTCCGGAATAAAAACTGATTTCAAAAGGAAAATGGGAATGAAATTCAGTACCTCTATGGTGAGCATTGTAGCAATCATTGCTCTGGATGGATCAGTTGCAATTCATTGGATTGTATGATGGATGAAAAAATTGTGCAGAATAACTGGCTCAAAATTGAGCTTATATATTATAATGATTTATTGAGCACTTGTACTGTTTAGGAGGAGAAATGTGCAGGGTTTGGAGTGGGAGAGGATGGTGAACACCACACTTGGACAATCCTTCCCCCAGTGTTGTCGTATATAGTCATGAACAATTCCTTTGTAGGCCAAAAGGCCACTGAAGAGCTACGCTTCTGGAACAGGAGGCAGGGAGAGAGTGAGCCAGGCTCTGAGCCAGCAGGTGGAGTGACAGGGACCTCAGAGCAGAGGAAGGGAGACGCTGGAGAAACACGATTGTTCGAGCAAGTAGGGTGAGCAGGTGCCTCCCTGATGATCGTCCAGGTCCCTGTATCCCAGACAATTTGTAGATAAAGTTTCCTGTGACAGTAGCAAAACATACACCCTTCCTGTCCTGGTTTCACCCCAGCTGGAACCAAGCACCTTGCCACTTACTCCCCCAACCAGCAGGACTGGGGGGACAATTGGAATGGTAAAAGCTAGGAAACGCGTGGGTTGAAATAAAGACAGTTTAATATGGAAAGCAAAAACCATGCACACAAACAAAGAAAACCAAAGAATTCTATACTGCTTCCCGTGGGCAGGCAGGTGTTTATCCACCTCCAGGAGAGCAGGGTCCCATCCCACACAGTGGTGACTTGGGAAGACAAACACCATCACTGCAAACATTTCCACCTTCTTCCTCCCAGTTTTCTATATTGAAAGTGTATGATATACGTCATATTGCCTGGAATGTCCCTTCGGTAAGTTTGGGTCACCTGTCCTGGCTGTGTCTCCTCCCAGCCTCCCACATACCCTCAGCCCCCTTGTCAGCATGGCTGTACGAGGGGCAGAAGAGGCCTTGACCCCTGTGCAAGCCCTGGTCAGCAATATCAGAAACATCTCTCTAAACACCCCTGTGTTCAGCACAAATCCAAAACACAGCCCTATATTAGCCACTTTGAAGAAAGTTCGCTCTACCCCAGCCAAAACCTTCATATTCAAGATATCCTTTTATAAGATGTTTTAGTTTTTAGACAATGTTTTGGCTTTGCTCTGGAGTACATACTCTATAGGGTATTGTTTTCTTAGGCTGTGGCAGGCGTCTCATTCTGCACCTGGTTTTCTTGCTTAGCTGCTGCATTTATTTCTTTCTTCATTAAGCTCAAAGCAGCATTTTTGCATAGGTTTTTCAAGGTTCTGTTTCTCCATTGACAAGCATTTGACCATCAGTGAGTTGCTAATATGCCCAAGGATTCTTGTTTTCTTCCTGTTCTTATGTTGTCAAGGTCCTTACTATGGTCCTGTGTTTAAATGCCAGAGACAGCTGGTGCCAGCTGTAGTTCCCCCAGTGTGTTCTCATAACACCTTGATAACAGATCCAACAGGCCAGGTCTGAGGCCTTGCAGAGGGAACCTGAGACCCTGTTGCCATGTGGCCTTTGGCCTGGTATTGTCTGTGGACTGACCTTGCTGAACCACAGGAGGGTTACTTATCCTGTGAAGTATCATGTTGAACCTCTTGTGCAGGGGAGAGGTCTTGGATGCAGCTGTGCAGATTCTGTGGAAGATGGCTTGGGATTGTTTTGATGACAAAAATACGTAATAGTTACGTTTACTGCCTGTGAACAGAACCTTATTTTTTTCCTTCATATATTTTAGCCTGGTGACAGGCTCAGCTGGCTTTAGGTGGTAGTCAGTGTGTGTATGTGACAATTCTGAGAATGTTTTTGAAGCTAAGTGTTGGAAAACTTGGAAAATAGAGGAAATTACAAAAAAATACACAGCAAATGCAAACTTGAAAGGAAGGCTGGTTTGTACTGAGCATTGAGAAGAAAAGGAACCAAGGTAAAACAATTTTGTCCAACTGTGGAGTCATTCCTCTGTGGAGACTTCAATATTTCATGCAACCATTTATTCTTAAACCTTTTAGGTGTGGTTTTGGGAATCATCTCAGTTCTTAACAGTAGAAGACTTTTTGACTTCTCAACTGAAGAAATTCACTGTAGTCTTACCTGCCTAAACCTGTGCCAAGGCATCAGCTACAGTAGCCCCTGCACAGCTTTAGCTACTTCACTGTAAAAGAAACACCACCGCCCCCACTTCTGTCTTTGTCACCTCAAATACCTCAATAACTTGCTTTTGTTTTAGAATCACTGATGCTTTAGATCCATTGCTGGAATTTTTTGGCATCATAGCAATTAGTTAATATAATCTGGTTTTGGTTTGGTGCTTTTTTACAGGTGAGATCTGCCGTGCACATAAGGTTTTCTTCCACACAGATGCTGCACAAGCGATTGGTAAAATTCCTATGGACGTCAACAACATGAAAATTGACCTAATGAGCATCAGTGGCCATAAAATTTATGGGCCCAAAGGTACTCACTGAAATGCTTTATAGGGTATTGTTTCCCTACGTACCTTAAGGTAAACTACACAAGGTGTTGAAGTCAAACCTATTTATCATAGTGTCAGTTATTTAAGCTGTAGAAAACTGTTCTTAGTGGTGTTGGACAGACTTCAGAGTAGCTCAGGCACTGCTGCTGGCGTAGAGCTGCAGTAAGTAGATCTTCAGTGCTAGATGGGTTGTGGCTTCACTGAAAAAAAAAAGTGTTGTATAATGGCATTAGCATTACAGCAGCGGGGGTTTCAGGAGTCATCTGCTTGGTGTGAAGCAGAACTGATGCTGAAATGACTGAAATGAAATCACTTGGTTATAGTTTAGACCAGAGTGTGACTTGCAACAAGGTGACCAAAAAGTGACTGATTGGTGATTTTTGATTGTTTTCTACTCCCAGTGGCGTCATTCCCCCAACTCCATTTGTGCATTTTCTTTACAGAATGGGGTTTAATATCCAGCTGTGCATTTTCTGGTTTATTTAAAATACTGAAAGTCCAGCTATTATTATTGTCAAGGTCCATTTAGTTTATGACAGTGTGTGTTAAGAGAGCCAGGAATCAGATTTGCTGTATGCTATGTGCTGTTCAGAAATGAAAGACAAAATTCTTATTTTTCAACATGTGTTTTTTTTTCTGTATGAGTTTTGCTGAGAGCTGAAGATGTTATCTCTGGACAAGAACTAAGTTTTCAAGCAGCAATTTTGGACAGCCGAGAGACATAAATTTTCACCATTTATTATGCCTGGAAGTTGCAACTGTCCTTCCTGTGGTGACAGTTGCTCCTTAAGTGTACCAGGGCACTTGAATACATGAAAATTTGGTTTCTAGGTGAGGAGAGTAAAGCATTAAATTGACTGGCTAGCAAAACTGGCTCATCTAATCCACCCATTGAAAATTATTGCCACTAATGAGTCTTCCTAATGAGAAGAAAGGGAGAGGACTCCTGGGACTGCTGCTGGCGTAGTAATCCAGGGAAAGAATTTGGAAGTCAGGAAGGGAACATTAGTGAATGCAGGTAAAAACTTAAGTGTGAGGGTATAAACTTCAGCTGTGTACAGGAATTGTGGGAGGGAAGGGAAGTGCTGAGTCCTTTGGTAACTGAAGCAGAGTGGAAGAAGCTGAGCTCCCATGGCTGAAGCTCTGTGAGCCTGAACATGATCACTGGAGACAAACACCTTTTCCTAGAAAATAATACTGAACTTGTTCACTTTATTTTTCTCCAGTTAAGTGTCCCCATGTGTGTTTGCTTTGGAAATAAGGAATGTTACCAAAGCTTGGAGTCCCTGTCCTTAATTTCAGAACTCTGGGCATATGGTTAAACAGCTTTCCTTGCTTCCAAGGGGTTGGTGCTCTCTATATTCGCCGCCGACCACGCGTCAGGCTAGAACCCCTGCAGAGTGGGGGAGGCCAGGAGAGAGGACTGCGGTCTGGAACTGTGCCCACACCTCTAGCAGTTGGACTGGGGACAGCATGTGAAGTGGCACAGCAAGAGATGGAGGTATGTGCAATAAAATACTTGTCCTGGGTTCCAGAAAATAATATAACAGCATCATTTTAGGTCTTGGGTTCCTTAGATCTTTTTGCATCCTGAATTAAATTTGATTCTCGTGTTTTAGTATTAAGTGAATGTTTTGAAAATTTAAGGGATGTTTTTTGGGTAATTTTAAGTTCTTTCTAAAGTTTCTTTTCTCTTCAAGTGGTCTGAGTCTTACTTTTCTACAACAAGGCTACAATTGACAGTCAGTTTTAGTGAAATACGGCTTCTATGTGCTTGTATTTACTTCTCCATTATGCACGTGTGTATTAGCAGCATCTTTGAAATTGTCATGTTTTTGTAATGTATATTGAAAAAATAAGACTTCCCAGTCTGTTATTATATGTATTGTTCAAGTCTACTGCAGCTTTGCAACTAAGAATTTATTTTTTCCTAGCTTGGACAGTAAAGTTTATTTGCTAGTCTGGTGTCTGAGCCTCTGTATGCTGTTACATTGATTTGTGGGTACCAATGCCTTCCTTACAGCTGGAATGTAAAATTACTTATAGTGACAATAGGATGCGTAGGCCAGATATCTGCACCCAAAAGATCAAGCTTCTTTCCAGGAGACAGGCAGAATTCCATTATCTGAGCTGTATCGTTATGGAAGTTGAAGCCTGGGAGCCTACAGAGTCTTAATCTGCACAAGCTTCAGATCTGGATTCTCCTCCTTGCCTGGCAGAGTTATGGCATTTTAAAACCAACTGGTGTTGGAGCTAGCCTGGTTTTCTTTTAACTTTTTCAAGTGAACTTAACTTAACAAGCAGCAACATAAACAAGTATGAATTGCATGTGTGCATGTGGCCCATTCTGTGTGCCAAAGCTGATCACAGACCTTGCTGCTCTCTTGGTATAAGTGACCTCATTTTTCAGTCTAGAACAAGACACTGCACATGGACAGTTCTCACCATGCAGGCTATTTATTGTAAAAGCTGAGTTCATAGTAGTTTGCAAGTGCGTGTCTTTCTGTGGTACAGTTAGAGAGCTCCTGGAAAATAAGAGGCACTTGCTGTAATAGGTGCCCTTTCTTGCATGCGAAATGCATCATCTTCTGCATTGCCTAACTTGTCTTTAAACCCAAAGAACTCAGTGCTTTCATGGAAGTCAGTTTCGCAGCTTGTGTATGTAGAACTTTCTGAATGGTTTGAAACATTCGTGAAGACTGAGCTAACTAGGAGCCAAGGGGTTATTCTCTTTTAAAACAGTGTCTAGAGCAGGCAAAGTTTAACAGTTTATGTTTCAGCTGTGTTCTTTCCCTTTTCTGGCCAAACCCACTTACTTAATTCTGCTTACAGCTGAATTGGAGACATGGTGCCATGAAGCAGTTTGAGTGAGATCAGACTGTACACTGTTTATTATTTGTGTCTTTTCTGGTTTCTCTGCTAGTATGACCATAAGCGAATCTCAAAACTGGCAGAACGACTGGTTACAAAAATAATGAGTGAAGTTCCTGATGTGGTGATGAATGGAGATCGAGAGCATCGCTATCCAGGTGACTCAAGCAAAATTCTGAGCCCATTACTAATGTCTGGCTCCTTGGTGTTAATAATGCACTTGAGCACATGATGCAAGTCTTGGTGTGCAGGGGACAATTTGCCTGAGATTTTAGTTGATGGATTCTTTTTCTGTTTCATTTACTTGTATGTAGGATGCATCAATTTATCTTTTGCATATGTGGAAGGGGAGAGTCTTCTGATGGCTCTGAAAGATGTGGCTCTGTCTTCAGGAAGGTATGTGGAACGTATGGGAAGGATAGCAGTATATTTTTGAGAGAAAATAGCATCTGCCTATGAAGATAAAAGCTAAGTAGTAGTCTCCTCTGTGCTCCATATTTGCATATTCTGTTATTGAGTCAGGCTGACACTGATTACATTCTACAGTGCTGTTTAAGTAACACATTTCAACTGAAGGTCAAATTTACTTATCCTGGAAGAAACAAACAACAAACAAAACCGACAAAAACCCAACTAAAAAATATCCTAACAAAAAGACCCCACAAAACCACTAAAATTAACCCAGAAATTCCTACCTACTAGCCTTGCAAACTGATTATTTGAGTAGCTTTGACTTGTACTGGTGACACTTTCATTCTAAAGGCCACCAAGATTTGAGCAGCTTCTGTCCTTGGCAGATTTTAACTGCAGTTAGTGAGGCTGGGCACATCTCTGAATTAAATCAGCTCATAGTTCCTGTGTTAAATGCAAAAGCAAGAAAGAAAATTGCATGTGCTTTTATGGAGCTCTTCTCACTACAGTGAGTGTGTGTAATATTTCAGTGATTGTAATCTGACGAGTAATATTTCAGTTACCAAGACAAACCTGATGTTCATGATGAAATGAACGGAGTGTTCAATTAAAGGATCTCCTCTCCTTCCCTCGCCTTTGAAAACAAAGTGGTCAGCATATCCTAATTAGTAATTGGTTGGCACTATGAGTAGGAAGAACAAGTCTCCACATGACCATCCCTGAAGCCAGAAAGTTCTGTAATGTGAAGATCTCTTCTAAGTCTCTGCTTTGTGCACTGGGGAGCTGTTTACAGATCTCCAGTTGGCCCTGCGTGTTGCTACCTGTAAAAACATCATGGCATGTAACCAGTTCTGTATGCTGTTGCAAGGTGTTGCTCTCTCTGTTGACAACTGCAATTATCTTCCTCTGGATTCATCTGTGCACTATTTTTCATTGATTTGTTCTGCTGCCAAACAGCAGCTTGTGAAGTTTTTTTTTTTTTTTTCCTTTCATGTTCCTTATGTGTTATCTTCTCTGGATAATTTCTATCTGTCTTTTTTCAGCATCTCCTTCAACTACCTCTTAATCTGCATTCCTGCTGCCTCTATGTGACATTGTGTTTATTCTTGTGTATTATCTGTATTCTCTCTCCTTTCCATATGCTCCTAATTTATTACTCACATTTCTTGATAATGCCTACCTCTTGTATTCTTTTTTCTTCAGCAGCAGAAATATCACTTTACTTGCTTGTATTCACATGTGGTTTCTGGGAGGCTGGGGTAGCTAATACAGAGTGTTGTAAAAAGGTAAGTGATCTGTTCCTTGTTGGAGGAGATTAAGCAAAAGTCTGGTATTTCCATGCCTTCCCTTTCCTAGTGCTTGCACATCAGCCTCTCTGGAGCCATCCTATGTATTGCGGGCAATTGGAACAGATGAAGACTTGGCTCACTCATCTATAAGGTGTGTGGTATGGTCTGCCGTAATGCTTCCAAATACTTTTCTTTCCTGATAAAATTAAATGGTAGATTTGTTCCACCCCCTCCATATGCTTGTTATTCAGTTCCTTAATGATTTTCTTTTGGTTTAGGTTTGGCATTGGTCGTTTCACTACAGAAGAAGAAGTGGATTATACAGTGCAGAAGTGCATACAGCATGTGAAACGGCTGAGGGAAATGAGGTGAGGCAATGTCTCATTGAACACTAAGACTTCTTAGGTGAGATAATCATGGGAAGAATTTGATTTATTTAATTGAAGCTAATTGTTTGCTTCAAAAATCTGGTGGTATTTCTCTGTATCAGCAACAGTGTCCCCCAAGTGGGTAGCAGCCTGATTTTAACATTAGTGACAAATTTCTAAGGAAAACAAACCTGACACCAAACCTTTTCCCAAATCCTGCCTTTATCAGAGAAAGAATATGAATAGAGCAGGCACGTAGGCCAGTACCTAGGAGGTTTTAAGCCAGAGATGGTATTACTGAGTTATTGATAAGTTGCTTTATTCTGGGGAAACTGAAATACTGGTTCTGGACAGTGAAAATGCAAGAGTTCAGTCTCAGAGACACCAGTACTTTATGCTATAGAGAGCAGGAAATGAAGTGCAGCTGGCCTCTCATCTCTTGTATTTTTGGTTGAGAACACAGTTGAGGGATGATCACCTGAAGCTCACTGACCTCCAAAGGGCAAGACAGGCAGATAAATATGTCCTAATTCCTTGTGTCATTGATAAAGTCTGTTTAATTATTGTTGATGATATCCTGTGCATTTTAGCTAGCCCTCAGTTTTCTCCTTTTCTTTACAGCCCTCTCTGGGAAATGGTGCAGGATGGAATTGACCTCAAAAGCATTAAATGGACTCAGCACTGAGGAAGCATTACTATCCGTGAACTAGATATGGATTAAAATGCATTTTTCTGTACAGTCTTGAGTGAATTATGCAGCGCTTCTGTTTTCTACTTGCAGTTTGACCAGAGAATTACCCTTTCAGACCACAAAATCTAAGAAGCCAAAAAATGAAACTAGTTTTTTATCATGGAGAAAGGCAGGCTGATCTGACACCCACTGTGTTTCTATTGTCACACAGAAATCTATGCTAAAACATAATTTATTCAGAAATGTATTTTCTAATGAGAAAATTAAATCAGCACTCCCAGGCTAGTGAATTCTGGCAAAAAGTTGCTTCTCGGTGTAACATATCCCAAGACACTGTTGTATTTGCACCACAGACGTGTTGCCAATTTGTTCTGTTGGAGGTGGGTATCCTGGAACATCAGCTGAGTTTTGCCTCTCAGATGCCTTGTATTGCAAGAAATTCTCAGATAGGAGGACACTTGGATCTGTGGAGGAAAGGGATGCCTCAGTGTGGCTATGTGCCTTCACAGATAAGTTGTATGTGCAGTTAAGAACATTTTTTTTTCTGAAATTGAGTATTTTTGACTAATTTTCCTTCATTTTTGTGTGTGCATCTTTTTTTGCGTGTGTGTGCATTAATCCAAAAGATTCTTCTGTGTTCCAGAGTTTATGATACAATCATGATACACTTTGCTGTCCCCTCCATTGGGTTTTTTCCATGCAGTTTTTTCTCAGTGAGGAAAGAAAACTTGAATGACTGGGGGAGGGGATAGGCAGAATATGTTTGGTGGCAGCACCAGTTTGGTGGGAGTATGAGTGGTAGAGGTGATGGGGAAAGCAGATATAGTGTAATTTCTTAATGTAGTCTGGGGTTTGGTGAGTTTTTTTCTTTCTTTTTTCTTTTTCTTTTTTCTTTTTTTTTTTTTTTTTTTTTCCTGTCTCCCCTCGTCATGAGACCTTTGCTGTTACTTGGTTTGCCTATGGGCCCTTGGTTTCTGCAAGGAGTCTGCCTGCAGAGTCTCACTGCAAGGAGTCTGCCCAGCTCAGCCTATATATTTTGTCTGGAGATAAGAACACCTGGCACTGAAGTTTTCTTTGTCTTACAGACTGTACTGTCTGACTAGAGATTCACATGGGAATCTGTTCCCTGCACATGCTGGAGGAAGTATCTGTTAAAAAGGGTTTGATGAGATTAATTCGTATTAGTGTTTCTCCTTTCTTAGCTTTGGTGATCTTTCCTGTATGAAATTTGAACCCTGTATGGCAAAGTGCCTTTTTCTCAGTGCATAAACAAAGACCTCTCAAATTAGTTGTGTTGATTGATGGATGCTGTGTTAGCTGTTGAATTTGGTATACCACATAGACAGTATGTTCACTTTCAGTTTGGGATGGAATCTACCTCGAGGATCACCCATGTCATGTAAAAGGTGAAGCTGAATCTCACAAGATGGATTGTATTAGAAAAGCTTGTGCATTTTTTGTTACTAAGGACAGAGTTAATTATTTGTAATGCAAAGCTAATCCTTGGTTGTTCTATTTGAAATGACTAGCTTTAGCAGTTTTAATATTGTAGTGCTGGCACCTTATATTTTATATTTTTAAACTACCATATGCATAAATATGTTTTATTGGTGTTGTATGTACTCTTTTTCACCCTTGGGCCATACATATTTTCTGGATTAAGCATCTGATAGTATGCTTTCCTAGCATGTTTTAGAAATACATGTTTATGAATTATTCTTTGTGTTTTGAGAATGATAAAAAATTACAGATAAGAATTAAACTTGGCTACTGTCAGTCTTTTCGAACTCATCTTTCTGGGTGAACCATGCGGGACGATCAGTAGGTTGCTGAATTGCAGTTTTCAATAGGCAACAGAAAAGGGTATACTTTTCTGCAAACACTGTTAGCAATTCCCTGTCATCAAGTTGACATTAGACTTTTGAAGAATCATTCTTCTCAAACTCAATGCCTGATCTGACCTAATTATTTTTTAACTCAAATAGCTTAAATTGTGGTTATTATTTAAAAAGGGAGCCTCAAATCTTGAAGATTCTGACCACATCTTGATAAGATTTAAAATAAAAACTCCACACGTAAAGGTTAGGGAAACTCATTCATGCTAGTAACAAATGTTTATTTGAAATGTTTGTAGGACAATATGAGGAGGAATGTATAGTGGAGATTCTTCCCCCGTGACAGAAGAAAGTAATGCCAAGGATGAACATGTAGCTGTACCTCACTGAATGCAGTTAAAGCCTTTGGGGGATGGGAACCTCAATCTATCCCATTCTTACCAGCTGGATGCTAATATATGATGATGCATCATCTGCCCCCCGCAGGCTGCACCATAATCTGAAAAATGCTCACTAGGCCTTGGCCTTGATGAACAGTCCTTGGGTTCAGCTCCTTTTGTGCTTACCAAAAATACTGCTCCAGGAGCTGGTGCTGTCCAATGAGCTCTTGTTTTGTTTTTGTTTTTGTTTTTGTTTTTTGTTTGTTTGTTTGTTTGTTTTTAATGAACAGCTTAATATTCCTGTTCTCCCACTTTCAAAGAAAGTTTCTCACCTGAAGTGGGGTCAGGATGAAATATTGTTTTGACTAAAGCCCATCTCTTGTGGCCCTGCAAACAGTGGCCCGAAGTGAGACCCTTGGGGCTCTTCTGGATTGCAGTGACCTCCCTGTGCTGGCGCCTCTCCCAGCCAGGAATTCTCCCATTTGCTCATTTGCTGTGCTCAAAGAATCCCTGAAGGATGGGTCCTGGGCCAATTCCCCCACTTTTCAAGACTCTGCCCTTTACCCAATTAAAAAAAGCAAAGGCATCTGAAGTGAGTATTTCAGTTAGAACCATGCATGTATCTGAATGACAGTAATCTTACTAGCAACAGGGAGATGTGTTGGGATGACTCTTGTGACCGGAGGGTGGGAATGGAAGGATACAGACAGGGGAAAAGAGAGGCAATGTTGCTCTCTATGCCAATGACCAGCGGGAGTGCATGGAGCTCCACCTGGGGATGAATGAGGAACTCATTGACAGTTTAGGAGTCAGGATTAAATGGAAGGCAGGGACAGTTGACATCACAGTGGGGGGGTCTCCTACAGGCCACCTGAGCAGGAAGATGAGCCAATGAGTCATCACAGACAAATAGGAATGGCCTCGTGTTTACAAGTCCTAGTTTTCATGGGGGAATTCAGCCACCTTGACATCTGCTGGAGACAGAAGCCAGCAGGGCACAGGCAATCCAGACGGTTCATGGAATACACTGATGTCAACTTCCTTCTCCCAGTGGTAGAGGAGACAATGAGGAGAGGTGCTATTCCATGTTATTCTCAGCAACAAGGACAAGCCAGTGGGGAATGTGAAGCTTAAGAGCAGCCTGGGCTGCACTGACCATGAAATGGTGGAGTTTGAGATCCTTGGGGCAATGGCAAGGGTGAGAAACAAGCCCACTGCACTGGACTTCAGGAGAGCAGACTTGGGACTCACAAGGCATCTGCTTGGTAGAGTCCTATGGCATAACGCTCTAGAGGGAAGAGGAGCCCAAGAAAGCAGGTTGATATTAAAGGATCGGCTCTTCAGAACTCAGAAGCAATGTATCCCAACAAAGATGAAGTCAGGCAGCAGCTGACAGAGGAAGTGGCTAAGCACAATTCATCAATTTGAGAAGTCATGGCAGTCTGGTGAAGTTTTCACTGACTAGAAAATATCCCCTATTTTTAAAAAGGGAAGTATGGAAGCCTTAGTGAACACCTGCATGGCTGACTGGCTGGCAATTCTCTCTCTGCTGTGACATCAGTCATGGGCTAACTTTTTCCAGTCAAATTGTTTCTGCTAACATGTATGCTCTGTGCTTTGAAATGGTACAGTTTCCCAATGCTGAGTCCCAAAAAGCTGAGACCTCTACTATTGACAGCTTTGATGAAATTTCAGGCTGGTGAATAAGGTCCTGCGCTGGAAGGAAGGAAGAAACTGCCAGTTTTGAAAATGGACAATATGATTGTTTGGGAGAAATTATCCCTCTGACAGCTAATGTTCCTCTGATCTGTCCAAATAAGAGTCATAAAAAAAAGCAGATACAAGATGCTCTTGAAAGAAGTAAAGCTCATACTAATGAACAATCAGAGTGGGCTTGTGCTGAGTAGTCATAGTAAAACCAACAAAGTGTTTGATTCTAAGAGTAACTACACAGGATCGTTAAGCTACATCATATCTGACTGAGAGGTTTTAAGTAGAGATTAGGATGAGGAATGAAGAGAATTATTTTTGTTGAACAGTTTTCTAAATGATCTGGAAACAATTAAGATTTGTGGTTGACATGTAGTTATTTGAAAGGAAAATACAGAGTTGTATGAATCCTTTAACAAACTGAGTTAATTCATCCAGCTTCCACAGATGAAGGAGTAGGATCAGAGGCTGTATGGAGTGGTAACTTTAGGGTCTGGAGAAGCAAGGAACCTTGTTGTAATGCTTCCAGACTAATGGTGCAGCAAAACTAATATTGCAAGGAGGAAAATATATTTATTTCATATGTGGAATTGCCACAGTGGATGCTCGTTTTCCTCAAGCTTTACTTTAAAATGTCTTGTGTAAATTTTCTTCCCCTAGCTGCATACCTAACAGCTTTCTTCAGTTTTGGTTTAGGTAAAGGAGACACATAAATTAGTGTGCTCCTAATGGTTTCCTAGTATCTAGTAAAGGCAAATACCATTCTTTTCTAACACTTACTTTCTCTGTTTGCCTTCCTCCACATGCATGTTACAGGGAAAACACTAGACATGGTTACATGATCCCTTTGTCCTTTAACCTTCTGTCTATCAGTGTTTTGCTTTCCATAGATACTTTCCTCCTGCTGTTGGTGACTAGCTGCGTCATGCTGCTGACTAGTCTTTGTACCAAGTACCCTTGTCCCTTGGTGTGCTCCTAATAGTCCACCCAGCAAACATCGAAAGTCTCTTCAACCATACTTTATTTGAACTACAAAAAGTAATGTGGTGACTCATCACATTGCACAAAAGCTGCGAAGTCTTATTTTTCCTCTGACCTGGGGTATTCCAGCTCTATGTTATTCCAAGTATGTTATTCTTTTGTTAGCCTACACCGTCTCCCCAACGCAGGGTGGCTGGTGCAGCTTGGGAAGCGCAGTGCTGTCACAGAGTGAAGCCCTGAGCTGCAGATGCTCCTACTATCCCTCGCATGTCATAGACAACCAGCTCTCCAGGGAAGCTGGCAAGCCTGGTGGCTTCAAGACTTCAATCACCTGCTTTTCTGGGCTATGTCAGGGTGCACGGTGACAGTCAACTCTATCTATTGTCACTAGCGCTACGGAAAAGTGAATTAGGGGACACTGCCTACACTGGCCAAGACAAGGAGGAGATATTAGCTTGGCAGAACTGGTATTTTCAGGCCATCTATTGTCATAAATACCAAACAGAATACAAAATCTGAAAAACTGGGGTTAATAGGCAGAAGATAAGCAAGTGTGGTCTGTTGCCTGGGAGGGGAGTAGTAAAGCAGAATTTGTGAGTAGAAAGAGAGGATATACAGGAAAACAAATGATGGAGTGGGGATTATTGTGCTGCTAAGAAGCCACACGCTGGATCCCTCTGCCTCAGGAGAGCACAACCATGACAATTTGTTGGTTTTCACCCTTAACAGAAAACGGGGCCAGAGTTGTTGAAATCCAACATTTACTGCAAAAGCATTTGCAAAGGGAGGCAGTGATTTATTTTTATCCATTTCTTGCAGAAGACTAAACAGGTTTCTTTTTCCATGGAAAAGCGTCCGAGTACTGTGCCTGTGTGCCGCTGAAAGTGCGTGATGGAGAACGAAGGAAGGGCCCGGAGATCCCTCAGTTCAGCGGCACTGAATGGTTATCCCCCCCCCCCCCCCGGTGCTGTATTCAGTCCAAGACCAAGGAAAACACACTACGGGCATCGGACCCAGGAATCTTTCACTTTAATTCGGCGAGTGGTGTACGTCAAGAGGGAGGAATCAGCCGCATTCGGTCCTCGTCCTCGTCAGTTCAATGCTCTCCTCATGTCCCCGGTTCCTCACCGACGCCATCTGCACTGCGCCACAGCCCGGCCCCGCCACAAGGCGCACGCGCCGTCCGCCGCGCGCGCGCACGCCTTCCTCGTGCCGCCCGCTCTGCCCGGCCCCCTGTCCACGCCCCCGAGCGGCGCCAGCGCAGGCGGCGGCCATTTGTGCGGCTCGCGGTCGGGCGCGGGGCTCGGCGAGCCGCGGGGGCCGGGCGGGGCGGCTCGTTCTAACCCTTTTTCCCGTACAGATCCTCGGTTAAGAGCGCGGCGGCGCCCGGGCAGGCAGGGCCCCGCCTTGCCCAGCCCCGAGCTGCGGGACGCAGGCGTGGCGGGGAGACGCGGGGAGAGGAGACGGGGCGCGGCGCGTCCCTGTCGCACAAAGGGCGGGAGACGGGAGGCGCCTCCTGTCTGCGGATCCGCGAGCGCCGAGAGGGGCCGCACATACCGGAGACACTGAGGCCGACACGGATTGAATGGCCGGCCGGCCGCTCCCGTCCCCGGATCCCTCTCGCCCCGCCGCGGGGCTGCGCGGGCAGGTGAGCCTGTTGGCGGGCGAGCACAGACTCGGCGGGCCCGGCCGGCGGGGGCGGCACGGTGACCTTGCCGCGGCCAGAGGCGGGGCACGGACAGCATGGCGGGAGGACTGTGCGGGGCCCGGAAAGGCGGGGGTTTGACGGGTCACGGAGACGGTGCCGACGGGACGGGGGCGGCAAGGAGCTGCGCCGGCCCGTTGTCGGCGCGTCGGACGCACGGGCGGTGTCGGCGAGAGCGGCTGCGCCTTCCACGGCCCCGGGGAACGAATCGAGGCAAACACTCCGCGAGTTTGCGGGGAGGGGAAGGTTACTCGGTTTCTGCGGCGCTGCCACGTCGGTCAGGGGTTACCCATAAACACCAGCCAATTGTGTCAAGTGAAGTAACACTTCTTTCTGCTAGTAAAAAATAGTTCCAGGTAAAAAAATAAAGACCCCAACCCCCCCCCCCCCCCAGCAATCAAACAACCGTCAAAAATACTACGCCCCTCGCCCCAATGTCTATAAAACGAAAAAAAAATTGAAGCCACCCTTCCCAGAGAAAAAAAAAACCGAATTAGCAATGGGTCCGCAAAAAATCCACAGTGGAGGTGTTTTTTCGAAAAGATGGCTCTGGGTTTACTCACTCTAAACTTGTTATTATTAGTTGGTTTGCTTCCCCACTTGATCTACTGGGGGTAGGCAGGCAAATCGGGCCGGTGGTTCATTGTTGGAGTCCTCTGGTTTAATCACTTGGTGTGTGTCCAGTGGATACATAGGGTCTGTTCTATACGCTGACAGGTTGGGGATGTGTGATGATTTCATGGGAGAAACTACCCAGAAGTGTGGGGCCAGCATTTGTGGGAAAACCTCGTGCTCTAGCCAGGTGCTTGTATGGTTAATGTGCTCTTGCATAATTCCCGTGATTGGAAGGTTGTTCTTTCCTACAGAAGGCATGGATGGTTGCTTTCTTAAAGTTGAGAGATTGAGAGACGAAATGAAAAGTATATACTTTTGGTATTTGGTGGAGAGTTAAACTTAGCAGAGTGGAGTTTGTATACAACACTAATCTGAATGCTGCCTGCGGTTTTTTTTTTGGTGTTGCTTAGTACCGATACAAATCACCCAGATTGTTTTCAGTAATTGTGACAGAGGAAACCAATGCCAACCCGTCGAGTGACGTTGCTATAAACTGGACCGTCGTGTCTAAGATATTGAGTGTTTTCTTCTGACGTGCACAGAAATAACAGCGCTTGGTGTGCGATGAAATTAATTTTTACTGCTGCTTTGAAAGCAGGTGTGGTGTGCATGAAACAGTTTTCCGGTGATTACATTTCTTTCTTCTTTGTAAAACTCCTGCGTGACATGCTATGAAAGTATGTCGTGGAATTAATATAGGATGCATGTTTCTCTAAAGGTCTACATGTACACAAACAAAAGTCATCTATTTTCTACAGCATTGTCATTTTACTGAATCTGTATAAAACTTGGTAGCTTTATCTCTTCTACTTGTAAAGTCTGCATTAATGTCCTGGAAGATGTGTGAATGAGCTCATGTTTGTTTTAACCCCTCTGTTAGGGAGTTTGTGAAGGGTTGTGTTAGTACTCTTGCTCTACATTCACTTTGGTATTGATGCTTGTAACTGAAACCCGCTTGTTTTTTTGTGGGTGTGTGAGGAGGAGCGGCAGTTATCTGTCTCAGTGAGATTCATTATTTCAGTGGCTTTCAACCAAATTAATCACATTTTTAGTGTTAGGTGGTCTGCCAAGTATGAAGGAGCAAAAAAAAGGATTTTCCATCCCATCTTATAAATGCAAAATATGTGTTGCCACTAGGACGCTTGGCTTTTTGTTGTTGTAAACCGTGGAAGATAATTTTATACAGGGATGCAAAAAATGAGGCATATTGATAGGCTGTGGGATAATCGAAAATGGCGACTACACCACAAAATTGGAGTAGCGTATCTTAGGCCGAAGTCATCTGTGCTGTGTGCTCTGTGGCACGTTCCGACTAGACACACCCGCCCTAGATGTGGATGGTAAATGTACAGTCGTGTCACCTTTTAATAAGTTGTGTGACTGGAAGTAAGTCTTCAAGCTGGCAGCTTAAGGATGGTTAATCTTAGGCAATGGCCTTACTCTGCTTTACTTTGATTCAGAGTGAAGACAGAGAGCAACAAGTTGGAAGGAAGGAAACATACAATTATTGAAGGGGGTTTGG